>CM040405.1:13708084-13793084 GCA_022702515.1 Ilyophis sp. 1 JC-2022 | reverse complement strand
AGGGCACCAGTTTCGCCCCTGGGGTGGCGACAGCCACAAGGCCAATCGCTGAACTTATTTCAGTGGGGAGGGGGTGGGGGGCGTTGAAGTACCGTGAGTTTAAGCTCTCTCCCTCTCCCTCCCTCCCTCCCACCGTTTGCAGTCCAATAAGCGTTCGCCCGTTACGCCGCACGTGCGAGAGAGGCAGCCCGCACAAAATAACGTAAGGCTGGCGAATGGTGCTCTCTCTCGCTTTCCCTCAGAACTTGGCAGACACCGGTTCCGTATACCCCGAGGCTCTGCCTGTAGCGTTCGGAGGCTCCGCCTGTAGCGCTCGGAGGCTCCGCCTGTAGCGTTAGGAGGCTCCGCCTGTAGCGTTCAAAGGCTCCGCCTGTAGCGCTCGGAGGCTCCGCCTGTAGCGCTCGGAGGCTCCGCCTGTAGCGTTCGGAGGCTCCGCCTGTAGCGTTCGGAGGCTCCGCCTGTAGCGCTCGGAGGCTCCGCCTGTAGCGTTCGGAGGCTCCGCCTGTAGCGCTCGGAGGCTCCGTCTGTAGCGTTCAAAGGCTCCGCCTGTAGCGCTCGGAGGCTCCGCCTGTAGCGTTCGGAGGCTCCGCCTGTATCGCTCGGAGGCTCCGCCTGTAGCGCTCGGAGGCTCCGCCTGTAGCGCTCGGAGGCTCCGCCTGTAGCGCTCGGAGGTGCACGAGGGAGGAGGGGGGGGGCTGGCGACGTGACGGCAGGGTCAATCGGTGTCCTTGCATTTGAGAGTCACCGTGAAATGGTGTGCAGCTCTGTGCTGTCCTGTCAGCCCCAGATGGCCGGCTCTCTGCTGTCCGGGAGGCTCAGGTTCGGCATGCAAGGTCAGCCCATGGAACAAACTGTCTCTCTCCCTCAAACAGACACACAACACACATACAAGATTCTCACTGCATGCCCAGCTCTCGTTAACCTCTCTCGCGCTGTCTGCTTTAGACACTGACAGCAGTAGCCCAGAGCTAAAGCAGTTAACCTCTTTCTACATTATTAGACAAGTAAGAATGAAAGCAAACCTATTAAAACACTCTCACCCTAGAGTCCAATATTCAACATCAGCAGCCGCCATACCTGTTATGCAAACTAAACCCTAATCACTTACGGATACAAAGAATAAAACACGCACTCTAAGACAATAAGTGAGAACACTACAGGACCAGTGTGTCCCACCTGTTTCAGTTACTTGGATGCGATGCCCTGCAGTATACATTTCTGTCCACTAGGTGGCAATGGCACTTCAGCTGCCCGACTTTCCCAGACCAGTCCAGTCCTAACCAAGATTAATGGTTATATTCAGCATTGGGGAGTATTGAGGATAACTTACTTACAGGAGGCCTAGGAATTGAGTGTTGTAAATTGTCAGCACACTTACCGCATTAACTCGGGCAAATGATAAAGGGGAAAGTCCCAGAGAGCGACACCTAGGGGACGTAAAGGGGCGCCGCGGGCACTTTGATCAGAGCGGCGTACGGCCCTGAGGCCGCGAGCTCGGCAGACGTACCGAGGCCCGGCTGAGACGGGAGGCGTTGGGAGAAGTGGGAGGCGGGAGGTGCCTCCGGCCCCGGTGCTCTCCTCTCACCTCCCGGTGTGGACTCATGGGGACTGACAGCGCCCGCACAGAGGAGTGTTGTCGCGCAGCCCAGGGGACGTGCTGATGGAAGCCGACGTGCCGTCTTTCAATTACCGCACATGCCAACAAGCTTATCATCAGGGTTACACACACAAGCATGCAGGAACGCTCGCTCACACACACACACACACACACACAAGCATGCAGGCACGCTCTCTCACACACACACACACACACACACACACACACACACACACACAAGCATGCAGGAACGCTCGCTCACACACACACACACACACACACACACACACACACACACACACACACACTCAGAAGCCTGGTGCTACCGGTGCTTAGACCCACTCCTCAGTGACGGCTGCATTGGGGTGCAGAGCTACTGCAGGGCCGAATGAAAACGTTGTTAGTGCTCGGCTGTGCCGGCTACGTGAAACGGAATGCGCGGATTGCCGCGCGCACGAGAGCCTGCGTGCCTGTGTGGAGCGCTACAATGCATCCTTCCGGACACGGCTGATTAGCAGCAAGTCAAAGCAGACGCATGTAAAGGGGAAATTCAAAGAGACGCAAACATTCAGAAAGCAGCTCTCGCAAGCTCACTGCAGGTTTTCATATAAATTCTGCCACCGACTATTATTAGTGCAACCCAGAAACATACATGCCTGACAACCCAGAAACATACATGCCTGACAACCCAGAAACATACATGTCTGACAACCCAGAAACATACATGTCTGACAACCCAGAAACATACATGCCTGACAACCCAGAAACATACATGCCTGACAACCCAGAAACATACATGCCTGACAACCCAGAAACATACATGTCTGACAACCCAGAAACATACATGTCTGACAACCCAGAAACATACATGCCTGACAACCCAGAAACATACATGCCTGACAACCCAGAAACATACATGCCTCACAACCCAGAAACATACATGTCTGACAACCCAGAAACATACATGCCTGACAACCCAGAAACATACATGCCTCACAACCCAGAAACATACATGCCTCACAACCCAGAAACATACATGCCTCACAACCCAGAAACATACATGTCTGACAACCCAGAAACATACATGTCTGACAACCCAGAAACATACATGTCTGACAACCCAGAAACATACATGTCTGACAACCCAGAAACATACATGTCTGACAACCCAGAAACATACATGCCTCACAACCCAGAAACATACATGCCTCACAACCCAGAAACATACATGTCTGACAACCCAGAAACATACATGCCTCACAACCCAGAAACATACATGCCTCACAACCCAGAAACATACATGCCTGACAACCCAGAAACATACATGCCTCACAACCCAGAAACATACATGTCTGACAACCCAGAAACATACATGCCTCACAACCCAGAAACATACATGCCTCACAACCCAGAAACATACATGCCTGACAACCCAGAAACATACATGCCTGACAACCCAGAAACATACATGCCTCACAACCCAGAAACATACATGTCTGACAACCCAGAAACATACATGCCTGACAACCCAGAAACATACATGCCTCACAACCCAGAAACATACATGTCTGACAACCCAGAAACATACATGTCTGACAACCCAGAAACATACATGCCTCACAACCCAGAAACATACATGCCTCACAACCCAGAAACATACATGCCTCACAACCCAGAAACATACATGTCTGACAACCCAGAAACATACATGCCTCACAACCCAGAAACATACATGCCTCACAACCCAGAAACATACATGCCTGACAACCCAGAAACATACATGCCTGACAACCCAGAAACATACATGCCTGACAACCCAGAAACATACATGCCTCACAACCCAGAAACATACATGCCTGACAACCCAGAAACATACATGCCTGACAACCCAGAAACATACATGCCTGACAACCCAGAAACATACATGCCTCACAACCCAGAAACATACATGCCTGACAACCCAGAAACATACATGCCTCACAACCCAGAAACATACATGCCTGACAACCCAGAAACATACATGCCTCACAACCCAGAAACATACATGCCTGACAACCCAGAAACATACATGCCTCACAACCCAGAAACATACATGCCTGACAACCCAGAAACATACATGCCTGACAACCCAGAAACATACATGCCTGACAACCCAGAAACATACATGCCTCACAACCCAGAAACATACATGCCTCACAACCCAGAAA
Source organism: Ilyophis sp. 1 JC-2022 (assembly GCA_022702515.1). NCBI lineage: Eukaryota > Metazoa > Chordata > Actinopteri > Anguilliformes > Synaphobranchidae > Ilyophis > Ilyophis sp. 1 JC-2022. The sequence goes on along the minus strand of CM040405.1, from coordinate 13,789,280 downwards.
CATACATGCCTGACAACCCAGAAACATACATGCCTCACAACCCAGAAACATACATGTCTGACAACCCAGAAACATACATGCCTGACAACCCAGAAACATACATGTCTGACAACCATACTTGCCAACCCTCCCGATTTTCCCGGGAGACTCCCGATTTTCAATGTCCTCTCCCGATAATCTCCCGGAGTCAACAATCTCCCGCAGTTCTCCCGATTTCGGACAATATCGTGTTTTAAATTTAAAAAAAAAAAAAAAAAAAAAAAAATCTGACGCGAGTATCTACGTGGATGGTTAACGGGGAACGGGGATTTACTTTTAACGCAGACGCACACCCGCGGTACATACGTTAAATAAACCGTTAAATAGAGTGTCTTAAAAAAAAAAAAAAAAAGATGATCGCAACCCCCCCCCCCCCCCCCAACAATTACAATCGAGGTCCGCGAAAATTCTTGATAGCGCCCCCCATTCCCCCCCGTCACAATTAAAAAAAAAATCTCCCTATTTCTGAGGGCTCAAGGTTGGCAAGTATGCTGACAACCCAGAAACATACACATCACCTGTCAGCACAATACCCATAAAGGAGGGGGGAAATCACTCTTCACAAAATAAATAATTAAATAAAAAAATAAAAAAATAAATAATTAAAATAAATAAATAAATAATAAATAATAACAAAATAACACCTAAAAAGTCCTGATAAATGCATCAGTCAAATTGTGTTCGAATGTGGTAACAGACTTTCAACATGTTCGGCGTCCCGAGGTCAAGATGTTCGGCACGGTTAAGATCAAACGCCCTGCAGCCCGTAAAATAAGAATACTGTCCAAAAGCTGAAAAACAGATTGCATCAAGCCATATAGGCCCATATGGATTTAGACTCAACATTACAATCAAACCTTGGATATTCCAAGCCTGGAGTTATGGGCCGACTGGTCATCCGGATGAGGTCAGAAACGGCAGCGTGTGCCATTGACCCTTACCAACATCCAGCTCCTTATTATCACTGATGCTGAAAGGCAGGTGTTAAACGCTAACAAGCCTGTTTCCACCGACACAAAACGTGATTAAGGATCACCTCGGTGCCGTAGCCTGTAGGAGCGGTCTCCTACCTCTCTCTCGGCTCCATTCTTCCTGTCTCTACACTCTGCTGTCCAATAAAAAGCTGATAAAAATATATATATTTTTTTTTTAAAGAAAACTTGACAGAGGCATGTATTTGCACTGCTGCTAAAGTATAAAATGCAGCACAGCCATAAAGATGGGCCAGAACAAAATGAGAGTTTCCAGAAGAGGGCCAAGACAGCAGGTCACTGAAAAAGAAGATAGAAAGCTGACCCAAAAACACGAATGTAAAAATGAGAACCCGGTTAGTGCTGCTTTGAGGCATCACTACGAGCTGCCACGTGCGTCACTCCAAAATGAGCACACTATTTAAAGCAACAGCAATGCAAGTCATGATTCCAATCAATGAAAAATTCTAATTAGAAAAACCGATGCGTTATTTTTGAGGTCACTTTCAATGTTACAGACATTTCCGAATTTCAGAGTGACCCTCATTCCCGCTGCACCTGTACCTGCGGGGCTCCGTTGTGTTTCTAACAAAGGACTCGATCAACCGAGAGGTCGCCAGTCCTGTCTTAACCGTTCTCAACCGGCGAGCTGCCTTACACGAAGCACAGGCGGTTCGTCCCGATTTGTCACCTGCATTCTACAAGGACGCACGCCCATTACACCATGTGAAAAGCACAACTGCTCCACTCCCGTTACATGTTCTTCCAGTCTCCTTGCAGTGGCTGCAACCAATTTTTTGCCATTTAGTTCCAGCATTTTTCACTGTGAGGATTCAGTGCAAGTTCCTCAAGGCAAACCAAGCAATTACTTATGGGCTTGGCAGTCAATCGCAGACCACAGCAACACATACACAGCAATGTTGTACTTTTTAACTGTCCAAACATCGGGCTTTTCTATTTTGTTGCTCATATTTTGTGCTGGCTTTGGAGTATTCGAGTGAGAAAAATAAATGGGGAGTGTGTACATGAGAGAAAAAGAGAGAGGAGTTCTTTGGCACAAGAGACTGTTGTGCGTGTGCGTGCGTGTGTGTGTGTGTGTGTGAGAGAGAGAGACAAAGGGTTTCTTTAGCAAGCGAGGCCCTGCGGCAGCTCCTGGCTGTGGTACTCACACTCCTTGGACATCCCCACTTCCAGGCACTTCTGCAGCCGGCAGTACTGGCAGCGGTTGCGGGTCACCTTGTTGATGATGCAGTTCTTCTCCCTGTGACAGGTGTACAGCATGTTCTTCTGGATGCTCCTTCGGAAGAAGCCCTGGAGGGGGAGAGAAGAGGCAGATCAATGAGAGCAACGTCGATACAACAGGGACATCGCGCATGCGCACGTCAATCAAGGGCCAGTTTCGTACATTTCCCTCATCCTTCAGAAGACATGTAATGTGTGAGCTTGAGGAGAAAATACCTTCCCCTACAAAGAATGACCCAATAACAGCCACAGCAGAACGAGTCTTGGACCTTAATTCTCGATTGAGATTAAGAGCAAAGACTCCGTCGGATGGTTCTCGTCCCAGTTCTCTGGCTCTTGGTTGTGTGTGTGTGTGTGTGTGTGTGTGTGTGTGTGTGTGTGTGGGGGGGGGGGGGGGCAGCTGGGGTTTTTTTGGAGGGGGGTTGCTAATCTGCATCATGGCAGACATGATTGGTTCTGAGGCTTTTTGGGACAAGGCAGGACCCTCTGTGTTTTGTTCCACCCCGCAGCTGAAAGGATCAGTGAAAATAACAAAAATCAACTGGAATGGGAAGCAAGTGAAGAAGTGGAGCGGGTAAAGCTGCTTATCTCCTCTCTCGTAACGGTTGAAACGGGGATGCGGGAAGGAGAAGGGGACGTAGGATCTTGGACGGCCGCGGCCTATGCAGCTACCTGGAGTTACATGCGTCTGTCTCTCCCCTGCCGCGTTGGTCTATCTTGTGTTTCTCCATCTGGATTTAATTGATTGGATCCTGATTGATGTGATTGGAGTCACCTGGGCCCACTCCTTTAAAAAACTGGGGGTGCGCCCCAATAGTCGATAAATAAATCCTCCTTTCCTCCACTATCACCTCCTCTCCTCCGTGCCCCGGAAACCGATCTTTGTGTCCTAATCTAATATTGTAGAGTACATATTAATGGTTACATATTAACGTCTCAACGCAAACCGCAATGTCAGGTATATTTTACACTGTATATGCAACTAATTTTACTTGAAACGTACAGGCAGTTGAGCATACGTCCGGGTAGGAGACGAGTGGTAGTGGACGAAAGGAGTGAGGAATATTGGGACTGGGTTTCCCCGGAATCAGGAGTTGGCCGTTTTCGTTTTGTACCAGCGCTTCCGAATCTGATGGGGTTTCTCCCTTCACGACCTACGACGCTACGCGTTTGCTGTACCGTGGTTTTTCACGTTTTTCTTCTACTGACCTTTCTCTTTTTCTATGCACACACACACATATACACATAAAACCTACCTGCATTCACGCATCCCTACACTCTCTAACCCTATGTTTAATAACCTTATTTTCTTTATTTGCAACTCACTGTCTCCGTGCATTTTTATGTTGTGGCGATGGTGTCATAGAACAGCACTGTGGATCTAGGTGGAGTACAATCTATACCAGGGGGGCCAGTCTTATCCCAAAAAAAAAGGGCCGATGTGGGTGCAAATCTTTGCTTTACACCTGATTCTACTTATCAAGGTCTTGATTGAAGACCGTGATTAGTTTGTTGCTTTAACTGGGTGTCGCTTTAGCGCTGGTCTTAAACAAAAACCTGCACCGGCCCTTTTTGTGTAAGATTGGACACCCCTGAGCTATACGGTGGGGAGCTGGCAACACTGGTTTGAAGGTGGAAAAATACCTGATATTTATACATGTACAGCAGGGGTAGGCAACCCTGATCCTGGAGCGCCAGAGATGTTCCTGGCTTTTTCTCCATCCAAACCTACATAATGTTGCTAATTATCAGCTTTAGTGAACACAGGTGACCATGTGCAGCAGGTACTCAGCGTTTCATCATTCAGACTGTGAACATTCAGCCTTAGACTCTTAATAATCCATCAAACACATGAGGCCAAGCTCAGAAAGAACACTGGCACGCCCTGATGTACAGTGTAGGATGTGCGCGGTGTTTGGATGGGAGCACAAAGATGCGAGGGATCAGTCGAGGTGAGGGACAAACTCCCATGATGCCAGAGGGCAGATGGGGAGACACGCCTAGACCATTTTCCAGGGACAGGGGCGCTTGGATGGAAGCGCGCACGTTTAGGGGGACGGCGAGAACAATAATAAGGGCAAAATGGTTGTTTGTGAAATACATGGGTGGGGTTGGCGGACGTTTGCTGAAAATATGTCGCGCCGCCCCGATATTTAGACGGGCGGCGCTGCCGGAGGGAGAAACCCTGGCGGCAAAGTGATCAGTTGGTTTGCACTTTAATGGTTTTGAGAAAGATTACCAAACTCCACTGCCATGCGAATAACCAACCACCCTATAAGGACTCTGTTCTCATAGCATTGGCTTTAAGCAAGTGCTTCTTTCCTCTTACATATACAGGTTGATTGTGTCGTAAAAAGCCACCGATAGATTGGCCCTTGGACTGAGGACATTAAGACACGGCTGTGACGTGCTTCATGATTGGTCCACTTTAGCAGGCTAAGAAGAAAAGGTGCAGTGATGAAACAAGGTGAGGAGATTAATGTAGATGTTGGTCGCTCTACCAGACACTGGAGATCAACACAGCTGTGCATTTACGGGCGTAACGGGAGAGACAGTGGTTTCACCGCGCCACGACGCTATGAGAGAGGGGGAATGGACAGCGCAGGCAGGTGGTCGTGCAGAGTTCTGGAAAATGGCCACGCCGAGCACTCCTTCAACACGCGCCTCTTTTGGCTTGAAAAAAAATTAGCAAACTGCACTCTGTTTTTTCTAACATTGATATAATTACATACTGCACTTCCCATGTGTATAAAGCCGTCAACGCTCTTGTTTTCAGGTAACCAGGTAACCACAAGCTGCGTTGACAGATCAATGTAAACAACATGAAAAATACAGTCAATGGGGACCATTTATTTATGAAAGCGACAAAGTCTGCTTTTTCATGCTTAGCTTCCAGAAGAAATCACACATTCGCTCATTAGCGCATCAGTCGCCAAGTCCCATCGCTTGCATACATCTGTTGCGCAACTACTACGAGTTAGTTTACGGTTCTAGTTGGACTACCGACCATCGCACCCTTCTGTAAAGGGGTAAATTAACATCAGAAATGAGAAATGACAATCACAAGATCACTGTTTGATATAGACCTGAAACATTATGCACACAACGCACACACTTGTGGGCACAGATGAAAGCTGGCTTTCAACTCCAGAGGGCAACTGGCTCTGTGCTCTTCAGATAAATTAAAAGTATGTACATAGTAACACAGCCATTGCTCGACAAATTCTCCTAGCCGTACAACTAACAGATCCAACGCATAAACCAACATAATTCTTGTGCTCCCTCCCCCCAATCAAATGCTACTTACTCAATTTGGGTTAGGGTTAGGGTTTGAGTTCCCCTGAGGAGGGCGAGACAAGGAGAGTGGGCAAGAAATACAGCCCGGTCTGATCCAGGTTATAACAGTGGCCACGGGCAGCACCAGTATCATAAACCGTGCATAACTGATGCCGAAGCACAGAGCGCTGTCGCAGCCCGTGTTCATTACACTGGGGAATATCGTTTTATAGCGACGGGTATACAGAGAGAAAACATTTCAAAACACGATGCTTTTGTAACCCATGACCATAAAAAAAGGGTCTGGCAGTTTTATTGGCAACACTGATGCAGCTTGCTCAGAGTTTATTGGGAGAGAGGAATGGAGAGAAACCATAAAACGGGAACCCCGACTCAATATCAGGCAAAGGGAACGAAAGAGAGAGGAAAACTAATGGAAGTAGGGAAACACCCCCCCGCCCCCCAATTCTGCCAGCCGCGTCTCCTCTGCTAATGACTCCTGTAACAGGAGAGACCCGGGGAGTAACGGCAGTGACAGCCCTCTGGATGCCTTTTACTTGACTGTGAGCCAATAATAACTCCCGTCTTCCCCAGAGTGGAGCGGAAAGGGGCGGGGGGGGCTTGTAATCCTTCCCCAAATGTCATGCGCGCCCATCGTGACACGGCAGCGCGACGGGGGGGGCCTGTCGCACCCTCTCGAGAGCATCCCCCGGCAGCTGCTGGAGGAGAGAAGCACAGCAGCCGCAGTCGGGAGGGAAATGGCCCCCTCTGTCCTTCCCCCTCTTCTCTTCACTCCGTCTTAAATAAATGCAGCTGTTTATACTGTGAGGTCCCCCCGGAACCCAATCGATTGGGTTCTGGCGAGGTGTGTAAACCGCGGCAGCGCAGCGTCGCGGGGGACGTCTTGGGAAAACGCGCGCCTTCGTTTGGGGGCAAACGGCACTGCTGGGATGACGCGCTCGCGGGGGGAGACGTGTTTCCTCCCCGAGAGCCGGACACACCGAACGGCGAAATCCAGGCTCCGCCGCAGCACGTGCGCTAAATTCCCGCGAACCCGCAGGAACTTTTGCTGAAGAGGACCCTCTAATACGGAGACCGAAGCCTTCAGGGCTTAAGGGGATGTTGCAGAGAAAAAAACAGATTAGGCGGGAATCCAAACGGAGAAACGCGGGCAGGCAGCCCGGGGACAGAGAGCTCCGATCTGTGATGAGCTCCCTTGATCGCCTCATGACCAGCGCTTGACCTCCAACCCTGACCTAGTGCTGGCCTGCAGGACCCTGGTAGAAAATCCCAGCTCAGGTGACTACGCTGTGCCACACCTTCCCCGGGCCCGGCCATTGTTTCCAGCCGTCACCCTGTTAGGAGTCACAGCTTCCTGCGGTTCTAAGCCTCTTTTTTTATGGGCTTTAATCCTGCCTGCAACAAGAGTCCAAAGCAGGCTTATCAGCAGACCTGCAGGGCTCAGCACAAGGAGAAAGGGGGGGGGGGGGCGCGCTGGAGTAGCACGCGCCCGCGTTGCCTGTGGCCATGATGACGACTTCCACGATGGAAGCGCTCGCCTGATAGTCAAAAGCGTAGGAGATGTGTGCGTCAGCGGTGCGATTATGAAAGCGTGTTCCGGTCTCTCAGAATCCTCCCCATCTCTCTGTAGGAGCAGCCATAACACATTAGGGCCCTCGCAAAGACCAAAAAGGCATCCACCATTCTCCTTTATCTGCGCGTACCGCTAGAGGGTCAGAGTGTCACGCCCGCTCTCCCGCACTGGCTCTGCTTTCAAGGGTAAAAATATTGCCCAGCGGTGACGCGACCATCTCCCAATTTGGCAGAGACCTCTCACTTCCTGTTTGTTTGTACCTCCTGTGTGTTTTACATCTCCTTCAACTACGACAACCAGGTTTGGAGCTGATGTGACTTTCTAATCAGGTCAGCTGCTAAAGTTACTGCACCTCAGGGAGAGAGAGAGACTCTCAAATGAAAGCCACTCCTCAACGCACACGCGAGGCAGAGGAGTATACATATGCCTGCAAGATGCCTCCAGGAAAAAGCGCATAAATATTCTCCCTCGACTCCAAAAGAAAAATACATGCAAATTTAATGCAAAAGTGTTTATATCTGGGAGAGAAAAAAGAGAGAGATTCAGCTCTGCTTTCACAACAAACACTCGCACCACCCCCGCATAACTAGGTCCAGAGCCCCCTGGGAGAGGACTTTGTAGTTGTGCTAGTTAAGGGAAGGCTAACCCCAGCTTTACCCCAGTCCCAGTGGAATGCGCACATACATTCAAACGCCTGTAGCTTTCAATTATTGAAGAGCCCTTACAGAGTGTGTTCTGTAGCCCCAACATGCTACTGAATTTTTAAAATGTTGCAGTCCCATGAATGCCCAGAGGGGGGTGGTAGACACATCCCCTGCAAATGTGAAGTTTGACAGACAAGTAAGCCGGTGATCCCCTATTATTACATTACATTTATTATTACATGATTAATAAATTACAGGCATTTAGGAGACACTATTACACAATCATAGTGACTTGCACCATTTTACAGGATAAGTACCTTGTTCAAGGATACAACAGCGGTGTCCTACCGGGGGAACGAACCTGCAACCTTTGGGTCACAAACTTAGTTGCCTAATCATCATACTACACTGCCACCCAGTGAGACGGGTTTTCCGATTTTTGGTAAGAAGGCAGACGATCGACTCGGCTTATGTTCGGTTAACCAAGCATTGACCTGGCTTGTGTGTGAATAGAACTTCAATGGCGATGCTTCCTCTCTCAGAGTGCAGTAGAGTTCAGAGGGCTCTCTTGCACCTGGGTCTGGAGCCGGATCTTAGCACTCAGCAGCCCAGGTGTCCACTCGCCTGTGTTCAGTCAGGTGTGGCCGGGGGCCTAATGGCCAACTGTCAACTAACAGGCTGGCATAGCCCACATCCCAAAGGGCCAGTCCTTTCTGTCCCCCCTCAGGGGCGCGTCCTTCGCAACCTCCTGTTTCGCGGGACTCATGGTGCGAATAGGAGACCGCCCATCACCCTGAGCTGGTTACTTCACAGTGGCGTGGTTGTACGGGGCTATACCTGCGCTTTCGCAGCCAGCTTACGCCTCATGGTCACCAAAAGGAACGATAGTTGCCTGCCCAGAAGGGAAAAGCTCTGAGCATTGCTTTAAAATGCTTTCCCAGAAAGACTCGGTTTGTAGGACTGCTGTGACTGTGTGATAAAAAAAACAGACGGGAGTCGTTTTCAAGCTCGGAAGTGATCGAGCGGCGGCGGCTCGGAGCCGGGCGGATGCGAGCACGCGCTCGCCGTCGATATGGACAGGAGTGCACAAACGGCGCAATGTGGGAACTCTATGGTGATAACGTGGCTCTGTGGTGATGGGTACTCACCTTGCACCCCTCACAGGCGCTGACCCCGTAGTGGTACCCTGACGACTTGTCCTGGCACACAAAGCAGGGCTTGTAGATCCGAGGAGGAGGGGGAGGCGAGGGGGGGCTGGGGACGATCTCCTCCGAACTGGTGCTCTGCGTTTCTATGGCTGCGAGGGGGAGGAGAGAAAAAGAAGCCATCAGGCTCAATATCCATAGCAACACTACTACACAAATATGTTTTGTTTGTATCAGGTTTACACCAAATATCACACCCATGTTTTCACACCACCGCCTACTAAACAGGAACCGCACTGCGGTTTTGTGTTGGCGCTTCCTGCGACGTGTTCGAGAACTCGCTAAAGATGCAAAACAAAACAAAGTTTGAAGAATTTTCTTGCCAAACTTTAAAAGCAACGTCGCTCAGCAAATTTGTGCGGAAGAAGGACTGAAGGACAAATCCTTGCTTGCCAGCCGCCTTGGAGTTCCGAATGTTAATCAGTGTGAGGATGCCCTGAACGGCTCCATGGAAGAACTGGCCACAGCTATCAGGGAAGTGGCTGCGGAGGTAACCAAATGTTCTGCGGGGAGCTGAGAAGAGGAGGTGTGGTGGGTTCCAGTGGTCTAGGCGAGGATGCGTATAGGCGGCTCCGTGGAGCTGCGGTTTGCTAGCGGGGGAGTTCATGAGACGGAAACCCTCTGTGGGGGGCGGTAGCAATGCCTGCCGTGACGGCGAGGTTACGGTCGAAGGAGGCGGGAAGACGATGGGGAACGCGAATGCACAGAGACGTATAAGGGAAACTCGTTTCAGGGGAACGCGAATGCGCAGAGACGTCTAAGGGAAACTCGTTTCAGGGGAACGCGAATGCGCAGAGACGTATAAGGGATACTCGTTTCAGGGGAACGCGAATGCACAGAGACGTATAAGGGATACTCGTTTCAGGGGAGCACTCATAAATCTCCATCCAGTCAACTGTGTGTGCGTACATGGCCCATACACTGGAAAACTGTGTGTGCGTACATGGCCCATACACTGGAAAACTGTGTGTGCGTACATGGCCCATACACTGGAAAACCGTGTGTGCGTACATGGCCCATACACTGGAAAACTGTGTGTGCGTACATGGCCCATACACTGGAAAACTGTGTGCGTACATGGCCCATACACTGGAAAACTGTGTGCGCGTACATGGCCCATACACTGGAAAACTGTGTGCGCGTACATGGCCCATACACTGGAAAACTGCGTTTGCGTACATGGCCCATACACTGGAAAACTGTGTGTGCGTACATGGCCCATACACTGGAAAACTGTGTGTGCGTACATGGCCCATACACTGGAAAACTGTGTGTGCGTACATGGCCCATACACTGGAAAACTGAGCGCTACCATAGAGCTCGCCCTTCATGAAGACCTACCTCAACATTTCTTACTCAACCAAGAGGACATCCCGCGCCCACCCCATAAAACTGACTGGTTTCTCCCTGCGGCCCGATGCAGAATGAAATGTTAGCACAGACGCCAAAGCCCGTGATCCAAGATCAATACCTTCACCGTATTTCTACATGGCAACATTGCCTGGAATATTGCCTCCATAATATTATTGTTACTATTTAAAAACCAGATCCCAGGAAAATATATTGTTGCAGGTACAAGTACTTTTCTAGGTACTGGCAATGGGAACTGAACCACACAAATTTATAATGCATCTCTTGAAGTGCAAACTGATCCAATGCGGGTAATGTGTTTTCATCCATCAAATAAGGATAATGATTTTTTAAGCTGCATATTCTCTGTGGTTTAAACATTTGAGCAGGGCTTAGCTTTAAGTACAGACATAAACTATGCAACCAAACTTCTATAAAGGGGTGACCATTTTTAGGGTTTTCAGCCCAACAGAAAAACAAACCCTCGCTCCAACTTTTTTGGCGTCTTTCGCAACAGACCAAAGTTAAAGGCAGCAGACGTCCCATTGGACAGCGGATGCAAAGTGGGGGCAGGGCTCTGTGACCCGCTTGCTGCGCCACGCCCACTGCAGACCAAAGAGATGAATGCCGGATTGCCAGCTGTTTGTCTCGCCAGGTCGAATTTGGCGTATATAGCGATGGCACGGAGTGCTCTGAAACCGTAAACGAGGCGCGTCCAAAGCTGACAAGCGCACGCCGTCGTACAGAATCGGCCCTGTTACAGATACCCACAAGCGGGGAATGAGAGCGCCGTCTTAAAACGAAGACCACGAAGGCCACCGGCCGGGGCACAGCCCTTTCGCAAACTCTGCCTTCTTCACAGGTAGATGCAGGAAAACAAACGGTGAACGGCGAGGCCTGCGAAGGAGGCGATCGCGTCAGCCGCAAGACCGCTAACGCGGGAGCCTGGCACATAAACGAGCGCCCTGAGCGATCGCGGGAAACGTCCCGCGCTAGTGCTGGTGTCACCGGTTACCAAGGGCACTGTCGCCGTCTCCCTGCAGGCATCCAGGAAATGCGCTGTCCCTCTTTCAGGAGCAAGGTCACAGTCCCCCCCTACACGTCCACTTGCAGGCACTGATCATAAATCCATCACTAACAGCAGAACCTGTTCCCTGGCTACACGACTCCCTTCAAATCTCAGTGCAAATCAGTTCAAAGTCAAGGCTACAATGTTTTGACTATATTGAGTCAACCAGGCAAAAAGTATGTGACAAGCATAATCTGAATGGTGTTTGTTAACAGGATGCTGTACATACATGGGTGAAGGCACACAGGAGGTGTGTGTGTGTGCGTGCGTGCGTGCGCCTCCTGTGACATCTCAGAGCTGCCTAGAGGCCCAGACAGCACTCGAGTGTAAATAAGCGGTCTATATTTAACACGAGGCTTATGAGTTCAGCAGGCCTGGAGTGCAGCTGGGTATGGACTCCACGTGACGGTGCAGAAAAGAGGAGATGGATGCACAAGCTCACAGAAAGGTGGACACTTACACACAACCACCCTGACAAACACCACACACACAGACACATACACACACCACACATAGACATACACACACGCATGTGCACACACACCACATACACAGACACATACATACAAACACAAACAGGTGGGCACACATACCCAAAACTGACACACACACACACACACACACACAGTCACACGCAGACTACAAACATGCAACATGCCCACACTGACACACACACACGCAGACTACAAACATGCAACATGCCCACACTGACACACACATACAGTCACACACACACACGCACGCACGCACACGGGCGTGCCCATATAGACGTTTCTCAGTGTGCAGCAGTGTCTCTGAGAAGGTGAGGGATGGCACACGGCACACGATGAAAACAGAAGTAAGCCGACACGGAGAAAGTTCCAGAGCACCGACAGCATAGACACACATGAAGGCCCTGACGTTTCACATTGTGCATTCACAGCACGCTCATGCTAAGATCCAACCCGAAAGCACAACACACATAGATACTCACACTGCATACGCGCACTGCATACGCGCACACGCACAGGAAATTAGGGCACATTATATCACATCTGCCGATGAATCCCTCGCTCACAGCCCGGGATCATGTTGGAGGGAGAAGAGTCGACGAGAGGATCCAGCACTAATCTGTGTCTTTAAAGCACGACTCTTCAACATGACAATGACTTATTACCTAGCGTGGCAAGATTGAAGGTAGTTGGCTAAATACATATGTTCTGCCACAACTGAAGACACCGCATTTCCAAAACTACGATCTCACTGCCTTTTTGAGATGAGCATTTCTGTTTGTGCAGCATGAGTCCTATTACTGGTGTGTGTGTGTGTGTGTGTGTGTGTGTGTGCGCATTTCAGCAGGCAGTGCTGAAAAGCTGCCACATTGACCTGGATGCCCTTTTACATGTGGAACTCGGCAATCCTCCCCCAATTAACACAGCAGACCCAGCTCAGCTCTTCCACCATCCCTAATCCCACGTCCCTCCTGCACTGCCATGCCCGGGGGCCAGGTACCACCCAACCTGCCGCCTGGTACTCAAACCACTTTTTTTTTTTGCCTTTTCATCTTCGCCGGGGCACCAACCACACCTCCGGGGGATTTTAGAGCATGCCCTCTTCACAAAGGGGCTTTATTTTCACCAGGGTCTGATGAAAACCGCAGAAACAACCCTTGGAAGAACTCCAAAGGCTTGATAGGACAGTAAAATAATGCTCGCCCTCTCTTTGTGAAGAACCTTAAAGGTGGTCTTGCGACTGTTCTCATAAGAGCGCTAATGCTAGCCATGTAAATACAGTGCAAGGGAAGCGGCGTGACGCTCTCGTTAGCTGGTCGGAAGAGCTCCGATCCTGAGTGACATGCCTCAGTCGCCGGGGGGCAGAGCGACCACGCCGCTCACGCGGCAGCCGGGAAGCTGGGACGGAGAGAGGTGAAAGGAGAGAGAACAGAGGAGGGGACGGCAGTTAATCATTTTTATTTACCCTTTGTTTAACCGTGAGGGAAAAACAACAACAACAAAAAAAAAAACATGGGATTGACATTTTTTGACCAGGTCCTGCTCTTTTTAACGTGGAACCTGGCCAAAATCACAAAGCAAACCGCCTACGCCTTCAGTCTACCCGTGGCGGCCTGGGTTCCCGACGGCGAGGAGCAGGAGGGAAAGGGACGGCTCCCTTTCCCGGTTTCAATAACACAGCAACAGTTTGGCACCCCATTGTTATCTCCGCTCATATTTCAAACGAGACAAGCAAACAATAGAAATGAGGGGGACGTGCCCGTCAGAACTGCGCCGTTTTTTGGCGGGCGGTGTTGCGCGTTTCTTTCCACTCTGAGCGGAAAATAACTGCGCTGCAGACCCCACAGATTCCTACATCTTCAGAAGTTGGATCGGGAGAGAGGTTAACGGGTTTCAAAACCCGCTCACGACCACCAGTCGCAAGATTGCGCAACGTTGCGTCGTCGCTAGGCAAGGGACGCGGAGGCTCTGCTTTCTAAGTTCTCATTTTGTCTGCGCAACCCCACTCCCTTGTCCGTTTGCTGCTTTGCTTCCTCTGCCGTTCTATCGAGGTGGCGGTCACTACTGTCACGTTAAACAAATTCAACTTAAATGGAAAATGCTCGCATAACAAACGGCATCGACTCATTAGCGCAACCCCACTGCCACTTTCCTCTTTCCATCTCCCCTTTTCTGAGCCATCCCATCTGAATCCATAACAACCAACATTATTACAGGGCCCACAAACCTATTTATTTCCATTAAAGCTGCACATACGGGCGCAGTCACACAAATAAAAGCCTGCAGCTATGCGCCGTCACAGAGCTCCCTGCCCCCAACATGTGGCCTAATGAGAGCAACACATGAAATGTGGGGCGCGAGCGAGCGAGCGTGGATCCCGCGAGAGGGCCGGCTACTGTAATTAAACGCAATCGCTCTGCTTCAGAGGCAGAGGCACTGAGGAGGAACAATGGAAGGCTTGTGGAGCGGCCGGCTCGCGAGACGCGTGTCGGGAAAAAGCGGCTTTTCTCAGGGCTGGGGAAGACTTTTCTGCATCTCCTTCCCACAATGCCCCTCAGGAGCAGGCTCGCCATCGTGTAGGCAGGGGAAATAGCCGTGAGTCGTCCGCTGTCGAGCGCCCACGTCTTTCTGCGCCATTGCATATTTGATTTGCAGGTATCCTTATCCTTGGCCTGGTTACATTATAGACATGTTGGCCCATTAACTACAGGCGCTGTACACAGTCGCACTGTGCTGTCCTGTACACACTCGCACTGTGCTGTCCAGCTGCGCTCCCCTGTACACACTCGCACTGTGCTGTCCTGCTGGGCTCTCCTGTACACACTCGCACTGTGCCGTCCTGCTGGGCTCTCCTGTACACACTCGCACTGTGCTGCTCTACTGGGCTGTCCTGTACACACTCGCACTGTGCTGCTCTACTGGGCTGTCCTGTACACACTCGCACTGTGCTGCCCTGCTGGGCTCTCCTGTACACACTCGCACTGTGCCGTCCTGCTGGGCTCTCCTGTACACACTCGCACTGTGCTGCTCTACTGGGCTGTCCTGTACACACTCGCACTGTGCTGCTCTACTGGGCTGTCCTGTACACACTCGCACTGTGCTGCTCTACTGGGCTGTCCTGTACACACTCGCACTGTGCTGTCCTGCTGGGCTCTCCTGTACACACTCGCACTGTGCTGTCCTGCTGGGCTCTCCTGTACACACTCGCACTGTGCTGTCCTGCTGGGCTCTCCTGTACACACTCGCACTGTGCTGCTCTACTGGGCTGTCCTGTACACACTCGCACTGTGCTGTCCTGCTGGGCTCTCCTGTACACACTCGCACTGTGCTGTCCTGCTGGGCTCTCCTGTACACACTCGCACTGTGCTGCTCTACTGGGCTGTCCTGTACACACTCGCACTGTGCTGCTCTACTGGGCTGTCCTGTACACACTCGCACTGTGCTGCCCTGCTGGGCTGTCCTGTACACACTCGCACTGTGCTGCTCTACTGGGCTGTCCTGTACACACTCGCACTGTGCTGTCCTGTACACACTCGCACTGTGCTGCTCTACTGTGCTGTCCTGTACACACTCGCACTGTGCTGCTCTACTGGGCTGTCCTGTACACACTCGCACTGTGCTGCTCTACTGGGCTGTCCTGTACACACTCGCACTGTGCTGTCCTGCTGTGCTCTCCTGTACACACTCGCACTGTGCTGCTCTACTGGGCTGTCCTGTACACACTCGCACTGTGCTGCTCTACTGGGCTGTCCTGTACACACTCGCACTGTGCTGTCCTGCTGTGCTGTCCTGTACACACTCGCACTGTGCTGCTCTACTGGGCTGTCCTGTACACACTCGCACTGTGCTGCTCTACTGGGCTGTCCTGTACACACTCGCACTGTGCTGCTCTACTGGGCTCTCCTAAATAAGTCCAGTGGAGTTTGCATTAATCCAAAAATGGTCCCATCGACACAGTTCTGCAGGAAGACCAAGGTCTTATATATCAAACAGGGAAAAAACACACTATAAACAGACAAGTTTTTCCACAAACAATAGCAGCCTAAGCAATTGTGTAAGACAGCAAGCAAGGCAAGGTGGACTTCAAACCACCGAACCTTGTTGAAGATATAAACCTGTACTTTCCCCCTCAGGCATGCAAACGTATTCATAGTTTAATCAACATTATCCACAATTTCTGAGGACAAAAATACAGAGAATACACTTTATCTTTTTTTAAGCTCATGAGGCTATCATCCTGAAGATAATGTGCAGATAACTTGTGGGGATTTCTGACACCAGAACAATTGTTGTGACTGTGTAACATGGCATAATCACCATTTAACATTTGCCATATAACACCGCAGTGAATTAGAACGTGAAATATGTTTTAGGTTGTTTAAGTCAATAAGTTGAATGAAATTCACTGAGGTATGCCTAATATACACACGTGAATTACCCACACAGAGGGGATTTATCATTTTCGCACACTTTCCCCGATCTTATTTTCTTGCAGCTGACATTTAAAGGCAGTCAATGATGAGTTTGCGCATTCTTCAGTCGATACACTGCGCTTGTTGTTGCAATGCAAGCTTTTCTGTACGTCCGCCATTTTAACGGATGACATTTTACAAAACAAGTTCGATAAACTCGGAGGGGCAACAAAAGAAGAATTTCACGGTTCTGCAACTGCTGACAAAACCAAGCGGAGGTTGTGCAAGACGTGCGCACCTCGGTACGTCCCATACAGAAAGACGTCGGGTGAGCCGGTACGGCGGAAAGCAGAACTCCTATCCTCTGCTCCCAGTATCCACTCCCTCTCTCTCTCCCTGCTCTTTGCTTCTCCAGGTTCAGGTCTGGGTTAGCAGGCAGAGATTACATTAAAGCTCATACACATCAATTATTGGGCCCAGCTGTGAAGCATATTAATGAGATTTCACAGTCATTAAGAGAATGTTAAATAAATTACCAGGCACAGAAGAGCAGTTGGGAAGTTCAAGGGGCCAGAAGAACTCCCTTTGCCTATGCGCGTGCATCACAGGCCTCTGTGTTCGTCAAGACGTCTATTAGATTAGGCCCCGGAGCACCAGGCGGCCCCTTCAAAAGTCAGCCCATTTGTCTCCCTTTCACTGCTCTACAAGACGTTTACCTTCCCAGAATGCCCCACCATTAGCCTTGAGGATGAGTTGGGCAAACATTACACACTCTTTAAATCTTTGAAAATGTGGTCATCCTACAACTAGGTCATGTACAGGGTCCGTAACAAAAGGCTGGCAAAAAACCCGTAACAGGCCTTTTCCTGCCTGCTGAAGCCGAAGATCTGAGCTCGGTACACAAAAGGAAACGGTGGTCAATGGTGGTTCCAGAGCTGTGGGGCTAGGTTCACGAAGGAGAAACAAAAAGCCTTTGCGCTTTCCTTCCTCTTCAGGAACCGCTAGGTCGGCAAAGGTGTTTCGCGTAATAACATCGTCTTTCCAAGTTTGCGTTTCTTTTATGCGAGGAGCGCCGACAGGAAAGAGAGACATTTACACACAAACGCGGCCAACAGGGAAGCGAGCTCTCGCGCTCAAGGGCCCTGCTGTGGGGGACGGGGCCAGGAGCCCAGGCTTTGGCTTGATCCTCAATTTCCTGTCGAGGCAAAAAAGCAACCCTTGGACAGCTGCCCTTGGCGACCTAGCTAAATGAAAACCGGGTTGATCAAAAACGCCTTCTATGGCCTGGACAAAGGCTGGACTGAGAAATTCCAGCACAAAATTACATTCATAAAAATACATCCCCGTCATATCGTTATTAGTTCGTCTGTAATGAGGTACAGAAATGGGTGTAGTGGGTGGAGGGGAAAGCTTTTGGCTTCAGGGAAAGTTACTGGCCCATGAAAAGAGAGGCGGGTAGTATGGATTTATCGTGGACTCAGCGGCTGACAAAATGCCCCTGGACTCATTTCCCTTCTAATCAAATCCAGCCCTTTCACAGGCCACGTCTCCGACCCCCAGACTGATGTCCACGTCGACCTGCCCGCGCACGTGTTGGGAGTTTGTGTCTCAGTCCTCTAACTTGGACTCTCTCTTCGAGCCCCCGGCCGGCTTTGCCCCCTGCCTGGAACACCAGCAATACTAAAAATGTTGGTGTTCGGCTCCGTCTCTCTCGCTTCATGTTCAAATGGGACACGCGGGAATGTCGCCTGCGCTCAGAGGCTCGTGCGCTTAATCTGAAGAGACTCACTTCAGAATTGCGCAATCGCCCTCGAGTCCTTGCAAACTCGCTGGCCTCACTCGCCCGGCAGAGAACGGGGAAACAGACGCTCCGCGGGCCCGCGGACTGAGCGCGCCGAATGAGGTGGAGATCGCCGAGGGCGATGACATGGAGCCTCTGCAGCTTGAAGGCAGGCAGGCAGGTCCCCCGCTTTCTCAAACAAGCCCCACTGCTGAGCCCGGGAGCGTTTCTCCTCAACGGCAGGAAATAGGAATGTTTGTGTTAGCCAGGACTGGAGTGAAAGTGCCAGACTGGATATTAAAAGGATAATTTATGTCGTCTTTAAACATGGGTGCAAGTGAGGGGCCCCAGTTTTCTTATCTTCGAAAGCTGGAATGAATCAGCGTGGGCCCCTTTCCTCTACCCGGGATCCCTGGTGAAGGCTGGAGACAAACTGCCATTAACTGCTGTCACAGCACAGATTAACCACAGAACCCACAAATACACCTGGACGCACTCCCGCGCACTGAAACAAACGAACTTTCAGGGAAGAACATGGTGGAACTGAAAGATGTGGCACCTGAAGGAGGTTTATCTTACAGACCATAACTGACCCAGTAACCAAGTATGATGTTGAGGAGCCACTTTCAGCCAGACGTGATTGGACATCAGCCACGAATCAAATCACACGTTTGCACGTCAAGCATTTAAGTGCCCTGAAGCACGTGGAAATGCCTTGTTTAGCAGACTGCTTCAGGACATTCCTTGCTCCCCTTATGACAGTGGACCCCACCTTACATTACATTACATTTATTTGGCAGACGCTTTTATCCAAAGCGACGTACAATAAGTGCATATTGAAGGTCTTAGACACAATCTATAAAGCAAATCCAACGAAGCACAACTTTCTCACAACATAGGAGCTATCGCTAGTAGTCAACAGAATACAGTCGGCTATACATTCTAAGCTATGAAATAGCAAAACCAAATAGAAAATAAACAGCAAGAACATACTATATATATTTGGCCTTATATATGTAGTTAATCAAGGTGGAGTCTGAAAAAGTGCGTTTTCAGACCACGACGGAAAACAGACAGCGTTTCAGCAGAGCGCAACGGAGTGGGGAGTTCATTCCACCACTGGGGAGCTAGAGTGGAGAAGCTCCGCAGTCAGGACGAGCGAGTGCCGTTGACACGGAGGGAGGGAAGTGCAAGCACCAGCAGAGCGAAGTGGTCGAGCAGGAGTGTAGGGCTGGATCAAGTCCTGTAGGTAGGAGGGGCCTGACCTTTTGGCTGCAGTGTAGGCCAGGGTCAGAACTTTGAACCTGATCCTGGCCATGACTGGAAGCCAGTGGAGTGACCTCAGCAGGGGGGTGACGTGTGTGAACTTCGGGAGGTTGAACACAAGCCGAGCGGCCGCGTTCTGGACCAGTTGAAGGGGCAGAATGGCGCAGGCTGGCAGGCTTGCGAAAAGGGAGTTGCAGTAGTCCAGGCGTGAGGTGACCATGGTCTGGACAAGGAGCTGGGCAGAGTAGGTGGTCAGGTACGGTCGAATCCTCCTAATGTTGTACAGGAGGAACCTGCAGGACCGTGTCGTTGCCCTGATGGGCTCTCTGAAGTCCAGCTGGTCGTCCAGGACCACCCCCAGGTTTCTTGCAGAGCGGGAGGCTTGACTGACAATATTCCTAAAGGGCCTCCGTTTTATTGTTCGCATGCCGGACTCGGCACTGCGTGTAATTTGTCACTGATGAGATTTGCGCTAATGGGAAACAAACAGGGCTTTGAACTCCATGCCAGACAGACACCAGACAGAACTTGTATGAGCACTCCCAGGTTTCCGCTAAAGCGCTAAAGCCACTGATCTAAGCTCTGGGCCTGCTGTATGGTGCATGCAGGTGGGCAAAGCGCCCGGGATGACTGCAGGCGTTCAGCGGCTGACGGCCAAAACGGCACGGCAACGGCAGGAGTTGAGGGCAGAGGTGGGAAAGCCTCCTGCAAAGCCACCAGCCACACCTCTTTAGCCAGTCCAGTCAGTTAGGGCTGGACACTCAACCAGGCAATAAAGAAACCTGCCAGAAGCTGCAAACACACCCATTTTCCCATGTTGCAACAGCAGCGCACAAGCACAGCCCCTGATCCAGGGCTGGTGTCTAAAACCTCCAGAGCAACGAGACAAGGCTTTCACCAGACTGAACAGTTCATTCAGACCACCTCATCATAGAATAACCAGCTCATGTGTTGAACAATGTTGAGTTTACCAGCACCCAGCCCAACAGGCACCTTTATACCAACACTGACTGAAACCGCCCACGCTTACGTGCTTGTGCTAAGTTTAGAACCTGATAAGACAGTTTTAAGACGATGATACAGGCAGGCATGAATGTGGTCTTATTGGTTTCTGGCCCGTGTGCACTCATATAGTGCCGCAGTCTTGGCCTCTAA
The DNA here is from genome assembly GCA_022702515.1 of Ilyophis sp. 1 JC-2022. NCBI lineage: Eukaryota > Metazoa > Chordata > Actinopteri > Anguilliformes > Synaphobranchidae > Ilyophis > Ilyophis sp. 1 JC-2022. The sequence continues at coordinate 13,768,786 of CM040405.1, read as the reverse complement.
GCTCTAAGTGAATTAAAACCGAGGGCTTTATTGCCTTTGGCCTTGTGACGGTGTGGAGCTGACGTCGGTGCAGATTCAATATATATTCTTAGCTCTGCAAACCGCTGAAAGTTTGCCCGCCTACTGTTGGAAGCTGAACATTTAAGCTAGATGCATTTAAAAAAAATACATTTAAGGGGCGTGATCAAGGACAAACCTGCAGCAAACATTGTATTAACGTAACACAGCACCGGAAACTCCTGTTTGTAACTGGAACTTGACCTGCAGTTAAGAATCACAGAAGAAATGCAGGAGCTGAGTATCTGGTTGTTCTAAAGAATCTGTGACGTTTGTTTGCGTCTCTGTCCTCACACGGATTCTCCGAGCTGCGCCTGCCTGAGCTCTGCCACTCCTCAGTTTTCAGAGGATAAAGAAGCCACACACATTGTACACGGAGGTATCGATTACAAGGCCCTCTTAGTTTTCATTTGGCGAGTGAAAAAAAAAAAATTATAATAAAATAAAAGATCTTGTTTTTACATGACCGTGCAGGTGTCACATTCAGCCACATGTCGAAGACAACGTTCATCTCGAGTAAGGAATGAATGTTTTTATTTTTTTTTGCCTTTGGAAACTTGCATTCAATGTGAGGGAGACACGCGTCTGGTGTCTGCGTTTACTCTCTTCGGACGGAGCCTGCACCCAGTCGCTGTAACGAACGGCCTCAGCTGGGACGAGGCCCGGAAGCGCCCAGGAGGAGTGCTTACCGGGGAGAACGGGGAGTCGCTACGTTCCAAAAGGTTGAATTCCTGAAAACCCTGATAAGGTTTTAACCTGCATGTCAAAGGAAAGTTGAGAGCTTAACGTCTTATTTATGGTTCTGAACGGCCAATGTCCGTCTTCGCTTACAAAAGAAATAAAGAAGGCGGAGAGAAAAGGATTCCTGGGTTCCTCTTCCCTGTAGTTATTGAAATGATTAGGGTATTGTGATTCAGAACATTCAAAGCCTGTTCTGCAGGCTTATTTCACTACAGTGGAAGTAGGTCTTAGATATTCAGGAGAGTGGCAGGGGGCACTTTTACTGCAAGATGGAGGTGCTCTCATGCTAGCATCTCACTAAACCCTTTGACACAGACAGCCTTGAAACTTTACCGTTTAGTTTAACTTCATAACGTGTGAATATGAGCCCGACATTACGGAAAGGTTTCTCTGGCAATTAAGGGAAAATAAGTACACAAAACTCAACTAAGACGTCCATCCAGTCGTTTCTCACTACAGCAGAAAACGGAGCATGTACACCAAATAGATGATACCCTACTGCGCAGTCTCACCGTCCCCATCACACATCCATCTCGTACAGTTATGCAAACGTTCCCCTTGGTGTATGTGCACATTAAAATGTGCCAGGAAATAAGACGTTACGATTCTCCTTTTCTTCATTAACAAGCTACTTAAGACTAGCTAGTTAAGTGGTTACCAAGCAATCGTGGTTACACTCTTCACCTACTTCCATCCCACAGTAAGCTCTTCTAGAGCATTTGACAGCTGCTTGTTCAGACAAACATTACTGGCACCGTCATGCGTGAATGCTGTCAACACATTAAAATAACAGATCGCCGTCGGCTGTGAACAGGAGAAGCCACTCGCAACATCGGAAAAGTTAACACGGCAATGTTCTATGTTCTGTTCTATGTTCCAAACGGAAAAGATCGGGGCCCTCTGTGATCGCGACATTCGAACTGTGTTGGGAGAGCGCGTTTGACTACACTGGAAGCGGGCCTTAAATATTCAGGAGAGGGGGCAGGGGGGCGCTTGCATTAGTAATCCAGCGCACTTGTACTGCGGGGCGGGGAGGTCAGGGTGGGGGATTCTCATGTTAGTGTCTCTTTTGAGAGGGGGAGCAGGGGGCAGATGGGAACAAGAGAAGAGAGAAAGAGAAAGGAGAGAGTCACAGGCAGAGGCAGAGCAGCATGTCACAAAGGCAGGCTTTGTCATGCTAAACTCCCTACCTCTCTTTCTCCGGGCAACAATAGTCTACTGGAGATGAGAGAGAGAGACAGGGGGTTGGTGGGGTGGGGTGGATTAGTGCAATCTGATCTCTTCAACTTGAAAGTTTGATTGTGACACTGGGGGAAGAGAGGGAGGCACACAAAGTGTGCATGCGCCCGTGTGTGTTAAAGACAAGGATACATTCCAGTCGATTTTTCACCCCCCCCTTACAAGAAAGTTGACAGAGTGCCTGTTGAAGATACTGCAGGTTGGGGAATAATCTTCAGGAACCATAGCGCGCAGCTCACTCTGGGGACGCTTGCGTACACGTGGGGCAGGTGGAGGCAGTGGGACGGGCCGGGGCTCAGAGGCCTGGCTGGAAGCGTGGGCAGAAAGGCAGGAGACATGCTTGCACTGCACAAACTCCATTGTCTTTTAAAATTAATCTGCAAATGGCGCCAAAATCACACAAAGAGAAAGGTTTGCATTTAAGAAAATGTGGACTCCCGCACTAAGCAAATAGTGGATCCCTTTTCATTTTAGCCTTCTGCTGAGTGTTATCTCACCCTGTGGATACTATGGGGGGGGTCCCCAATAATTCAATAAGTTCCGCTATCCCCCTTTTCTCACCAGTGGCCTTGGTTTTAAATCCATCTGGGAGGAAGCCATAAAAGGCACAGCGACAATGGAGATCGTAGGCCTGCACACCTTCAAACCTCTTCCTGGAAGGGGCGCAGGATTTAAAGAAGAAAACAGAAAACAGAATGATGGAACTACCTGTACGCTGCCTGATTTAAATATGAGAAAGAATCTGCTCGCACGTGTCTGTGTGTGAGCGTGCGTGTGTCTGTGTCTGTGTGTGTGTGTGTGTGTGTCTGTGTGTGTCTGTGTGTGTGTGTGTGTGTGTGTGTCTGTGTGTGTGTGTCTTCAAAGAGTTGCTCTTGTCCGGCGATCATATCTTTGGGTTTGGCTGCAGGAGGAGTGCGTGTGCGGTGGGCATTCCCCCAGCGGTCCGTCTGACCCCGATCCGCCAAGGTGTCCCCGTGCACCTCCTCGAGAGCCCACGAGGCCCGGCAGACGAGCCGAAGAGAAGGACCGGTCCAAACAGACCAGGCCTTTCTGGCACCGCGCGCCCGGCCCATGTTTTAATTATGAGGTGCGGATTGGGGAGCGTGACAGCGGAAGGCAGATGCGTTCAATTTAGCTCCGTCGGAGAACGCGGGCCTGGCCTCGGCACCTGCTTAGAGCCCATCATCTTCGCTTTTTTGTAACGATGATGAATGACGCACGGTTGCATTCGCCGTCTGCGGAGTTCCGTCAGGGGGCTCCTTAGCGGCACAATGAGGGTAGGTCAGAGCATCTGCCTCACTCATTTATCTCTGGCCGGGACGCCTGTACCCGGTCCTAATGTGGAGAATCGGACCAGCTCTCCAGCTGAAATATTCCACCCAGGGCGAAAGGATCGAGGGGATACGGGGAGCGGGCGGCGCCGTCAGAGAAACGTGGACGGATGTTCTCAGAATTCCCTGTTAAACAGAGGACGTCTTCCTAGCCTTCCTGTCATGTTTGCACCACGTCTAATACAGCGCACTCCTCCCTCGGCAGATGCTCATTTCCTGTGCGGATCCCTCCGCTTACCACGCGACCCCGAGGGAATCACATGACCCTTCCCTTGATCGGCCCGGCCCGGCCCCCGCTCAGTACGCGTGAGAGCTCTCTTCCATCAGAGGCCGTTTCATGCGGGATTCGCTTTGGACAGCGTGTCCAGTGATCTGGCTAGGGGGTTTGGGAGCCATGACAGATGCAGTAAGCTACTCCTTATCAGCGCGCCAAGCTCACCCCCTGTCATCCCGTCTGGACCCCCACCCCCCCCCCCATATGGGGGGAACCAAACCTGGCTGGGCGTGCGAGGCGGCCCCAGGTAAGTCTCAGGTGTCTACGGCCCCCCTTAACCTGCTAAACAAGCCGCCCTTTCCAACCCCTTGGCATGTGACCCCCTGCTTGCGGTGGTGTGTTGAGAGGAGGAGGGGGTAACCTGCCCCTCCGTGTTAACTTCGTCCATTAAGCTAATATGGCATATCTATAATTCAGCCCCCCCATCCTGCATTATTCACAGGGGGCCGGGACCATTGCGGGTACCCTGCGGAGAGAGGGAGAGCCGCCGACCCAAAGACCCCCCTTCTCTCCATCGCCGCAAGGCGGGGGAAACGTGCAAGCGGACAACGACGGCGCTCGAGAAGGGAGGACCGGCTTGGAGGCGGCGTCGCTAAGATCGCGATACGAATGAATAAACGATGGCGTCCCGGCTCCGCACGGGAGGCGAGGAGGAGGATGTGGAGAAGGAAGGGGGGGGTGAGAAAGAGAAATAGGGCACAGCATTAAAAGATAAAGAAGCGGTGTATCCTGCAGTGCAGGCGGTAATCTTGAGGGAAAACAGATCCTAATGCCGTTATTAAGCCTCTCAGCCTCAGAAGCGCTCAGAAGCGCACGCTGCCTCCATGCTTAATGAAGAAGCCCTGCCTCTCAAGGCCCTGACAATGAGATCAAACAGCATCAAGTAGGCCGGGTCAAGGAAACCGCCCATTAGTCTTGTTTCGGGAGAGCGGGGATCAAGCCAAAGGGGTCCCGTCGGGCATTAAGGAGGATGTACGCACCAGGGCATCCAGTCAGCTGACCAATATTCCCATGCACCTACCCTTTTTAAATTCAACCCCTCAGAATATGTTTATTCCTCTGCCCCCCCCCCCCTCAGTCAGCTTTACCCATCTACGGACGGGAAGCCAATGCAACACTTTGGTCTCCCGCCGCGATTCCCCGCGATGACGCCCCGATGTAATTCAAGCCAGATAAGGCCTTCGTTATCTTTCATCCCCCGATTCAAATTAATTTATCCATCGGGATGCGCTCCCAATTCAGGTGAGGCATGCTGGGAGGAGAAGCCAAGGGGGGAAACCCACATCCAGGCAACCGTCAGCTGGATTTGAGCCCCCATCTAGTGCCCTGCTGCCGGTAAGCGGTAAGTCAGGTCGTTTTTAAAGCACTCCACTTCAGCAATCACATCCTCAGAGCTGGGATAGGGCAGCTCACATCTTCAGAGCTGGGATAGGGCAGCTCACATCCTCAGAGCTGGGATAGGGCAGCTCACATCCTCAGAGCTGGGATAGGGCAGCTCACATCCTCAGAGCTGGGATAGGGCAGCTCACATCCTCAGAGCTGGGATAGGGCAGCTCACATCCTCAGAGCTGGGATAGGGCAGCTCACATCCTCAAACTCATTGAGAGAAGATTTGAACCAACTGCCCAGTGACGAGTACATGTTGTTTGAAATACAGTAGACCAACATATCTACACAATTGTACAGCAGTCAAACGGAGTACCGGAAATCCCTGATAGTGTAGAGAGCTGAAGTGTGGCTTGGTGGTGCTCATTTGAATTTCCTGTCTTTTGCGGCTTTTGACCAAGCCAAACTTCTCACTTTAAACATATATTTTTGTTATTAATTATCTTCCATATGTCAGCAAACTGCAAGGTAGATGGTTGGGGTACCACCTCCCGTAGGACAAAAAGAAACGCACGAGCGCAGACAGGGTTTGAGCGAAACGTGCCGTGGATATGACGAGGTCGTGACAGCGGCGAATAACCTCAGAAGGGAGAGGTGCAGCGCGGCACTGAAAAGCGGGCCTCGTTTACACTTAATGGTTTCTGCGTCCGCGGTGCGAAGGTTAACTTAAGGTTAACTTCTGCATGCTACAATTCAAATTAAATATTCAGATATTCCTGTGCCTGTGGTCAGAAGGCAAACGGTCTCAGCCAGCTCAGCGCTTAGACAGGGAAACCATTTGAACAAAAAACCCTTCTTTTGGACATTCCAGATTTTGGAGAAAAATAGAGAAGTAGCATAAAAATATATGATATATTTTTTTAAATATCAGGGACGTGCCTTGCACAATATGGAAATGATGGAACTTACATCAATAAGTGACGTTTGTCTGGCATATTGATCGATACTGATGCTCGTGCCGTCCTGCTTTTACAGCACAGATACACACTGTCCCCCAACTTTCTACACTCACGGAAACAGTAGATGAGCAAAAACATTGTATGAACAAATTCTATTTGTATAACAATACTTTTAAACTTCCATTTTCCAACTTCCAATTTCAAAAGTTGTTTGACACGACTGGAAATTTCACAACCTATATACCGCCCAGAGACTACCGCCATTTTCAATACGCTAGACTAGTTTTAGAATGAGGTGTAACCCATGTCATGTGAGAGGCACCTATAGAAGCTGTTCTCTAACAGCGGCTTAGGCTACACGCATTGTCTGCAATTAAACAACCAGGCCATTCATTTAAGTTTTAGTGTATTATTAAGATTCTCTACCAGCTAAACACGCAAGCAAAGCTATACAGACGATTCATTAAAAATAAGTAATAAATAAGAGGTTCATATGACTGTGATAAGGCTACTTTTTGAGAATGACATTTTCACGGTGCAGATGCATCAAACCAAAAAAATAAAAATTTCTTTTTTAATTTTTTAAAAAGTAGCATTTCTGTACTGTTGACAGTTATTTAGAAAAACACCCTCGGTGTGTTTACACTAGGCCTCAGCGCGGCGGTAATAGTGCCAAGCCTGGTGGACAGGATTTGGAGAGCCGGTGGGGGGTCGCAGGAGAAATCCCCGGTTCTGTTCGTGCCGCCGCTCCTCAGAAACACTGACATCTTAACTGCTCCTCTCCCCGCAGAGCAGGCCTAACAATGGGCTCCACAGGCTTTCAGCCTCTCCAAGCTTTCCCACTCGAGGTCTTAATCTCCTCCTTCCGCCGCTTGTGAAAGACTCTGGGCCTTTTCACTGCCGGGGGGTGGGGGTGAGGGGGCTGCCGAGTCGCCCTCCAATCCCTGAGCCAGACCCCTCATCTCTGCCTGAGGGACGAGGGTGGGGGGGTTGCAGTTGGGGGACAGCGGACACGGGTGCCGCAGCCCGCAGGCCTCGTCCGATCGCCTCCGTGCAAGCCCTCGCGCCGCCTGACGTCTGAGTCGACGCATCCGCTTCCAGTCAGCGCAGCTGCCGGCCGGGACTGAGGTCAATTACAACTGCGCTGCGGCACATTCGGCTCTATTCAGACGAGCCTGCGGGGGCCCCGTTAACGTAACGCTAACTGGCACGTTAAGCAAAACTTAATGACCAACCCAAAACATATTTCTTGCATTTACGTGGACCCTCTCCTCTAATATTGCCCTGTAGTAGTAGTAATCGATTGGCTTCATTGCCGTCTTAAAATAAAATATTGATCATTAATAGAAAATAAAATCAAGAACATAATGGACATCGCATGCATTCTCCACCAGAAAGACAACGCCACCGATTTAGGAGAAACACTTTAAAGAGAAAGTCATAAAAGTAATATTGAGGCACTCGAGATCCATCCTTGCCCTGGCAGCTCATCTTTGTTCTGAAATAGGGAAGCAGGAAACAAAGTCGGCGCTCCAAGTGCAAAAATATTTTTTATAAAAAAATAAATTTTTCCCTTTGTGGGTAACAATGGGCTTCTGTATTCGCGCCTGCACAGCGCACAGCGGCAGCTAATGGACCCTGCTGGTGAGGTGCGTCTGTAACGCCCGACGTCGACCCGGGCCGTCGAGAGCAGAGGAGGGAATCTGGGCCTGAGGGATCGGGAGGCAGGTCGGGATCTGCCCGCCAACACCGGATCCGGACGGCAGGGATTGTTCCGTCACAACCTGATCCGGTGAGGAGCGAGACGGCGCGGATAATGTTACCCCTGAATACCCATTTCTTCAGTTTCCAGTTGGAGGGGATATGAGAAATGAGATAAACCTGGGAGAAAACAGGCTCACTGTTCCCAGATAGAGCCCAGGGGGAGTTTGATACACCGACCTCCCAACTGCCGCTAGAGACAAACAGGGACTTGTTGATTCTCTCCAACAATGGAATCGTTTGTGGTACAATTAAAGGCATTAAGGTGATGTAATGGGTTACATGATCCTGCACTGCAACACTTTACGGCCCACTGCAGAGGTACAGTAGGAGAATTACGGGGATCCGTTTTTTTAAGCGTTCTTGTGAGGTCATCAATCTTTTTATGCGGTACATTTCAGACGGAATTACACAGTGAAAGAGAAGACATTTGTTTGAAAGGGTTCTCAATGCCGCATCGTGGATTTTACTCAGGCGCAAATTGGCCAGGTCTTTTATTAGAAACAGGCCCTCGAATGGTAGCCAATATGGGTATATTTTCATCTCTGGGCCAAACGCAGCTGGAGACCACTGCTTTTCCTGCCAGTGGCCGCGTGCTGCCAAACCGAGCATGGCCGCATTTCCAATTAAAATAAAACTTTATTGGTCATTGGGCAGAGAGTGGAAGAGCTGAAGGAAAATGAGGACGATGAGAAATAAACACCGAAACGGTATTTTCCGCTCTCCCCGACAGAACGCTAACGATCGCATAGGCGTATCACCGAGACAAAGGGCAGGCTTAGAAAACAGCGGCTGCTCCCGAAATGGGCCGAGCTGAGCCAGGAATAGCTAACTTCCAGGGAACGAGGGCACAAATTCGGACCTTCAGAAAGGAAAGGAACATACGCCGTGCGCTGAAAGACAACGGTGCGGCGTCCCGAGGCTCCAGCAGAGAGGAAACGGTACAGTCATGGCTGAGGGCTCCCCTGCTCCATCAGTTACAGCAGCTGAGCTACATTCAGCTCCAGCTGCTGCACAAAGCATCAGTCTGCTCTTTGAGAGAACACTCAGCATGGGAGGGGCTGGGGGGGGCAGAACACTATTCCATCAACTGCCATTAAAGCAGTTTGGCCCTTTTGTCTCTGTCATACGAGGACATTATCAACAGTACCCTGTTGTGGCAGTGCACGTGTCCCCCTTACGTATGCTAGTATGTGTAATATGCACGCAAGAATGTAGACTGCGTGTGCAGGTGCACGTGTGCATGTATGCGGCATGCGCCCACATGTCTGCACACAATGGCGTTAACTGTAAATAAGTCCTTCCTCGGGGCGCGTTTCTGTCCATTACACTGCGAGAGAGCCAGGTGACATTGAGCCGAGGTCAGTCGGGGCGCGACTACAACACGGCTTCGCGGTGCAGTGAAGAGACCGCGTTTGCGTCGGCTCGGCCTCCCGTGCAAACGGCTCCATTCAAAGATCCGCGATTCGCGCACGGCGGCAAACACAGGAGGATAACCGTGGCGCAAAATGTGATGGTTTGAAACAGGGGGGAGGGGGTTATGGGTAAACTTACACTCCGAGCAAACAGAACCGAGGGAGCGCTGGAGCAATCATGTCCAAGGGATTCATTTACAATATTCTTAGTGGGATGTCACCTCTGCCCGACTTTGCACATTTGACGCAGCTCCGCTCAACGGCCGTTCCGTCAGGAACCAGCAGAACGGCCGCGGAAGCGGAGCCTGTCGTTTGATTGGAGAAACGGAATCGCCGATAATAAAACCTGTCCTGTCGCAGTCCCCCGCCTCCCACCGCACCCCTATCTCCAGCGTCGTTCGCCCCCAAGAGAACGCCGTTGCAAGTGCACTCTGCTTAATCGGTGACCTGGGACCGCTTTGTGTGGCATTATGCTTGAATACAATTTTGTATTTGACACGTGTGTGAATGTGTGCGTGTCTGCGTATGCTTTCAAACCAGGGTGTGAAATGAACACCCGCCACCAGCCAAATGCGGGTCAAATTTGATTGTGGCTGGTAAGATTTTTATTTTAGCAGCCACTTTGGCAGATTATATTGTTAAAGGTTATATTGGTAAAATGCTCAAAATGGCTGCTGGGTGAAAAAGTGAATTTCATGCCCTGCTTCAAACACAGCACTTTAAAGCAGAGCAGCACAGAGCAGCACAGAGCAGCACAGAACAGCCTGACTGACTTTTCCCTGAGAGTTTTCAGAGCAGAGGTCTGCTTCTCCTGGCCCTGGGTTTGAATCTGGGGGCAGCGGTGGTGGGCGGGGCGAAGCCTTCTCCCCCTGAAGCAGAGCGGATCACATTACTTCCTGCAGATAGTGATCTAGGCTCTCCCACTGACTGCAGGGGCTCCTACCACAAATTCCTGGGCAGTCTGCCCTGAGCACACAGCACATGCTTGGAGTCTCTCTCTCTCTCTCACTCACACACACACACACACACACCGCCGTCTGCCTCCACTCGTGTGGGTGTCCACGCCGGTGCGCGCGTGCCTCATGCCATTGGCTCACCAGCCTGGTGCTTGTTTACCCCTCTCCTTCCACAAGGCCTGCATCGGTTCAGCGCTCCACTGGGCCTCTCTCTCGCGCTAATCTCCACTGGCTCGGCACAGCCAGTGTCAGGTGATGAGCAGTGGACCTACGTCCCTGGTCACACGCGTGTCAAGGTAACGCCGACCGGAATCCACCGTGAACGCTACCCTTTCGCACAGACATAATAAGCAAATTACATATGCCGTTAAAAGAATATTTAAGTGTCCCAAACAACGTCACCGATTCCCCTGGCTCAAATCCCAGTCCCATTGCTCTTTATTTCAGAATTTGTTTCACGCCTTAATCTGAGGCATTTTGCAGGGATTAGATACGTTGAAGTAACTGGCAGGAACGAGCAGAGGCTAGGTAAACGGTGACAAAACATCAAAGCGCCGGTGTCTCTGGTCCGTGCTGATTTTCTCCCCCGGCGTTCCTCTAGGGAGGGGGGATATGTGTGTGTGTGTGTGTGCCCCTCCCCCGCCCTCCTGTGATGTCTGCAGAGCATTACAGCCTTGCTGGGTGCTCCCCCTCAATCCGCCGGCTTCCACGTTTTATTGCCGCTTTTATTACCTTTCGCCTTTTCTTTTCCTGCCTTTTTACTTTGTCGTTTTATGGCGTGCACCCCATGTGCCGTTAATCCCCCCGCACCCCCCGTCCCCCTCTTCCCAAACCCCACCCCCGTTTCCTTCTTCCCAAACTTTTATACTGTTCCTCTGTGAATGCCTGGCCATTAACACCCGATCCCTCCGCCGATGCCCGGAGTCTTGCTGCCTTACCCGTCTGCTGTGTGTGTGTGTGTGTGGGGGGGGGGCAATACTGTGGTGTTGCGACTTGTCCCTCTGTCCCTTATGGGAAACGACAGGCCACAGTATGTTCACCATACAAAATCCACCCACCACCACCACCACTTGACTCCTCAAATTGAGAAGCTCCATGCCAGTGTAGCGTGGCAAGCCCAGGACTGGAGCATGTGAGTGATGCTGGAGGAGCCCTGTGGCTTTTAGGGTTGTGGTTAAGGATTTTGTGGACAAGACAACGTGCAGGGCTCTACCTGCGGGTAGAGAAACGTATGACAAACACACTACAAAGCAGAGCTGCATGTGCGTGCGCGTGTGTGCGAGCCAGTGAAGGGGCTAACGCAGACCTTTGCTCTCATTGGCTCACCCAAGTGGACAGAACCTGCTAGGCACTGCATTCTATGATCTTTTGGACAACACGCACTTCAGTGAAAAGCTAAAGGCAACTAGAAGAGTTTGAGTGGCTTCAGCCTGTTGGGTCACATGCTCAAATCACATGACCTACAATCCTAGCAGCAATTTCACATAAATGTCAGGAATAAACTTTCAAGCTGGGCAGGCCCGCATGAGGTTCATCACATTTTCAATTTGGGCACGATGCGTTTAAGATGCCCAGAAGGGCTGTGATTAAAATGACTATCATGGGCAAATCTGTATTCTCTCCAGAACTATTCATGGCACATTTGCTGGTCTGTGAGGTTATTAGTGATGAGAGCTGGTCTGTCCGTGCCGGAGCAGCGAATCGCATCCTCATCTGGGCTGGAGATTTGCTCTTGTTGCTTTTGATTAGCACTTAATATTTCACCTTGATCGGGCCTCCGAGACTCTCCCCCAGCTCCTATGACTAATGCCAATGGAGCCATAGCCAAAGAAGAAGCCTGTCGCCGCGGTTACCAGCATGCATGACTGACAGCCACAGAATGACATATGGAAATGAATAAGGGCGTATCCAGAAAATATCGCACGTCGAGTCGGTCGCATTAGGTTTACCGGTTTAATTTCAGCTAATAAGAGTCCCCAAGCACGTTTGGCACCGGGTCTTTCAAAAGGCCCCACAAAGCAGAACGGATTGAACTCTCCCCTCAATCAGACAGTATTGATTAAACTCCGGGCAGACAAGAAAGTGAAAGAAAGAACGGCTATGAAAAATCAGGACACCCGACCATAAAATTCTAATCAGATCCTACCAAATTCACGGCCGGTAAGGGGGACGGCCGCGCGACGGGGGACGGGCGGACAAAAACGCAAATCGGGTAAGTCGCCGACTTGCGTCAAGTCTTCCTTGATAAATAAACTATGGGCATATTCCTCTAATCGCTTGAGGGATACGGCAGGAGGAGGAGGAGGAGGGTGAGGGGCGGACCGAGAACATGAAACCCCCGCTCTGTCAGTGCTGTGTAAAAACCATCTGTGGAGATAAGGCCGTGGTTACAACAGTCCGGCTCCATTTCGCACAGTTGCCGCTTGGCTGGATCCAATACTGGGATTGATTTAAATGAAGAAACTATGAATATTTTACAGCTGGGGGTCCCCTTCATCTTAGCAGTTTACGTTCTCACCTTCGGTGCTTGTGAGGGCATGTAATTATTGATACCGAGATGAAATCCTTTTTGCAGAGTTGTGTGCAATTCCCCTGTCCTCTTTAGCGAACGATGAATCGATGACACCGGGCGATCCCTTTCTCTCAGCACTGCTTGGATCATCAAAGAGGGCTTTGCAAAGTTAATTGACTCTTGTTTAGGGATTTATGAGTCAAACCAAATTCTCGTACTGTACTCCATCCAGTGCCCTTCGCTAATTCTCAGACAAACAAGCTGTGGCCTGCAGGTCCGTGCTCAGGAGGGGGTAAATAAAGAAAACAAACGCCAGCTTGTTAGTCGGACGGGACTTAAAATGGCCGTCCCCGTTTGACCTGCCCATCATTCAACTCGTCTCACCAACACAGTGCAGTGTTGAACAAAAAGAGCGCTGAGAGTGAAGAAAACCTGAAGACAAAAGGCAGCGAGGGCCCCCATATTCATCGGGGTTGCTGACCTGCTCATTTTATTATATTATTCTGCTAATTTTATTTTATTTTTTAAATCGTGGACAAATGAACCTGAATAAATACGAGCTTTGGAATCGTTCGGGATCAAGAGCTTTGCTCTTCAATGCCCAAAAAAAATAATTTATAATTTTTTTTTTTTAAAATTATGCAGCACATGAAGGTCACAGCTGCCCCAAAATTGCCTGCTGTATTTCGGAGGAACATGGCGGGGTTGCGAAACGCCGCCCCTGGGCCTTTCCCAGGTACGGGCGGTGAACTCCTTTCACCCCTGCTATCATAAACATACCTCTGTGACAAAGCGGGTTATTGATGTTCCCCTGGAGGTGAAAGCGGGCAACTTCTGTGGACACAGAGGCGCTCGCAAGTTCCAGCCGCTGACGGTGCTAAATCACTCGCCGTCCCAGGGCTGCGCAAGCCTTCGCCTCTCCTGCCACACCTTTAGAGCTCATGTGCGCCCTGCCCTGCATACCGCCTCCAGTCACTGCCTCGTCCGCTCAATGTACTTTTCTTATCAACTGGAGTTGACAAGATATTTGGAGTTCAGGATTGGTTGACAAGCACGTAGGCCTCTGCTGGGGAAATTAATGATTTATTTTTTTACTTATTACTGTCCGCAACAGTTCATTGAGTTCAGTGAGCTCCCCAGCAAGGACCACAGCCATTTGTAATGCAGTGGTTTACGCTGTATCTGACCAGGGTGGAAGAGCCCATTCCAGGAAATCTGAACTGGTTTTGTTGTTTTAGTTCCAGAACATCGAGGCACGAGCGTGGCAGTTTACATGACTGGCGACTCGGAGCGGGCTCCTCGCTCTCCTCGGTCGGAGAAAAGGGACCGCAAACGCGCTGGACTGCGACCAAGATTCCGAGGGCCCACGCTTCTCACCAGACAACGTCTTTGTCCTGTGCCAGCTGTTTGCACTAAAATACCCTCTGCCACCGTGTGGGACCGCTTGTCGACAGACTGTTTTTATTTTACTCACAAGTGTCCAGCTACCCCTTTAATGAATTTGTGCATTCCCAGTTCCCAAGCGGGTTGCCAGGCACGTTCTATATTTAAGAGTGCAAGAGAAATCTGTTTGTTGATTCGCACAGCCGACGCCAACAGCATTTGCAAGACTGGCTAATCCAAACAGAAAGCCTGCGGTTTCCATGCGGCGCATGCCATCACCGATGGTCTCGCCGTTCTGTCTGAAGTTCAAGCTTCCACCCAGAAAACCACACAAGTTTACACGTAACCAGCCCAGAGACCTCACACTCCCCCACCCCGTCCAACGTGCACTTCCACAAGAAACGCTCATTGCATGGGAAACAATAAAATAACATCTGTTTTTCAGAAAGCACACTTCCTCACTTAAATACCACATGAGTCAGATTAGGCTCCCAGAAACGTACCCTCCAATACTGGCCGATTAGAGGCACTAGGCCACTTGGCAGTGCTACTGGGAGAGAGAAACGGACTAAGCAGTGGAGACCAAGCTGGCCCTCGAAGCAAAGGGCAGGCTGAGACTCCACCCCCACTGCACACTGGATGTGGTGACACGCACACCGTTGTGTCAAAAAGGCCACTCGCATTCCTTCACGCACTATTCCCCGACTGTACCAGGGCATTGACATAACATTCCCGTAAAGACCCACGGCATGTTGATTCTACGCTGACTGGACTAGCTGCTGACCACCGCAGACACTTGAATTACTGTGGTGTTGGTTTTTATTTTTGACCTTAACCTTAAGGAGGCTCATCCAGAGTGGATGTGGCCTACAAGCCCTGCAGAGAGGCGTTAATGAGAAACGAATGCATGAACACTTCTTAACTCATTCAATGCCAGAGTGATCCAGGAGACTGGAATCCCTGCAGTGCCTAGCCAATATGGCAGCAAACATTCATCATTTTTAGATTGATCCTGTCGATGTTCAAATCTCTAATAAAACACATTATTTTACCTATTGAACGGAATTACTTTCAATCATTGGCGATGTGTAATAGTGAGAACAGTTTTCCGTCAAGATCAGCTCTTACACGAGAGACATTAAGTTGGACACCGCTGGACAGTTTGACAGTATCCGTTTTGACATGTCATAAGTGCTTTGTATTATTTCAGTCTATGGATAAACAATAAACTGAACAAATACATAGGTGACCTGCTCCATGATTTTGAGTCGCTTTGACCCAGAAAGCATACCTGGCGATACCAATATTATCTTTCTACTACAAATATTAAGCGAGATATGCTCATTTAAATCTTGACTGTCGCCAGTCTTTTTTTATTCATTCAAATAAATCAGAGCTGCATCGATCAGTCAAGTTCATTACAGAACGTTCATTCAAACATAACTCAACATTAATAGTCAGCCCACAAGTTATCTTGGACTATGTGCATAATTTAGGCATGTCATTGTGTTTGTACCTTGTGTTTTAAAGTTGTAAAAATACCGTTAGACGAAAATTAGTAAATGCTTTGAATTGGATGGATGATTATTTACTTATTCGTCACTCTCGACAGATCGCGCATTTTGATTGGAGTTTTAAAAGGTGTCACTATTTTGCCTGACATAAGTCGCCCTTGGCACTTTTACAGCGTTGGTATTTTTGTTGACTTTTTCCCGCGGCACTTAACGGGTTAAGAACAAGAGAAACCGACAACAGGGCCGTTTGTCCAATACGGCCTCCTCTCTGCTATTGACCTCAGCCCGTTGTCATTTGAGGCGAACGTGGTCAACGGTCAGTCGCCTTATAGGACGACCGACTTTCCAAACGCGGCATGACAAACGCATCGTCAGTTCCCGGCGTGCAACGGCCTTTCTGAAAAGTCGCAGAAGCACTTAATCCCAAATGTAAGACGAACAACTTTTGCCACCCCGGGGGACATGTCCACTTGAGCGCTCCGGCGGGGGGGGTCTCAAGGGAGCGGGTCGAGTTTCACGTCCCGGCGCTTAGACCAGACACGGCTGCTCCCTGCAGACCCGGCAGTGGCTGTAGTTAATGGCCCCAGGAGCACAGTCTGTCGAGCACCACCTGGTGCAATGTGATTTAAGACTTCAAAAGGGGGGGGAACTCATTCCCTCGCTCCACATCCTAGGCTGTTTTTCGGAGGACGGAGAGATAACCGCGTCCATAATGACGAACTGAACTCACGCCATCGACCTGCACCTTCTCCCATTAAACCGGTTTCCTTTCTGGTTCTTTCTCCGCGTAATTCTGAGCTGTGAATGAGTCACAGAGATGCGGCCGATCATAATCGTGTCAGGGGACGCTGTGCAACTCCCGCTTCCATCTCCCGGCCTTATATCACACAGCGACAGCAAAGCTCAGACTCCCTCCCATGGACAAAATAAAAGGATAGCCCTGACCTCGATACTCAAAAATCAAGACTCCGGGGCCCAGTTGTTAGGACCAGACAGTCTTGGGTAGGGGTAGAGGTAGGCCCTTCCCTAATCTCCTATTTTCAAGCCTCAAGGGCAGGATTTCAGAGGCTTAAATCAATTCTGCAACCTGGATCACTTGGAACCGTCGTCAGATCGAGCTGCGGAACCCTTTTCCCCGTGCACACCGTGTTCACGCTCACACGTTCCCCTCTTTAACCACGTCACTAGTCTCTCCAAAGCTTCCCCTGTACAATATAACTGTTCTCCTTTCTGTCTGTGCATCAGTTCTTATTGGAAACTAAGTCAAATCTAGGGCGGAACCCTCCCACGGGATTGCTTCCCACATATTACCATGGTATCACCTCATTTTACCTCCCCTCTAAAAACCCAGGGACGCTCAGAAATTAAACACGTTTCATGTTTGTTTAAAAGCAGAATGTCAACCGTTACTGCCTTACAGGGATAACACTGACACAAAAAAAAATCCCAAATTTCACACGTTTGCTGATGCAATGCAAGTCCCTCTGGCTATTTCTTCAAGCTGCAGATTAAAATGAACCTTAATTTGTTCATGCCTTATTTTTATTTTCTTCAAGCATGAGAGAACACCGGGAAAGAGAATGTTTCCATTTAGTGGGAGAAGTCATTGTCAGTTCCATTCCATCTACTTATGAGAAAAGCAAACGGCCTGGACCACAAACAGGTGTGCTTTCCGACTGAAGCACACTGCAGATTTCTCTGTGGAAGAATGAGGCAAACGGCACTCCAATTATACTTTATAGCCGCACTGAATGGACGCTCTTTGTGTTTTCTGACTGCCACAGGTTATTCAGTCAGGAAATGGATGATGGGCCATTCTGCAAACGCAATGAGAGAAGAGCATTTTACTCTCAAATCCTCAGAGCAGAGTGAACTTTGTTTGCGAAGCCTGCTTTGATGAATAAAGCTTGGCAAGCGGTACTAGCCTGCTGTTTGCCATTTATTGTTCGGAGACACAATGGGGGAGTAGAGGGGGCATCTTTAAAAAAGATGGAAAAAAACAGGCCCCACTCTGAGTCAAATAAAACATTTGAACCCGGTAAATTGAAAGGGACGGAGACAAGATGCTCTTTCTGGCTTATCTACCTCTTAAATAAACTCCCTTCATGGCGTTCCTCTAATGAAGTTGTACGTAAGAGTAAAACATACTGAAACAGCGTAGAACCTCCAAGAACTGATTTGGTGAAAACTCGATAAGAGCCTGGGCTTCTATGGCGTCATTGCAGGTCTTTCTGTCACCCTTCGAAGTTTGAGAATTTCTGATACGCAACAAGGACATGACCAATATTTCAGTCAGCACAGTTTGGTTTGCCTTCTTTTTGCTAACATAGTCTGAGCTTTGTGACTTTGGCTAAAGATGGCTTCAGCTCAACGTGGCGTTTACGGTTCTTTTCACCCTCTGGGTGAGACCGAAATGGTGCAGCCATTTGTTTGAGGTGACTGATGTCCCATAAGAAAGGGATTTTGAGCTGGAGAACAAATCATTTGTCAAACATGCTTACACAGGCTTGGAAATGTTTGCATGTCCAAACAGTCTCTGGAGACACAGTGTTTCCATGCAGACCACAAACTTGTGAAATTGAACACGGCATCATTTTGTATTAAATCAATTGGCAGTTGACTTCAATCCTGGCTGAATTTAAGCAGTTTTCCCACAGAATAAATGCTAAAAACATGAATTTTGGAGAGAACGGCCCGCAGCATAAGCTCAAGTGACCCACCCAGAGACCAAAGCCTGCCTTCTTTTGGACTGTTTTTTGTTTTGGGTTCAAGTGTCAAATGCCAAGTGAAAGATAATTTTTCTATGAAAATGGTATGTCTCGCCCACAAAAAAAAAAAAATCTTGAATGAATGTATGCATCTATATTGTGAAAACCAGCATGAGAACATCAGTCAACATTAATTATTTCCATTTCCTATTGTCGAAAGGAGGTAGATCTGGAAAACGTTGAGTTAGGGTATATAAACCTACATATGTCTGGTCATTTAAGCCACAACTTCTCAATGTAGTAATTTATTTACTGGAAAATTGGAAAAAATGAGCTAAAAAAATAACTTATTTGCTTATTTTAGAGATTAATTTATAGTTAGGAACCTTGTTATGCACAAGCTCAATGTCGAGGCCCGCTCCATTGGCTATACAATAGCAAACATTCCGGATTTAATTTTGAGTAACGACAGACTATTTTAAATATTATTTCACGTGGCCTCTATATTGAAAAGCTCCTGCTTTACAATATCGGGTCTTGGCCATTTCTGTGGCCTACTACGAATAGAAATACTACGTAGAAATACTCGTATCTCAACCGTGAAGCGAAACGAAATGGCTGTAAGCCATGGGGCCAGCAAAACCATTTATTCACCTGAAGAGGCACATGAAGCGTCGAGATATCGTTCTGCCACCGGGACACCAATAATAGAAATGACTTCACACGATGGCTGCTGTGAACAAAGCATGTTGGGCTGTCATTAGTTCTCGGTCGGGGGTAACGAAATTGCCTCGTCAACACCAAATCCAAACAGAATAATAACAGTTACCAAGACAGTAATTTACTGAAAAGGCGCTTGCTTGCCCTGCATGTCCATCGCCCGTTTACGGGTTTAGTTCCAAGAGTTTTTTCATAATAAAGAAAAAGTCATTCAAAGAACGCGGTCCTTTCATTGCCAATCAACTGCCGGTCCTCGCTGTATTTTTTCCCTTGTTAAACATTTGGATTTTGCGGAACATATAGCCGAAAAAACTGAACACTGCGTTGATAGTGCATTGTGAAATTCAATGTCGAACTAATGCAACGGGTCTTTGGATACAGTGTTTATTTATGACACCGAGAACACAGGCCTCTACACATTCATCAAATCTGGCCGAGTCATAGAAAACTACTATTAGCCTAATAGCTTATACAGAGAAACCAACATATATACCGTCTATATGTTGTTGATAATAATAATAATAATATATCTCACTGCCATTTTTATTTTTGTGTAGCCTAGCTAGAGATGAATTTCTAAATATTTTCAAATATAGTTAGTGTACTTTTATGGCAGTTTTCTGAGGTTTCAGGGAGATACTGCAGATACATGCTTTACGTCATTACGTCCAGTACGGTTCATATTGATGCGCATGGTTAAACTTCAACATAAATACGTAGCTAAGCCTGTCACTTTGTATGCGCATTTATTCCCTTCGGATAGCTTTTCATAATAACTAAACTCACCTTATTATAGTGTTTATGACACCTCATGCTTAATAAGAGCTTGGTGTGACCAGAGTAAGGATTAAATAACAGGCACCTTCTAACAACAGCTAAATGTATAGCCCACAAGATAGAATCCAAGCCGTGTATTAACTGCGGTTGGCCAGCTTGCATCCAGTACAGAATAATTAAAAAGTGAAACAAAAAACAAGCGTCACTCAGACCAGCCTTTAGAGCATCGAGCCTACAATATATAACGTTACGTCTCATATTACCGCTAATCGAGCAGACCGATGGACAAGGCGATCAGTATTACTCGACCTGTCAGGTGAACATCAAGCACAACAGCTGTAAGTGTAGTGGTTTGAGATTACGGTTAAAATGTTAGCTACGATAAGGACACTTGACAGTATTCATGAGGACAGCTATATAATCGCGCGTTCACGTCCACTTTACAAATTGCATCGGGGCACAAACGCGCGTCCACCTTCCATATACCCATCGGATTTAACAACTGAAAGCAGAGCAATGCATGGATAAACGGAAAAAAACAAGTATCGCACGTGGTTTTCGGGCGAAATAAAGTTAACAAGCTAATGAAAATGCCACCTACAGTGATTTGAGCCGTTCCAGTGCTGGCTTCTAATGGACGAGCTGTATGGATGGGGTGTTCCAGACGCAACCCCTTTCTCCCGGATCAAACATCCTCTGCTCTGGTTGTAGTAATCCATCATTAGGAACGTGTTAGTACTGGGATTCAATCCCACCACATCCACACTCTCATACATTGTGCGCCGTTAGGAAAAAATAAAATCGAAATATATTCCTCAAAAATAAAAATACGTCTGAAGCTGCAGAAAATAAATAATAAATGTTGATAAAGTACAGTTAAGTAGTCTCGTGGTTTTCAGTTCGCTATCATTATTCTTGCGTAGAAGTACGATACATTGATGATTTATTAAGAACTCAGCAGGTTGAATAGAAAAAAACCTGCAGACAAATGCAACTGGGTCTTTGGAAGAATGAGGTGGGCAGATTCCCACACGCTGTCCAAAAAATTGCTATTAAAACTTTGAAAAAACCACGTCAGAAAAACATGTTACAACTGCATTCTTCAGCATGTTGCTCCTCTTGTGACTCGAACAGCTTGGTTAATATTCTTGAATATTTCCACAGCAATAACTTTTGCAAGACCAAAATATGCGAAATAAATTCCCCACTGTGAATAAGTCTGCAGTCCTCGTAAAAAAGCAAAACTAATAATGTTCAAAATCAATCCAACGCAGAAAAAATACATCAATCTCTCCCATCGAGATCGATAAGGAGCTCACCCCTCCACATTTAACAAGTAAACGTATTTCAAACAGTGCGGGGTCCCTTGAACAGTGTCTTCGGTTCGAACTTGCTTCTCTGGGATGATAACGACTGCCCCTGTGCTTTACAGCGTTAGGCTTTCCTTTAGTGCAATCCACTTTCATGCGAACGACGGCAAGCTAACCTACTTCTTGTTTCATTCTACAGGAAGCATGCAATTCTGCGACGGCTCAGACTGTCGAAGGAAATGCTTTGTGCGGCTTTCTTTTTTTAATTTTTTTAAACTCCCTGTTCACATTACTGGGGGACCCATTCCCGGTGTTTATGTTCAGTGGATATCGTCGCGCTCCCATACAAACTATGTCGCGATCATGCTCTGCAGATTGTGACGAGAGTCAGCAGCTGTGCTTAAGCCCCACCCCCCCGTCGCTCTCGCTCTCGCGCCCTCTCTCTCTCGCTCTATCTCTCGGAACTCCTCCCAAATTTAACCCTTTCAGTACGTCACTAAACAGAGAGCTGTAAATAGGACTTACCAAACTACTGGTCGGATTTACCTGGTAATGATGACTATGCGTGAATGACACGAGTTGAGTCTGACAACTATTTAGATTTCAGAATGGACTCGCGCTCTGTCTTTCCAAAAAGTTAAAAAAGTGCCTTTCCATTGCTTCCGTGTATGTTTGCAAATATACTGCACAACAGTCCAGCTTACGCTAGACATATCCCCCCCGCCCCTATCTTGCCTCTGTCCTCAACCCCCATCCTGACTCCCCTCTCCAGCTCCTTTTCCCACTCTCCCAGGCTGTGCTCTCATCGTTCACAACTAACTTTTCTCTCTCTCAGTCTCCGTCTCACTAATTTGCCTAATGCTATGCGGCTGAACTTTTCCTGAACCCAAAGAAGCAGGCGGCCTCACCTCCAAATGACCCACACGCCGACTCTGATTCGCTCCTCTGCGTTTCTCATCTGACATCACCCAAGGTTCTCCACCTTGTCCACCAGCCTTACATAATCACTCAGAGGCGAGGTTCCCCTCGCTGAGGCCGAACAGACAGTTGCAAAAGTATGAGCAGTGGACTGAAGGCAACGGATAGATGGCATTATTATCAGACAGGCGATGGACTAAATGACACAATGAACCTCTAAATTACATTCATCTATGACTTGGACAACGGAGAGGCCTTTAACTCTCTCTTTTTCTTGTCTTTTTGCAGGATTCATGATTGGTTTTTGTCCTTGGTATGTGAGTTTAGATAATGGGTATTGATTTTTACACCCACAGTGGAAGGGGGGCATAAAGCATCCTTAAGATCATCTAAATTGCTTTGAGTGCAGTTTTGTAAAAAAAAAAAAAGAAAAGAAATGTAATGCTCAATGCAAACATAACATACAGAAAACTGTAAATATTCCATACATTATATATATGTTTTTACCAAAACAATGATGAAGACACAGTGGAGTAGTGGATGCAGATATGAAATTCAATATTCGTAATTCCTTGTTGCCAGGTTGCATGGGATGCAAAGGAATTTACAATAAATGCCAAGTTGGGAGATTTGGTTAGACAGGCGCACATGATATCTTAACTAGCTTCTTTTTTTACTTTAAACCAGCAGATTTGGTATTAACAATGTTTACACAGAACAAGTACCAATTAGTTTCATAAGAGACAATAAAAACTATAACTTAAATTTTTTTTAAATGTAAAATACGTTTGGGGTGGGGGGGTTGCTGGCAAAATATACTGAACAAAAACGTCACGGGAGACTATTTTTAGGAACATGAAAGATAAACGAGAGGGGCCTAGAGAGGCCTTATCAAGGCACAGTGTGTGCTGCAAGACTGAGCGAGAATGCAATTTTGTGTATGCAACAGTTCTCACAGGGGAGCGGAGACCAGACTCAGCCTCAGGCTAATGTCAGAACTCTGGGACCCGGTACAGGCCAATCTCTGTGGGGGATTGCCTGTGCCCTATACAAACCACCACACTAATTTAACACAGGTCCCTGGCTGTTTACTCTTACTGATAACAACCCTAAAGAGGGGCAGTCCAGGGCAGATGCCAGAGTAGGGTGGACCTTGTGAGTAACGCTTTTGGCAATAAATTCAAAACTCTTCAAAGCACGGCCAAGGCACCCTCATCGTGCGGCGTGACATTCAAAGAAAGGTCTGGCAATTCACCAGCGCCAGTACACATTTTAAGACGTAATTATCTAGTGCAGCGCAGACTACCGGAGGACACAAAGTTACATTCGTTCTCGAAGGAAAGCTCGATTTCAGCCTGTCGGTTTTTGAACAACACCTCTGCTTTACTTTCCCCTCGCAAGATCCGACCATAAAAAAAACGTAAGAATTGGCCATTCAGACTGACTCGAGAATGAAAACATGACTAATCATTGTGACTGTGTACGGGGCTCCGGGAGGTTTAATGAGGGCAGTTTTTCAGCCACAGAGAGCGGCCGGGCCCTTTGTTTCCACAGTGCCAGGACTTAAGGACAGGGGTATTACGTCAGCGCTGGGAGGACGTGAGGCCTCAGGGCCTGTTGATAGGGCACCAGATAGAATCGATGCTGGCGTTTCGGAGATGGTGGATGATAGCGGACGGGGGCCGCCGACTCGAACAAAGCAGCCGAGTAGCCGGCGGGTTGGAGGTTAAGCGAAGGCGGACTGCGAACTGTGGTTATGGTGCGTGTCAGCTGCTGCTCAGGAATGCGAGGGCAGAGGGGGGCGGTGCCAAGTTACACAGTACTGGCATGGGCACAACTGGCACAGAGGTACTGTGAGCAGGGAGATCAGCAGCCCTATAGTACTGGCATGGGCACAACTGGCACAGAGGTACTGTGAGCAGGGAGATCAGCAGCCCTGTAAGAAACCCGCTGCCCCGGTACAGCGCCCCGGCCTAGGGGCTGCTCTGCCCGCCCGCGCAGCATTGCCACTTACCGCCCGCCCTCCAGAGATGGAGTGGGGGTGATTAAGCACCATTACCACGGCTCTGCTCCTGCAGAATTAGCCTGTTATATAAAGAGAAATAATGGAGAGGCGATAATGAGAGTAAAAACGTAGCGTCCTTGGTGAGGAAAAATTAGAGCGAGAGCCTGAGAGCCCCGGGGTGGCGTGTGTGGTATATGAGGTGGATGGTGAGTGGGGTGTGTAGTACTGTATGTGATATGGGGTGTGTTTGGTATATGAGGTGTATGGTGAGTGGTGTGTGTAGTACTGTATGTGATATGGGGTGTGTTTGGTATATAAGGTGGAGGTTTTGTGGTGTGTGCAGTACTGTATGTGATGTGGAGTGTGTTTGGTATATGAGGTGGATGTTGTGTGTTTTCTGTGGTATATGAGGTGGATGGTGAGTGGTGTGTGTAGTACTGTATGTGATATGGGGTGTGTTTGGTATATAAGGTGGAGGTTTTGTGGTGTGTGCAGTACTGTATGTGATGTGGAGTGTGTTTGGTATATGAGGTGGATGTTGTGTGTTTTCTGTGGTATATGAGGTGGATGGTGAGTGGTGTGTGTAGTACTGTATGTGATATGGGGTGTGTTTGGTATATGAGGTGTATGGTGAGTGGTGTGTGTAGTACTGTATGTGATGTGGAGTGTGTTTGGTATATGAGGTGGATGTTGTGTGTTTTCTGTGGTATATGAGGTGGATGGTGAGTGGTGTGTGTAGTACTGTATGTGATATGGGGTGTGTTTGGTATATAAGGTGGAGGTTTTGTGGTGTGCGCAGTACTGTATATGATGTGCGGTGTGTTTGGTATATGAGGTGGATGTTGTGTGGTTTCTGTGGTATATGAGGTGGATGGTGAGTGGTGTGTGTGGGGTGTCTTTGGTACATGATATATGCAGGGTGTGTGGTCTGTGTGTTATATGGTATGGAGGGTGTGTGTGTGTTTTATGACATATGGAAGGTGTGTGTTTGCTATATGTGGAGTGGAGGATATATGAGGTGATAGGGTGTGGGGTATATTATATTGAGGGTGTGTGGTATGTGTGGTATATGGTATGGAGGGTGTGTGGTGTGTGTGTGCTACATGATATATGCAGGGTGTGTGGTCTGTGTGTTATATGGTATGGAGGGTGTGTGTGTGTTGTAGGATATGTGGAGGGTGTGTGTGGTATGTGTGTGTGTGGTATATGCAGTGGAGGGCATGTGGTATATAAGTTGGAAGGGTGCGGGGTGTGCAAGGTGTATGGTATGGAGGGTGTGTGGTATGTGTGTGTGTGGTATATGGAGTGGAGGGCATGTGGTATATAAGTTGGAAGGGTGCGGGGTGTGCAAGGTGTATGGTATGGAGGGTGTGTGGTATGTGTGTGTGTGTGGTATATGCAGTGGAGGGCATGTGGTATATAAGTTGGAAGGGTGCGGGGTGTTCAAGGTGTATGGTATGGAGGGTGTGTGGTATGTGTGTGTGGTATATGGGGTGGAGGGCATGTGGTATATAAGTTGAAAGGGTGCGGGGTGTGCGAGGTGTATGGTATGGAGGGTGTGTGGTATGTGTGTGGTATATTGTAGTTTTTTCTGTGTATAGGACAGGAAGCCCTGAAAAGTGCCAAACTCCCTGTGCTGCATAGATATAATGAATATAAAAATAATGGGGTATGCCCCAGCATCTCGTATAACTTGGCAGATGGCATATCTGCAATCCCAATACTCAGGAAGTCTCCCATCCAAGAAGTAACCAGGCCTGACCCTGCTTAGCTTCCAAGTTCAGGCATATTCAGTGACATATGGCTGTAAGTGATACAAATGTGCAAAATAATCAATCTGCCTGTGTATCCTGAACTGGGCTTCTTTTTTGACGTTGTTA
Source organism: Ilyophis sp. 1 JC-2022 (assembly GCA_022702515.1). Classification (NCBI taxonomy): domain Eukaryota; kingdom Metazoa; phylum Chordata; class Actinopteri; order Anguilliformes; family Synaphobranchidae; genus Ilyophis; species Ilyophis sp. 1 JC-2022. The sequence continues at coordinate 13,743,000 of CM040405.1, read as the reverse complement.
TTTGTAGATGTATAGCTGAATCTCCAATGGGGAGTATTGCTGATCGTGAGACTGGAGCATTTACATGGTATGCAGGGTGTGTGGTATGTGTGGTATATGGGGTGGAGAGTGTGTGAAGAAATGGGAATGGGCTAATGGGAGCTCAAAGAAGTATTATGAAAAGGCAGGGAGGTGTACGCTAAGCCGGTGATTCCCAGAGGTGTACTGCATTTTCTTTGAAGTGTATCTGGGCTTTTAGCATCATTCATTACTGACGTACTAAATCTACCCACACATTCCCAACAGTACAAAATGAACACTCCCAACCAGAGCGATTGATTTCTTACATGCATTATTTTCATTTGGTAATAGTAAATAAAGAAATGCATGGCTACCCATAATTATCTCCAGCTAAGCACCAGATGTCGTATTCTGCTCAGTCAGCTTTTATTTAGTATAAAATGGAGGTTTTCTCTGTAAAGGCTCTCTTTCAATTCTCCTTCCTTATCATCCCTCCAAACCTTTGCCCACAAAACAATCATTAGACTAATCACTTAGAAGAATCAAAATGCTCTCTGCCTGTATGCCTTTACTTTACAGTGTGGAGGTACAGAATGTAACCCGCAGCAATATAGCCGCACATGTCTTTGGTACCCCTTATGTACTGTACTTTGCATCTTATCTCAATATTTCCTAAATAATCATCTGGATTCTATGTGTTGCATCTCAGCAGCTGGGTCCCGTAATCTCCCTTTTGCTGCCTACCCAGTACACTGTGAGATCACGACCCAGTGCCCCTCCCGTCAGCAGTGGTGTTAGTGTGCGCACCTTCTAAGTGCAACACTGTTTTTTTTACTACCCCTCCAGTCTACCTTTTTACTATAACTTCCTGCCGGCCCCCGGCCCCCGCCCTGGGTGCGGGCTACGACAGACACAGAATCACACTATGGCTGCCTTGTTGTTCTTGGTGCTGACGGAAGCTAATTGTACACAGGCTATAAGAGAAACCACCCATAGAGTCCCAGAGAGTCCCTAAACACGAGGACGTTCCTCCGCCCCGGCGCCTTTGCTGTGTGGTAATACAGCTCTCCGTATTTCATCTTTAAAAGCCTTCCGGGGCCATAATGGAGATATTCCAAGACTCATCTGTGTCCAGACCGTGCCAGGTGCTGCCCCCTCTCGCATGCTCCGAGACGCGCCCCGCCGTCCCCACGCGAGCGATTGAAACGCCGCCCCTGTGAGCAGTTCTGTGAAGGGGTGAGAAGTGTCCAATTCATTAGTTGGGGAAGAACACAGGCTACAGGGAACGCCTCTTTGGCGATTATAATTCCTTAGCTGGATGTGTGGCGCCTTTGCTGTGTGGTAATACAGCTCTCCGTATTTCATCTTTCATCTTGCACTTACTGTACGTCGCTTTGGATAAAAGCGTCTGCTAAATGACTGTAATGTAATGTAATGTAATGTGCAAACGGCATTACGGCTCTGTCAACCAGCTCATCAAATGAACAGCGGGATGAACAAGAAAGATCCGGCCCCATGTTTCACACACTGTCCTCCGCACCCCCGACACAACACTACAACACGACAAATGCCCAAAGACATTCCTACGCCCGCCCTAATACAATAAACCCCAGACCACGTCTGTCATAAAGGCGGGCATTGCAGTCTGTCCTGTGTAATTCGGTGTTCGTTACGTCTTTGAAGCCCAATCCTGTCTGAAACGGAGTGCTCGAACCCGACACATCCACAAAACGAAACACACAGCACGCAAGGGAGCGGCCTCGCGGGGAGAATAAAAAGCCATCCTCATTAGCTTGCTTAGACATTATCGCACACTGTTCCGACAGGAGCAAACAGATGGCTGATTCTCACAAGCAGACTTCGAGAGATCAGAAGCCTGGGCGCTTGGGGAAAGTTCCGGGCCTTCGCCGCATCCCACATAACATCACATAGGATTCCTCTACAGTAGCGAGTCCAAACAGAGGGAGAAAGACAAAGGGGGCGGGCACATGTGCGGAAGTATAATCAGCTTGCAGGGGGTGAGGGACGAGGGTTTTATCAGGGCGCGAGAGCTATTCCAGACTCGAGGGACGGGTAAACACTGCTGGGTTGTGTTTATGCTTCTTACTGCACCCCCTCTTGCATGACTCAGCTAGGATTTCAGAGCCTGCTCGCAAGTCCCTATGATACTACAGCGACTTCTGCCTGCGCTACGCTTCTGTGACCCCCGGCCATAGGGCGTCCTGCTGGATCCCCTTGGCCCCCCCTCAGCCGAGCCGGCACGTTCCACCTCCACGTTCCGCTTCCCGGGTTCCGCGACGCCACCCCTTTCAAAGAAGAGCGCTCGTGTCTGCTCTACTTTGAAACGCGCTTTCCTTTTTAATTTTTTTTAAAATTTTTAACATTTTTTAACCTGGCGCTCATTGGGCTACGTGACGCCTGCGATATCGGCGCGCTCCTTGCGGCCGGGACCGCGTGCGCACATGTTTACACAGCTGCTTTCCCTCGCGAGGGACGGCCAAGAACAGCAGCCGACGAAGGCCGGGCTCGCCACGGCCGCTTCCGCGCAAAGAGGCGGTGCACGGGGACAGGCGGTGGACGAGCCGGAGGTACTCTGTGTGTCCTGGATTACACCCTGCGCCTCCCGGATATGTCAAAAAAGATTTACTAAAAGGGCCGTAAGAGGCTGTAGAGATCATAATGACAGCCCACGTCATGATCCTTTTAACATGCCTCAGCAGCGCATTCTGCCTAATGCTGCAGTGCCATCTTCCATAAAGGCTTTTACAGTGCGCCATGCGCCTTGCTGCAGTGCTATCTTCCGTAAAGGCTTTTACAGTGCGCCATGCGCCTTGCTGCAGTGCTATCTTCCATAAAGGCTTTTACAGTGCGCCATGCGCCTTGCTGCAGTGCTATCTTCCATAAAGGCTTTTACAGTGCGCCATGCGCCTTGCTGCAGTGCTATCTTCCATAAAGGCTTTTACAGTGCGCCATGCGCCTTGCTGCAGTGCTATCTTCCATAAAGGCTTTTACAGTGCGCCATGCGCCTTGCTGCTGTGCTATCTTCCATAAAGGCTTTTACAGTGTGCCATGCGCCTTGCTGCAGTGCTATCTTCCATAAAGGCTTTTACAGTGCGCCATGCGCCTTGCTGCAGTGCTATCTTCCATAAAGGCTTTTACAGTGCGCCATGCGCCTTGCTGCAGTGCTATCTTCCATAAAGGCTTTTACAGTGCGCCATGCGCCTTGCTGCAGTGCTATCTTCCATAAAGGCTTTTACAGTGCGCCATGCGCCTTGCTGCAGTGCTATCTTCCATAAAGGCTTTTACAGTGTGCCATGCAACTTGCTGCAGTGCTATCTTCCATAAAGGCTTTTACAGTGCGCCATGCGCCTTGCTGCAGTGCTGTATTCCATAAAGGCTTTTACAGTGTGCCATGCAACTTGCTGCAGTGCTATCTTCCATAAAGGCTTTTACAGTGCGCCATGCAACTTGCTGCAGTGCTATCTTCCATAAAGGCTTTTACAGTGCGCCATGCAACTTGCTGCAGTGCTATCTTCCGTAAAGGCTTTTACAGTGCGCCATGCGCCTTGCTGCAGTGCTATCTTCCATAAAGGCTTTTACAGTGCGCCATGCGCCTTGCTGCAGTGCTATCTTCCATAAAGGCTTTTACAGTGCGCCATGCGCCTTGCTGCAGTGCTATCTTCCATAAAGGCTTTTACAGTGCGCCATGCGCCTTGCTGCAGTGCTATCTTCCATAAAGGCTTTTACAGTGCGCCATGCGCCTTGCTGCAGTGCTATCTTCCGTAAAGGCTTTTACAGTGCGCCATGCGCCTTGCTGCAGTGCTATCTTCCATAAAGGCTTTTACAGTGCGCCATGCGCCTTGCTGCAGTGCTATCTTCCGTAAAGGCTTTTACAGTGCGCCATGCAACTTGCTGCAGTGCTATCTTCCGTAAAGGCTTTTACAGTGCGCCATGCACCTTGCTGCAGTGCTATCTTCCATAAAGGCTTTTACAGTGCGCCATGCTACTTGCTGCAGTGCTATCTTCCGTAAAGGCTTTTACAGTGCGCCATGCGCCTTGCTGCAGTGCTATCTTCCATAAAGGCTTTTACAGTGCGCCATGCAACTTGCTGCAGTGCTATCTTCCATAAAGGCTTTTACAGTGTGCCATGCGCCTTGCTGCAGTGCTATCTTCCATAAAGGCTTTTACAGTGCGCCATGCGCCTTGCTGCAGTGCTATCTTCCATAAAGGCTTTTACAGTGCGCCATGCGCCTTGCTGCAGTGCTATCTTCCATAAAGGCTTTTACAGTGCGCCATGCGCCTTGCTGCAGTGCTATCTTCCATAAAGGCTTTTACAGTGCGCCATGCGCCTTGCTGCAGTGCTATCTTCCATAAAGGCTTTTACAGTGCGCCATGCGCCTTGCTGCAGTGCTATCTTCCATAAAGGCTTTTACAGTGCGCCATGCGCCTTTACAGAATAATGCAGCAGGGGACATACTTACATTCGCTTCAGTAACGTGCATAACATGCATATCTGGTGAAGTACGTAGCAGAATGCCTCGTAACGACTTTCTCGTGGTCGTAGGTTGACTTTTATGGGGAGCACTGGAGTGCTGGTTTGTTGACTGCTGCAGGAGGCCATCTCTGGCGCGAGGGCAACGGGCCCCGCGGGACTCGAATTCACCGGTTAAGCAAAAACAAATCCATAAAAAAAGATAATAAAAAATTAACGTTAAAAAAAAAAGTGAAACTGCGCAGATGATCCTGAGTAACGGGATCCCTGCGGGGTCTGGGCCGCGGCGGTGGCTGGGATTATGATGCGGCTCTTCCGGGAAACGCAGGGGCAGCGCCCCTCTGCCACAGGTTTACTCAGGGCAGATGAGCAAAGGTGTTCGGTTAAATCGGGAGGCGCCAAAGTGTGTTGTGATCGAGGGGGGGAAGCGGGAGAAGGGCTCTGGTTTGTGAGGATTCGTAGCCTCCTTACACTTCCCGGGAACCTCGGGCGCGGATCCCACTATTAAAAACAGCCTTGGTCAGGGGGCTAGACACACAAGGAAACTCATGTGAAATAAAAAAAGGAAGAAAGAGCACGTTGGGTGCAGAGGAAGCGGCTGGGATCGGGGGGGTGGGGGGGCTCTGTGTGTGTTTCCTCCATGCGTCCAGGGCCGGGGGCCGGGGGGGGGGGGGGCTCTGTGCGTCCAGGGCTCGGCAGCACGCTGAGACCCCTGCAGCTGACCTCCGTTTTAGACAAATGATGGAGGAGACTCTTGGACACTAAGCCAGAGCTCCATTGTGCAAATGCCCTGGCTGCTGCAGCTCTGCTTTAAAAGGCTGTGTGTGTGTGTGTGTGTGTGTGTGTGTGTGTGTGTGTGTGTGTGTGTGTGTGTGTGTGTGTGTGTGTGTGTGTGTGCGTGCACGCAGTGTGTGTTTTTGTGCTGTAACCTGGGGGGCGATCCTGCAGAGAGATGTGAAATGTAAAAATGTGCAGAGCCAGTTCAAATGTTAATGGAACATCTAAAATCCCCTGCTTAGCCAGCAGGTCAGATAACAAAAGCCCCATAGAGCAGCAGATTGCAGTGCCTGAACATGACAAATGCTGTTGGGACCAGGGTGGGGGGGCAGTGGCCTGGTGAGGGGGTTTAGGGTCGCCCCATCCTATTCGGAAAGCAGGGGTAATGGAATAGATAACTTGGCTGAGCCAGAAGAAAAGAGAACAGTAGTGGTGGTGGTGGAGTGGGGTGGAGGCTGGGGTGCTGGGGGTCATCAGCATTTCAAAAGAATGGGGCCAGAGAGGGCAGATAGCGGTTCTCCTCCTCTGCCTCCTACCCCCCGCCCCCAGCTGTGGGCTGGCGTCGCCGCGACAGCGATAGAACGGGACGGAACACCCTCTCATCCGGGACACAAAGAGAGACCTTTACCCCACCGGCACGCCAAACCTACCGCTGCTCGTGCGGTTACAAAACGTCGCGACGGCCCGTTAAATGAAAACATTTGCCATGCAGTCTTGATTTATAGCCCCGGGCTTTAAACAACGCGAGACACCAGAGGCAGCAGCAGCGTCCAGCCAACCCTGCGAGATTCCACGGCCGCCCCGTCCCGCTTCGCATTTCAACGCAACTGATATCAAGTGTATTGATTGTAAACGCTGCCGATACCGGAAGATTCTACGGTTGCCGCAGGGGGTGTTGAGAGGGGTCAGGCTCTAAGATGCATCTGGTCTCCGGGAATTTCGGCACCACCGTCAAGTCGGCCCAATTTCTCTGCCCCGGCGAGGATAAAAGGTTAGACCGTGATTAAAAGGACCATGGTGGCGAGCAAGACTCCATCCACACCGGAGATTGAGTTATTTCCGTTTGCCTCGGAAGCAGATGATTACACTGATCAAATAAACCCACGCGAGGCCAATAAGGAGCTTATCTTAAAAGTGAATCGAGATACGGAACCTGCTAGCGGAGCCGCTGCCAACAAGCGGCGGTTGGGCCGCGGGAGAGGGGGGGATGTCCTGGTTGTCGTGGCTGCAGCTGTAATTGTAATTGACCCGCGGTCTGATCGTCCTCGAGGGGGCGAGGTCTATTTTTAACGGACAATACGTTTCGAGATTTGCTGACGGGCGTGAACGCAATCGCCGCCAGGATCCCGGTCATCTATCCTGGAGAGAAAGAGCAGGGGGCATCAATAGGCTGGTGAACATTACAAAGTGAAAGCGCAGAAGGAGAGATCATTACCCTGCCGGGCACGGCCATTCTCACCGCATTAAAAAAAAAAAAACCTGATAATATTTAACCAGGGGTGATGTGTCATCAATCTGGAGCTCGGCCTGCCTTTTCACTTCCATTGTAAGTCTCTGCGGCTCCCATTCTCTTCTCATTTGATATCTGAGCCTTTGTTCAAGCGCTTCGCGTCTTTTCCCAAATGCAACCTCCACCCTCTCCTTTTCACACGCCATCACAACCCCCACAGTAACATCAAACATCACGTTACAGCCGCCCAAGCTCTGACTGCGCCAAGCTCACTCAGGCGAATACACACTCGCGCGCACACACACACGGACACGCTCACGTACACACAGACTCACTTGCACACACAGACACGCTCACACACGCTCACACACCTTACTCACACACTCAACAGTTCACCCCTCCACCCACCCTGTAAAGCGCGCTACCCCCCTCCCCCCCGGCTCTTTGAATCAAAAAGAAATAGTTTATCCAAGACCCACTGCCCGACCTGCTCGGTGCGCCGTCTTAAAAATGCTCCTCCCTCTTCCTGCCGCAAAAAAACCTGCGCCTCGCTGACAGCATGACGGAGGGCCTGGCTCCTCGCTCGCCCTCCCCTTCCCTTCTACTCGCTCGGCCTCCCCTTATCTCCATCTCTTTCCATCCCTCCGTCCATTTTTCAGAGGCCGCTAGGCGTCCGCGGGTTGGGTGTGTCAGCGGTAGCGGCGGGCGGCGATTAATCTGTTAATGCAGGAGGTGAGAGCAGAGGTGTGCGGGAAGCTCGGAGGGAAGAAGAGGCGTCAAACCTGATCGGAGGTGAAAGAGCTGCCCCTGGCTAGCCATGTGCTCACCGGGCTCCGCCCCCCCTAAACCCTCTGCCCGCACCCACGAACCTCGGGGCCGTGCGCCACCTCATCTGTTCTCCACTCGCCAACCCTTGGACGAGTCCACCAGCGAGAGCCCGTCAGGCCGCAAGTACACCTCATCTAACTAGCCGCATCAGAACCTAGGACCCGAGGAAAGTCGCACACAATCTTAAATGTAGCTAAACGCAGGTAGCGGAAAGGAAATGAGGAAATGAATATTGGCGAGGCGAGCGATCGGGCGCAGAGTAAATGCCCTACATGTGAAGCTGGGCATTAATCTTTCAGCGCTAACCAGCTACATCTGCTGCTCTAACTCATGATTTTATGTAAATGAGAAACAATTTCTCAACAGACAGGAAGGCTTACTTAATCTATCCATGTTTATTATAAGTGCAGGCAAATGACACGTCCTCAGCAATTAAACTCTAAAGCCTAACTGCAATTATATATTATAAAGTGGTCGTTCAGTTAAAAAAAATGGATAATCACTGTTTTTACTCATCCTTGCGAATGTCTTTTAGCCTATATATGTTCATCTAATACAGATTTTCAAATGGTTAAATGCACTTCCATATCTTCAAAATTTTCTCCATTATTTATGAATACTTTGACCTAATAGGTTTTTTTAAGCATACATTTGCGAGCGCCTGGCCATATACCCCGTGACAGCACAGCACAGAACTTAAGACTCATATATTTCAGAGCCGTAAACACAACATGCCCCCTGATCTTTTATATTGCTCACACATTTTTCATTTTAACTGTCGTTATTACCAGGGATGCGCTTTTTATGAGAACACACGGGAAAAAGCAGATAAAACTAGTTAATTCAGCCACACTGGCTAAAACTAAATGAGAACAAATGTATTTGTCAATGAAAAAGAAGTTCCTTCAGGGTTGCACAGCAAAGGACAAGCACTTATCAACTATTCTTCTAATATCGGTTTGTAAATTACAGCGTTAAATGTCTCAGAATATTTTGTCCGAAACACTCCAACTTTTATAATTTTTTTTATCCAGAGAGAATGAATTGAATTGAGAATGAACCGTCTCAAAACGTATGCTGTGAGCTTAAAGAAATATATTGGTTAGTGTAAAATAAGATTAGGTCTAGTTATTACATATAAAATAATAATGATCATTTTAACGGCACTGGTGTGTGTGTCTACCTTACTCTGACCACTCTCCTACATCTCATCCTCTCAGTGCTACAGACAGGCAGTTGAGATGGTCAAGCCTTCAGGCCCCTGGCTCGGTGTGGCAGCGGGGAGGCGGTGGGGAAGGGGCGCGTTCAGGTGTGGGGGGGGGGCTGCGATTGGGACTTTGCGGCGAGCTGAGCCGAGGGCGACGCCTGCTCTTCTGCATGAACGGACTGCGCCGAGGGGCAGAAACGCAGCCGAGCCCTTGTCCCATTTTGCACCTGTGGGCCACAGGGTTCTGGAGGAAGAGGACCCCATGCTTCTGTCCCATGCTCCTTCAGGAAGACGGCGCCATGGGCCAGTCGCCCGTGCCCGGCCCGGTCCTGCAGGATACAGCCCTTCAGGTGCTTTTGGCTGCTGCTTCTAAGCAGGAAGATGAGGGCCGGAAAAACCCCACTGAGACATTGGTCGACAGACGCTCTGTTCTCCACACAACGAAAAAACCCTCTATCCATTCCTCCTCCTCTACTTTACCTCCATCCTTTCTCTGCATACGTACAGTAAAGGGAAGAGTTGTTATTATTATTATTATTATATATATCATATCATAATCATCATCAACAAAAACAATAGTATAGGACATAAGAACAACACATATATCAGGAGACGAACACAATGATAAAATGATATGAATAAAAACATATAGCCTGTGTAGTGTAAGGAGTTCTGCACTGGAGCAGTGTGTTTCTCATTTCCTCATTAAAGAGCTGCTCTCAGACAGCGCTGTCTCACGCTTCAGCGGGTCCCTCCCAGAAAGAGACGCGCCAGGTTCGCGGGGTGCGCTTCAGTCACGGGGAGGAGGCCGCACTCCGATATCTCCACCGAGGCTCTCGCTGCGCGCGCCAGCTCCAGCTTAATTACCACAGCACTCGGCTGTCCCTGCCAGTGCCAGGAGAGCGGTGGGCATGCGCTGCGGTTGAAGGGTGTGTGTGTGTGTGTGTGTGTGTGTGTGTGTGTGTATGTGGAGAGGGGGGGGCGGGGGGGGGGTGTAAAGGCTTGCGGTTACCTCCTGTGCGTGTTGAGTCACCACGAGCGCCGCACGGCTTCATTAGGGGCAGAGACGCTCAGAGAGGCGCGTACTATGAAATGGCCTGCAAATAATTCATAGGGTTTCTCTTGCTGACAAGAGAGAGAGAGTAAACAGGGCCAGGTCATCTGATGCTGATGGTCTCCCTCCCTCTCTCTTCCTCTATCTGTTCTGCCGTAATGATGTAGGATGGGCTCAGGAGGAATTCAGATACAGGTTGCAAAATCTTCTTGCAAAAACCATACTGCTATCTTGCTGTACTATACACACAAGCACACAGACACACACACAGAGGCTCAGAAACACCAAACACACACACAACACACACACACGCACGCAAACAGGCACACACTGGCATACACAGTCACACTCCCTCAGACCACATGCACGTGGCCACAGACAGACAGACCAACACCACTGTGCATCCAGAGCATTCTAGCAAAATGACAATAACTCTCCACCAAACAATGGACTTCAAAAACAGCTGAATGTGAAAACATTGGGGCCCTTCACTCCAACCATGGGGAGAGAGTGGGTGCTGTGGTGAGCACCCATTAACAAGATGAGATATTCCACTACCTGTGAGATATTCCACCAGGTGAGAAATATTTTGCTAGCTGAAGATATTCCACTAGCTGTCAGATATTCTGCTAGCTTTGTGATATTCCGCTAGCTGAAATATATTTTGCTAGCTGAGAAATATTCCGCTAGCAGAGATATTCCACTAGCTGTGAAATATTCTGCTAGCTTTGTGATATTCTGGTGAAAGATATTTTGCTAGCCGAGAGATATTCCACTGCCTGTGAGATATTCCACTAGGAAATATAAATATTCCACTAGCTGAAAGATATTCCGCTAGCTGAGAGATATTCCGCTAGCTGAGAGATATTCCGCTAGCTGAAAGATATTCCGCTAGCTGAGAGATATTCCGCTAGCTGAGAGATATTCCGCTAGCTGAGAGATATTCCGCTAGCTGAGAGATATTCTGTTAGCTGAGAGATATTCCGCTAGTTGAGAGATATTCCGCTAGTTGAGAGATATTCCGCTAGTTGAGAGATATTTTTTAAGGTGGAGACATAGCCGGGGGGCTGGAGGTTTGATTGCTCTTCCTTTTTTTCTCAGGGGGGCTGAATGGCAACGTGTGCAGTTTTATTTAGTAATTTATTCTTCCTGCCCGCCTGAGCCCCTTTGCTTTACTGCGGGGGGGTCCTCGTACAGCCGGCCTGGCCTTATTGTGTCTCTGAGAGAGCAGGGGGTGGGGAGCAACACCCCACGGCATGTTGGGAGGGGGTTTCTCACATGACGTGGGTTGAGGGGGGAGGGAGGGGCAGGATGAAAGCATCGTCAAATCAGGTGGGTCCGAAGCATCCGTCCAGAAAAGCCTTTGAGGCGTGGTCAAATGGCAGGAAATAGACTGGTATGGTAAAAAATAAAATGGTAAACTCCAGAGAACTTTCTGCCCATCGCGCTTCAGGATGCAAAAAATGGTTGATGTGAGCGTGAAGCAATGTTAGTGACCGGGCGGTTAACCGAAGCGGGAAAGGAGAAGGTGGTAGGGCAGCGACGGTAACTCCTCAGGAGACGGGGACATGCAGTATCACACGATGCCACCAGGTTACCCACAAACTCTGGCTCACTGACTAAATTTGACCCCCTTCACCACCCCACACCTGCATGTACTCTTGGTTTCATACCAGTTCAGTTTTGTTCCACTACAGTATCTATAGAAATTTCTTGCAGTTATAGGGCGACTGGTCATAGTGCCTTCTCCTCCATAGCAAATCATAATCTTCTGATTATTTACACACGCATCATTCGGAGTGGTTAGAAGCGTTTGAGGTCAGTCTTTTCTTTGACCACTTCTTTAGTAATCTGGCTGCTCAGTTTTTAACATCAATCACCCAGTCAGAGACCGTAACTTCAGTGGTTTTCGCTTTGCGGAAGCTGGAGATGGTTACCAGAGTCCTGAGGTTCGACATTACCATTCCGGGCATACCACCAAGTGCTGGAGCTCACGCCGTTTCGTGACACTTTCCACGGCAAGCGCTATGCGTCAATGTTGCGTGGGGCCGGGGCGGCATGCGGGCCACTCGGAGGCAGCCTTCCGGCACGTGTGACTGCTTCCCTTCACATCGGCGACGCTCTTAATGACCTCGTCTATCTCTATCGCTTCCCGTCTGACCGCGAGGGAAGGCCGTGCAAGCACGGATCAGTCTCCGCCGGGGGCCAGGCGGTTAAAGGCGATCCGTTTCAATAGGTCTTCATTAATCAATCTGCCTCCTAATCACCTCTTCTTGCTGCATAATCACGGGGAAAAGGGTGGGTGTCAGGAGGGAGACGACAGGTGAAACGGGGCATGTGCACAGCAGGTATTCACTAAAGCCTGATTAGCCAGACTATTTTAAATTAGCACAGTCGGGGCCAGATATAAACCGTTTTCTGTTTGTACAACCAAATCTTCTGCCTGGATTACATTTTCAGATGTTCATGGACTTATGATCAGTAAAATAAAACAGTAAAGGCATGTAAAAGACCAGAGAGCAAATAGTGTCAGTCAAGAGCGCACATCTTTGACGGAAAGGGCACTTTTAAAATGGGTAAATGTTCTCTCACGCACTACACACAGCAAAGACAGACGTGTAGCGAATGGTGGACATTGCGCCATTCAGCCAATTCATTTCATTGTACGTAGGCGTTACTCTGCAATATATAAGGAATGTGTGATAATCCCCTCCTCCAAAAAACACTGGCTGCTTGTTTTGGGGGAACAGTCCACCACTGAGACTCCCAGATGCTAGCTGCAGAGCTGAACGGAGAATCGATAATGGCTAACGGCGCCGCTAGGACTCACTAACTAACGAGTGTGAACCTGTGTCACCTGCCGCGCGATGTACCTCCTTTCCCCCCGTGAAAAATGGAGAAAGTGTGTACACCACTTTCTTTGGCATTTCCCCGTCTCTTCTACCGCAGTGAGACAGGAGCCGAATAGCCTCTTTTTAAGGCCCGGTCTGAGCTCATCTGGTCGGGCAGGGAGCGAGCTCTTGAGAAAAGCAGAGTGGCTATCGGAACCTTACACTCAGGCCCCACGAGCCTGGCAGGAGCTCCAGAGGGAGGGCCAGAGGGAGCGCCAGAGCGGCCCGTAAGCTATGAGGACGTTCCTCCCAGAAGCCTCCTCACTACATGTGCATGTGATGAGCTGCAGGGCCGCAGGGAACCCTCTTCTTTCCTGCTTTTCCGTGCTGCCTCAGTGTCTCTTTCCCCCCCAGTGTCTCACGGATATATATGACAGCGTGAGCGCCTGTGTGTGCCTGTACAAGTTAGGTACATTTCCTATCAGCGCTTCTGTGTCTCCGTGTAATGTTTCTACATGCACTTAATCACAAGCCAGTGTGTGTGTGTGTGTGTGTCTGTGTGTCTGTGTGCCTGTGTGTGTGTGTGTGTGTGTGTGTGTGTGTGTGTGTGTGTGTGTGTGTGTGAGCTCCAACAGCTCCGTCTCTCCCTCCCTCCCTGCCTGCCTGTACAGACAGCCCATGCAGCCAGGAGCGATCTATCATTAAAGGAACACTGCTGGCCCTCATCATCAAGCCATGCCTTTACTAAATGAAGTCGGACTGATGTGTTATTTTAATCAACTCAGCCTGCCGGCATTAATTATGTACAAGGTTAGTGGATTGGGAAGCCCAGCGGCAGTAAGGGGTTGTATTGCGCTCTGCGCGGATGAGAGGTGGGAGAGCAGGGGCGGACATTGTGCCTCTCTTTGGCCTGGCCAGCGCTCTGCTGGAGAGCGGCAGGAACTTTGGGGGAGGAGACGAGCGGGTGGGGGGGCACACTAATCGAAGGCAACATGGCACGGAAGCAGGGGGGGGGGGGCAAGCAGCTTTGGTAGAGATAACCCAGTGCCGGGCCCTCTCTGACAGCCTCCGCCATGCCCACACGGAAAGCTTGTTTCGGGGCATTAAATCATAATGAGGGAGAGAGTGGGCCAGGGAGTACATCACACACGCCATCCTAATTCACCTGAGGATATAAAGACCTGCCTGTACATCCCCGCGTGTTCAATTTAACCTTTTAAATCACGGTATGATAATCGCCTCCTGTGCCCCGCCCCCTCCGTGTTCCTTCACAGAGTGTCGTACTTAATTCCTTATTCCAGCAGAAAGTGGGTAGAAGTCAGCGAGCTTCAAGGACTCCTGGGATTATTATTCACGTGTGTGAGTAATTTCAGCCAAAGCGCTCCGGGTGTATTTGAGAGGGAGCCGCGTTTCCCTCGTGAGGCTTTGGAGCCCGACGTTCCGGACGAGGCCTGGGGCGGGGGACAGGGAATAGAGCCGTCGGCATCTGAGGCAGGTAGAGGAAGTGAAGACGTGAGGCTCGGCGGAAGCGAAGAGCTGTGCGGGGAGGTGAGACCCTGGTGCAGAGAGGCAGGCTGATGTCGCTGGAACGTCTTCTCTGAGGAGGGGGACGCATCCGGTCAGAAGGCCGTTCTAAAAGGCTGTTCCGAAGCACTGTTACGAGGTGCGCCTATCCACTGTGAATCATCACTGCTATCAGCTGCGGCATTTTGGTCACTGTCATCTTATCACAGCTGATGTCTGGGATGTTCTGATGATTCATAAACCCCGCCCCCAAAAAAAAAAACCTTTGGCTGGGGCTCACATTATAATTTATGCACAGCTGGCATGTAGCAGCCAGAACCAATAATGTTACCGGTGGGCAGCAAGAGTTGTTCTAAAGAATGTTTTTAGAAAACCCACAAATGCCACCGCAACCCCCCCCCCCCCCCAAAAAAAAAAGACAGTAGTCAGGAATGAAATCCTTTCCCGGCTGTGTGACCCACATCAAACAAGAGACCGTAACAAAACATCCCCACGTGATTTAGCGCTGCCGCAAAACTGCGACGGCCAATTATTCTGCTCGAATTTCAGCGAGCGGCTTTAAAGATCTCCTCCAGGATTCCCCCTAAATATGAAAATGAAAGAGGTGAGTAAAACGCTCGTGTGAAATCCTCGGCTCTCCCTCGTTCCGCTTATTTGCCTCGATTAAGTCCTACCTACAAAACGCAAGGGATAAAATTGAAGGATTTCCGGCAGCGTACTGTGGCTACACACTCTGTAACCTTGTCAACAGCTGACTGAACGGGGAAAGCTGAACAACAGCCTCACACTAACAACAAAAAAAAAACATTCATATCAGAATGCACATTAAGTGATTAGCATAATAATTAGTATAATTAGAATAAATTACCAATGTGCGCATGTTAATTCTGAGAAGGAGGAAACATGAGCAGCGGGAGGTAAAAAAAGAGAACCCCTCTGCGAGACGGGAGCGGAAAAGCCAGCGCGAGGGGCGAGGCGGTCAGTCACAGCAGCGAGCGTCCTCTGGCTAAATGTCTGCGGACGAGGCACGTTTTCCACCTGGACTGTGTGGTGTGAGCGTGAGGTGTTAGAGGGCGGGGTTGGGGGCTGTGCGGGCCGACACCCACAGCAAGAGGTGCAAGAGACGCGAGGCCAGTCGCCGTTGGAACTGGGGGGGGGGGGGGGGGGGGGGGGCGGAGGCCTCTCCTCTCTACTCCGCCTGACCAAACCACAAATCCTCACCAACGCTCTACTCCTCTCTAGATCAGCCAAACAGAAGAGAGTAACTGCAGGGGGGAATTAAGGGTTGCTATGCGTACGCCAGTTTCCGAGGGACATGGCTAAAGTTACAGTGCCGGCCACTATTATTGGCACCGCTGGTAAAGAGGAGTGAAAATTTGGTAAATTAGCTTAATCTCACAATAAATTTTTTTTTAAATTCCAACCTTTAATTGAAGTTAAATTATTATGAGAAAAAAAAATCCCTCATCAAAAAATAATTATTCTTTTTCACTGACTTTTGATATCTTATTTTCTGGTACTCTTATAACTTGATACTATAACGTCTCTGCATTTGAATTAATCTCTATGGGAATTGGGGGGTGAGACTAAATTTAGCTGTAAATTACACTGGAACAGTATGGAATACATGGTTGGTAAAATGGCTGTAAGTCATCAAGGGTCTGAGGTATCAAACAAGCCTCAAACCATCATTCTGCTGCCAGATATGCAGTAGATATGGATGGATCACTTTAAGGGTTGTTTCTCCTGACAAATTTTCCTATTAAACTCTATGGAAAAATAAATCAGGAGAAGAAACCCTTCAAGTTATCCATCCATATTTACTGTATTTCTGGCAGCAGAGGTTTAAGGCTTGTTTGATACTGCAGAACCTTGATGACTTAGAGCAGTATGATGGAGGTTTTTTTGGCTTAAGCGGGTAAACATGACAAGTATCTAATTAAAATGTTTTTACAGCTTGTTAAAATTCTGG
Organism: Ilyophis sp. 1 JC-2022; assembly: GCA_022702515.1. NCBI lineage: Eukaryota > Metazoa > Chordata > Actinopteri > Anguilliformes > Synaphobranchidae > Ilyophis > Ilyophis sp. 1 JC-2022. Next base: position 13,726,865 of record CM040405.1, on the reverse strand, counting down.
GATTGCAACTGTGGTTGCAACGAAAACCAGCATACACAGGGGGGCCCCAGGACCGGTTTGGGAACCCCTGCCTTAGAGCCATTTAGCCAATCATGTGTTCCGTACTGTTCCAGTGTAATTTACAGCTTAATCTAGTCCCACCCCACAATTCCCATAGAGATCCATTCAAATGAAGAGACGTTATAGTATCGCTTTTAAGAGGACCAGAAAATATGATAACAAGTCTTTTGATGTTGTTGGGTCACAAACATCAAGTCATGGCAATGGATATGCAACCAAATATTAAAAATGATTCCTTTATTCTATATATAAATGCAGGGGAATAACTGTGGCACACGTGATTTTGTTAAAAATAATGATTTCTTGATGAGGGATTTTTTTTAATCATAATAAATTTACTTAAAGGTTGGATTTTTCTCACTTTTTCAGCGTGAGATTAAGCTAATTCACCATTCACCCTTTTTACTCATCTTTACCAAGGGTGCCGGCACTGCATCCTCAGAAAGAAATAGTTAAAACAAATTCTGTGCTCTGCTTCCGCCTCCCTTAAACCCATCACTCCATCACTCGTTTCATCCTCTCTCACGCTCTCTATCGTTCTTTCTCTCTCTCCCTCTGCTCACATCACCCTCTGCCGAGTGACGAACATTGTCTGCCAACCGTAAATTAAATGGGGGCAGGACAGCCTTCCCAGTAAAGAGAGCCTTTTCTCACTGCTCTGCCTCTGCTGCGTCTGGGGCCTGCAGGAAGTGAGGTCATGCCCCGGCAGGAAAGAGGAAGAGCACACAGAAATTGAACACACCAAACACAAACCACTCTTCTCCGGCAACCTATTAACGCTGCCACCCTGCTCAATCACTAATGACCGACCCCCTCATTACTTTAATCGATACCGAGATAAGAGCACAAGGTGCAGTCGTGTGAAATGGCAGCGTAGGAGGCAGGCGACTTTTTATTTGACCATTTTTGTAAGTTTACAAATGCCCAATAGAGGAGATGCATTTGAATGGAGGCTGCAAAAAGACATGGGTGGCGTAGGGGCACTCTCCCCCTGCTGTGTTTCATCTCAGGTCCCACTGGTTTAAGTAAAGGGCAGAAAGGCAGAAGGGAGAGACAGAGATGATCACAGGAGGAGAAAGTAAAGGGGGGGGGGGGGGGCGTAGTGCTGTAGAGAGAGACCGCCTGTCAACACCTACTCTCTCGCACGTTCACGTTCACGTGCACAACGCAGCCATATTCCCGCTCCTCGGACGGACCAGCGGAGAGTGCAGGGTCAGTGAGGAGGAGAGCACGGCCACACCTGGTAGCAATTTCAGCCTTATGGTAAATCAGGCCGGAGAAGAAAAATCATGTCAGTTTGGTTTGTGGTTTCATTTTTCAATCAAATAAATCATTACCTTTGAGAAAATAAATTGTGCGCTTTAATGGTTCCCCCAGCGTTTGAAGTTACTGAAGGAGCGGAGAGCTTTGATGTCGGCTTGGGGAAGACGGGGAGAGGAACTGCCTGGCTGTCTCCTTGAGGCTGTATTGTGTGCGTGTGTGTGTGTGTGTGTGTGCGCACATGTATGTGTGCTTGAGCGCATTTATCTGCGTGTGTTTGGGGGGCACTTATTCGTTAATGAATGCAACAGCTTCCTGTATTATCTGGCACAGCAGCCCATGTGTGGGTTCCTGAGGCTGCGGCCCACGCTGCCTTGCACACTGCGAACATCTGGAGCCAGGTATGGACGAGCCTGAGGCTCCTCAGTGACGGACGCGCTGACGGCAGTTTAACGGTCGCCCCCGAGTGAACACCGGGGGTTAACAGTTCCCCCGTAAAAATATTTTTAAATGTTGAGTGGCCTGATGAAAAATATGATGTCAGAAGTCCTGAATCGCACGTCTGACTAGCCAATGGTGTGAATCATGACTATAGAAAAAGCCTTTTTGTTGACGTGTATGCGTGAGTGTGTGCGTGTGTGCGTCGGTGTGAACGTGTGCGAGTGTGGGTATATTTGCGTGTGTGTGTGTGTGTGTGTGCGTGTGTATTTGTGTGTGCATGCTTGTGCATGTGTGTTTGTGTCTGTGTAAGCGTGTGCGTGTGTATGTGTGTGTGTGTGTGTGCGTGTGCGCATGTTTGCGCGCGTGTGTGTGTGTGTGTGTGTGTGCGTGCTTGTGTGTGTGGGTCTGTATGCGCGTGTGTGTGTGCGTGTGGGTCTATATGCGTGTGTGTGTGTGTGCGCGTGCTTGTGCGTGTGTGTGTGTGTGTGTGTGTGTAGGCAGGGGAAGTGGCAGGTTCCTGCAGGAAACACCCTATGAACATGCTTGGTTCCCAGCGACGAAATGCCATATGAACAGAATGAGCGACAGATGTGTGTGTGACAGGGTTTAGAAGCGACACAAACACGGAAATATCCAAACAGACATCCGCAAAGGCTCCCAAATTCAAAACAGGCCACCCCCAGCACATGAGACGAGCGACGAGGATGAGCAGAGCTGGGGGATAAAACCGGCTCAAATTTACTACAAGCACTGAATTAAGACACTCGGAACATCTCTAAATCAGTATCATTTTTATTACCCTTAATATTCAAGCAAACGAACCCGGAAAAAATCACACAAATCCTCCAGGATTTCAAAAAAAACAACAACAAATAAACAAGCTCTTAATAAATCCATCAGTCAATAAATAATGCGAAACATTAAAAACGATGAAGGGGTTAACAGGCCCCGTGCCCAGTGAGTTGGTGATTTATGGGTTTTGCCTGTGAAGGGGGTGGGAATGTGAGGGCCTTTGAATGCATACCACGGCCCAGCCACTCCGCCCCGGTCTCGAGAGAGCCTTCGGCCCCCCTCCTCCTGCAGCCCCCCCAAGCGCAGACCTCTTAGAGGCTGAAGAGGCAGAGGAAGACGCATGTGGATGAAAGAGACTGAGCAAAAAACAGCTAAAACATGTTCTCCCCCATGTAGCCGCTCACCGGCAAAGAGCTGCTCTTAATTAGCGCGAGAGAGAGGGAGTGGAAGGACGAGCGGGGCGGACTGCGGCAGAACGCTACTCGCTGCGCCTCTCTCGACGCGCCCAATGTAGATGAAGTGGGCACTCGAGCCACGAGAAAACAAAGAACAGCCTGCAAGCCTTTTTGGACTCTTATCTTTGGAGAAAGCACGGTGCCTCCGCCGACCCTGCAGCAGGGATATTGCGAGGTGGAGTGACTCCATCAAATCAATTAGAGCTCTGGCTAATTTGGCTCTTCAGAGCACGATGGCGCATTTGGGATGGAATTGCAGGTTTCTCCTTTTCTCTCTCTCTTGTCTCTACTTGAAAAAGTCGCGCAAATGAGAAAAACTCAGCGCTTCGGTCCTCACAAAAGCAAGGAAACCGGAAAAAAAAACTATAGCCTGCTTTTATTTCAACTTTAAAGCTTCAGGCAGGGGGCGGTAAGCAAACACGTGAACCCGAGGAGCTCTGCTTGTGGCGACGGGATCCAAGCTCACACACGCCACCTCAGTCCACGTCCTAATTAAAGCAATATCGCGGTAAATCAAACCAGCTGGTCCCGTCTTGTCCTAACACTGTATAAACGCCTCAATTATCGAATCAGTTTGAAGCAATACAGCGTTAGAGCCGAGCGGAGCTCTCCCCTACCACTCCCCAGACTGGCCCCCTTAAGGGCTCTGGAATCAAGTTAGCCTTTCACACTGGGGCCCAGAAAGCAAGTGTGTGTGTGTGTGTGTGCGTGTGTGTGTGTGTGTGCGTGTGTGTGTGTGTGTGCATGTGTGCAAATATATGTGTGTATGACTGTGTGTGCATGTACAGTCATCTGAAAAAGTAAGTACACCTCAAACGGTAGTCAGTTTTTTTTTTTGACACATCTGGACACAAGTTTATTTTATTTTAGTTTAAACCATATTGATTGATTAAGGTGAACTAATTCAACAAATGATAAAAGTAGACTTTGGAATCACTTAAGCAATTGAAATGAACACGTAATTTTTGTTCGATTAGCAACCAAAATGAACGAATGGGCCTTTAAATGCATTTTTAAAACTCGATAAAAACCTACCATTATTTAATGATTTGTGTGGAGCATGCATTTTGTGAAACGTCGCTTTTAGCTTGCTTTAAATAGACTAATGTTAGATCAAACAGCTTAGTTAGCGTTTAAATTAACTTAACTTTGATTGCGAGCTTTATAGTAGCCGCACTGTATTTTACTTTGAATTGATTGCTTTAATTCCTCGCCGAGTTCAAACCTATGGTTCAAACTACAGAACTGTATATGAACAGTTCTGTGGTTCAAACTTGTAGGGCTGGATGACGTTGATGGCACTCAACACCCCTACAATCCTGAGTCCTTTCAAGACTGAGTTTATTAGCTGACTTTGAGATGTATATTAATATACCTATTGACATTTTCTTGAAAATATATTTGGTGGGTGTGTAGTGGACACATCCCTCTGTGATAAGGTGTGGTTATTAGAATTTTTTTGAATCCCTTGACCATCACTTTAATAAATTTTCTTTATCTGTTTGTTCTGCAATGTCTTGTCTGCTGTATCTACGTGAATACGCATGTATTATGCTTTTGATGATTATATTGTATGAATTAAAAATAAAAATAAAATAAATACATTGAAATTTTTTTTAAATTCTCAGCGATAGAAGTTTCTTCTCTCCAACACAGCACTGTAATTAAGTCAGACAGGGTGCTCAATCAACTTTATTAGCTGGTGAGTTATGAGCTGGATGGGCTATGTGTAAAAAAAGACAAAAATGTACACATGAGATTTTCACATGACACTAATGACAGTTTATAGCACATTCAAGGGTAATAATCATAATTTTACTCTAAAAAGATAACAAGCATTTGTGCATTTACACAGCCCCCGTAAAGCAGTTGTTCCAACCCTCTTGTTGCTCATTCCTTAAAAAATGTTCTTGATCACTTAAATGCATTGAGACTCTGAACACGTAATGCCTCCAAACGCGGAGCAGAGGCTCCAGACACAACCTGCTGTTAGCACGGTTCCTCTCTTACTGTGCGCAATCACAACCTGCTCTTCGGTGGGTCTGATCGGGTTCACAAAAGCACAGGCCCACAGACACAGTCCGTAGAGGGCCACACATAAGAGGCCTCCCTGCCAAAAAAATGACTGAATGCAAGAAAGGACAAAATTACAAGGCCCAGAGCAAAGTTGTGATTCTTTGGTGAAGGGCATGCCTGGCCCCGGCTGATTTAAGATGCCCAGAAGGCGTGTGGCTGCCACCAGCCCCGCCCCTTTGGAACTCTACGAGAGTGATTGATAGGGAGGCTCCTGGGGAAAGGCGTGTCCCCCCCCCCCAGAGTTTTCAGCAGGTAAAGGTGCAAGCCACTTTTCTCACAAATCAATTACTGGCTTCTGTTGAGTTAAGATCCCCAGATAATGCGCCACGTTTAAAGAAACGGGGGCCCCCTCCACACCTCCCAGCTCCCGATCGGCCCCCGAGGCTAGGGTGTCCTCACAGACGCGAGGGGGGGCAAACAGAAACGAACGGGAGGGAGAGGCGGCCCCGGCCGACCAGGTGGCGCAGGGCGGGCGGGCCTTTAGCGCGAGGCCAAGTCAAAACCGGCGAATCAGCATCAGCCGTGCGAGCCTGGTCACGGGGCGCGGGATCATCGGCGGAGCAAAGGCCTTGGGTGTCGGGGCGTGGCTAAATGCGGGCTGGAATTGCTTCGGCACATCCACCACCACTCCCTCCGTTTATACGGAGCGCTCCCCGCTTTGTCACGCCGGTGTGAATTAGCGGCCCCTCTCGGCGAGCCTTCGCTTCTTGGCTGAGGGATCTCCCGCACAATGGAGCAAAACTGATTAAAACGCAGTTAAAGCGTGCGGAATCGCGAGGCAGTAGATGAGCAATTCTACAGCAGTAAAAAAGACATTGGAGAGCCGTCTGGGGGGCTGTTTGAATTATAACAGGACGTCTAATGACCCCTTTGTTTCTTGATAATATGCAATCTCGTTGGAATAAGCAGATTTCGAATAATGAAAGGACGGCGGTTTCTGCCGTAGTCCTCGTATTAAAAAGAGGATCGATCCTACACCCCTGTACGCGCAAGTTTGCGGTAGTTGGGCAGTCGCACAGCCACTCACCACGGCTCTCCTTAAAGGGCAGCCATCATGCTCGAGAGTTTCCTCGGAGAACGATCGCTACCTTAAGCCACAATTATCACCCCGTGAGCGTGAAATAAATGTGACACTTTCCAGAGTCTAAAAAGAAGCTTTTTTTTCATTGGACCATTACAGGTGGCATTCAGCGAGCCATCTTTCTCTGTGCCGTGTGGGTTTCTCAGCACAGCGCTTACTTTCACCGAGGCTCAGAAGACCAGGTGATGCAGCATGCGAGAAAGCCGAGTGCCAGAATAAGAGCGTGTTTCCCGCGCTATGGACGTACGTTCCCTTCGCCCATAATCCCTTCCTCTTCCACCCGTTTGTTTTCATTGGCAGAACTATCTGCATCATTCTCTCCTTAGTCTGAAGTCCCCCCAACTCCCCCCGGCGCCCTCTTCCCCCGGCGCGCTCTCCTTCTAGCCCGCAGTCCCCCCATGCTGGTGACGGCACGGCGAAGAGGTCCTAGTTACCGAAAACGAGACTGCGGATGCGGATCTGCAGTGCCTCATCCGCCGAGGCGGCCAGCGGCGCGTTTCCCCGCTCCGTTCTCCAACGCCGAGCCCAGGGACGGGATTTCCTGCCACGTGACCCCCGAGGACGGTCCCTGCGTTTCTGCCGCATTGCTGTGGGAGGGTGATTGTTGAAGCGGCAGAGGCCCGGCCGCGGCTTTAAGCTCTAATCGCTGGTCTATATTTAACAGGGGGCTAGGATAGCGCAAGGGAAACGGAGCCATCCCGGATTATCAGAACACGGCTCCTTTGAAAATTGGCCTAATTTGCATGAACAGCAAACGTATAGAAAAGAACAGTGCTGCTTGCCAAGCCAATCTGGATAATGTTCTTGCTCGATTAAGCATCCGGGCTGAGATTCAGTCCCGCTTTTCAAAGCATATGGAAATAATGAGAAATAAGCAAGTAAGTGGAATAATAGGAGGAACGATTGAGCACAAGGCTGTCAGGGTGAAGATGGTGCGGAAAAGAGAGGGTGACAGGGGCAAAGGGATGGGGGGAAGAGAGGGGCAAAGAGGGTGGTGAGAGGGGAGAAGGGAGGGTGGTGGGACGAGAGGGGCAAAGAGGGTGGTGAGAGGGGAGAAGGGAGGGTGGTGAGAGGGGAGAAGGGAGGGTGGTGAGAGGGGAGAAGGGGGGAAGGGAGGGTGGTGAGAGGGGAGAAGGGAGGGTGGTGAGAGGGAGAGGGAGGGTGGTGAGAGGGTGAGAGGGGAAGGGTGGTGAGTGAGAGAGGTGAGAGGAGAGGGTGGGAGGGTGGTGAGAGGAGAGAGGGAGAGGGTGGTGAGAGGGGGGAAGGGAGAGGGTGTGAGGGGAGAAGGGAGGGTGGTGAGAGGGGAGAAGGGAGGGTGGTGAGAGGGGAGAAGGGGAGGGTGGGTGAGAGGGGAGAAGGGGAGGGTGGTGAGGGGTGAGAAGGGAGGGTGGGTGAGGGAGGGGAGAGAGGGGGGGGTGTGGTGAGAGGGGAGAAGGGGGGGTGTGAGGGGGAGAAGGGAGGGTGGTGAGAGGGGGGAGGGTGGTGAGAGGAGGGGAAGGGAGGGGTGGTGGAGAGGGGTGGGAGGAGAGGGGGTGGTGGAGAGAGAGAAGGGAGGTGAGAGGGGAGAGGGGAGAAGGGAGTGAGGGGAGGGAGGGAAGGGAGGGGAGAGGGGAGGAGAGGGGAGGGGGGAGAAGGGAGGGGAGGGTGAGAGGGGTGAGAGGGGAGAAGAAGGGAGGGTGGTGAGAGGGGAGAAGGAGGGTGGTGAGAGGGGAGAAGGGAGGGTGGTGAGAGGGAGAGGAGGGTGGTGAGAGGGGAGAAGGGAGGGTGGTGAGAGGAGAGAAGGGAGGGTGGTGAGAGGAGAGAAGGGAGGGTGGTGAGAGGGGAGAAGGGAGGGTGGTGAGAGGAGAGAAGGGAGGGTGGTGAGAGGGAGATGGGAGGGTGGTGAGAGGGGAGAAGGGAGGGTGGTGAGAGGGGAGAAGGGAGGGTGGTGAGAGGGGAGAAGGGAGGGTGGTGAGAGGGGAGAAGGGAGGGTGGTGAGAGGGGAGAAGGGAGGGTGGTGAGAGGGGAGAAGGGAGGGTGGTGAGAGGAGAGAAGGGAGGGTGGTGAGAGGGGAGAAGGGAGGGTGGTGAGAGGGGAGAAGGGAGGGTGGTGAGGGGAGAAGGGAGGGTGGTGAGAGGAGAGAAGGGAGGGTGGTGAGAGGGGAGAAGGGAGGGTGGTGAGAGGGGAGAAGGGAGGGGTGGTGAGAGGAGAGAAGGGAGGGTGGTGAGAGGGGAGAAGGGAGGGTGGTGAGAGGAGAAGGAGGGTGGTGAGAGGGGAGAAGGGAGGGTGGTGAGAGGAGAGAAGGGAGGGTGGTGAGAGGGGAGAAGGGAGGGTGGTGAGAGGCGAGAAGGGAGGGTGGTGAGAGGAGAGAAGGGAGGGTGGTGAGAGGAGAGAAGGGAGGGTGGTGAGAGGGGAGAAGGGAGGGTGGTGAGAGGGGAGAAGGGAGGGTGGTGAGAGGGGAGAAGGGAGGGTGGTGAGAGGAGAGAAGGGAGGGTGGTGAGAGGAGAGAAGGGAGGGTGGTGAGAGGGGAGAAGGGAGGGTGGTGAGAGGGGAGAAGGGAGGGTGGTGAGAGGGGAGAAGGGAGGGTGGTGAGAGGGGAGAAGGGAGGGTGGTGAGAGGGGAGAAGGGAGGGTGGTGAGAGGGGAGAAGGGAGGGTGGTGAGAGGGGAGAAGGGAGGGTGGTGAGAGGGGAGAAGGGAGGGTGGTGAGAGGGGAGAAGGGAGGGTGGTGAGGGGAGAAGGGAGGGTGGTGAGAGGAGAGAAGGGAGGGTGGTGAGAGGGGAGAAGGGAGGGTGGTGAGAGGAGAGAAGGGAGGGTGGTGAGAGGAGAGAAGGGAGGGTGGTGAGAGGGGAGAAGGGAGGGTGGTGAGAGGGGAGAAGGGAGGGTGGTGAGAGGGGAGAAGAGAGGGTGGTGAGAGGGGAGAAGGGAGGGTGGTGAGAGGGGAGAAGGGAGGGTGGTGAGAGGGGAGAAGGGAGGGTGGTGAGAGGGGAGAAGGGAGGGTGGTGAGAGGGGAGAAGGGAGGGTGAGAGGAGAGAAGGGAGGGTGGTGAGAGGAGAGAAGAGAGGGTGGTGAGAGGGGAGAAGGGAGGGTGGTGAGAGGAGAGAAGGGAGGGTGGTGAGAGGAGAGAAGGGAGGGTGGTGAGAGGGGAGAAGGGAGGGTGGTGAGAGGGGAGAAGGGAGGGTGGTGAGAGGGGAGAAGGGAGGGTGGTGAGAGGAGAGAAGGGAGGGTGGTGAGAGGAGAGAAGGGAGGGTGGTGAGAGGGGAGAAGAAGGGAGGGTGGTGAGAGGGAGAAGGGAGGGTGGTGCGAGGTGATAAGTGAGGGTGGTGAGAGGAGAGAAGGGAGGGTGGTGAGAGGAGAGAAGGGAGGGTGGTGAGAGGGGAGAAGGGAGGGTGGTGAGAGGGGAGAAGGGAGGGTGTGGTGAGAGGTGAGAAGGGAGGGTGGTGAGAGGGGAGAAGGGAGGGTGGTGAGAGGGGAGAAGGGAGGGTGGTGAGAGGGGAGAAGGGAGGGTGGTGAGAGGGGAGAAGGGAGGGTGGTGAGAGGAGAGAAGGGAGGGTGGTGAGAGGGGAGAAGGGAGGGTGGTGAGAGGGGAGAAGGGAGGGTGGTGAGAGGGGAGAAGGGAGGGTGGTGAGAGGGGAGAAGGGAGGGTGGTGAGAGGGGAGAAGGGAGGGTGGTGAGGGGAGAAGGGAGGGTGGTGAGAGGAGAGAAGGGAGGGTGGTGAGAGGGAGAAGGGAGGGTGGTGAGAGGGGAGAAGGGAGGGTGGTGAGAGGGGAGAAGGGAGGGTGGTGAGAGGAGAGAAGGGAGGGTGGTGAGAGGGGAGAAGGGAGGGTGGTGAGAGGGGAGAAGGGAGGGTGGTGAGAGGGGAGAAGGGAGGGTGGTGAGAGGGGAGAAGGGAGGGTGGTGAGAGGGGAGAAGGGAGGGTGGTGAGAGAGGAGAAGGGAGGGTGGTGAGAGGAGAGAAGGGAGGGTGGTGAGGGGAGAGAAGGGAGGGTGTTGAGAGGGGAGATGGGTGGGTGGTGAGGGGAGAAGGGAGGGTGGTGAGGGGAGAAGGGAGGGTGGTGAGAGGGGAGAAGGGAGGGTGGTGAGAGGGGAGAAGGGAGGGTGGTGAGAGGGGAGAAGGGAGGGTGGTGAGAGGAGAGAAGGGAGGGTGGTGAGAGGAGAGAAGGGAGGGTGGTGAGAGGGGAGAAGGGAGGGTGGTGAGAGGAGAGAAGGGAGGGTGGTGAGAGGAGAGAAGGGAGGGTGGTGAGAGGGGAGAAGGGAGGGTGGTGAGAGGAGAGAAGGGAGGGTGGTGAGAGGGGAGAAGGGAGGGTGGTGAGAGGAGAGAAGGGAGGGTGGTGAGAGGGGAGAAGGGAGGGTGGTGAGAGGGGAGAAGGGAGGGTGGTGAGAGGGGAGGGGGAGGGTGGTGAGAGGGGCGACGGGAGGGGGGTGAGAGGGGAGAAGGGAGGGTGGTGAGAGGGGAGAAGGGAGGGTGGTGAGAGGAGAGAAGGGAGGGTGGTGGTGAGAGGAGAGAAGGGAGGTGGTGAGAGGGGAGAAGGGAGGGTGGTGAGAGGGGAGAAGGGAGGGTGGTGAGAGGGGAGAAGGGAGGGTGGTGAGAGGGGAGAAGGGAGGGTGGTGAGAGGGAGAAGGGAGGGTGGTGAGAGGGGAGAAGGGAGGGTGGTGAGAGGTGAGAAGGGAGGGTGGTGAGAGGAGAGAAGGGAGGGTGGTGAGAGGGGAGAAGGGAGGGTGGTGAGAGGAGAGAAGGGAGGGTGGTGAGAGGGGAGAAGGGAGGGTGGTGAGAGGGAGAAGGGAGGGTGGTGAGAGGGGAGAAGGGAGGGTGGTGAGAGGGGGAGAAGGGAGGGTGGTGAGAGGGGAGAAGGGAGGGTGGTGAGGGGGAGAAGGGAGGGTGGTGAGAGGGGAGAAGGGAGGGTGGTGAGAGGAGAGAAGGGAGGGTGGTGAGGGGAGAAGCGAGGGTGGGTGGTGAGAGGAGAGAAGGGAGGGTGGTGAGGGGAGAAGGGAGGGTGGTGAGAGAGGAGAAGGGAGGGTGGTGAGAGGAGAGAAGGGAGGGTGGTGAGAGGGGAGAAGGGAGGGTGGTGGTGAGAGGAGAGAAGGGAGGGTGGTGAGAGGAGAGAAGGGAGGGTGGTGAGAGGGGAGAAGGGAGGGTGGTGAGAGGAGAGAAGGGAGGGTGGTGAGAGGAGAGAAGGGAGGGTGGTGAGAGGAGAGAGATGGGAGGGTGATGAGAGGGGAGAAGAGAGGGTGGTGAGAGGGGAGAAGGGAGGGTGGTGAGAGGGGAGAAGAGAGGGTGGTGAGAGGGGAGAAGGGAGGGTGGTGAGAGGGGAGAAGGGAGGGTGGTGAGAGGAGAGAAGGGAGGGTGGTGAGAGGAGAGAAGAGAGGGTGGTGAGAGGAGAGAAGGGAGGGTGGTGAGAGGAGAGAAGAGAGGGTGGTGAGAGGAGAGAAGGGAGGGTGGTGAGAGGGGAGAAGGGAGGGTGGTGAGAGGGGAGAAGGGAGGGTGGTGAGAGGAGAGAAGGGAGGGTGGTGAGAGGGGAGAAGGGAGGGTGGTGAGAGGAGAGAAGGGAGGGTGGTGAGAGGAGAGAAGGGAGGGTGGTGAGAGGGGAGAAGGGAGGGTGGTGAGAGGGGAGAAGGGAGGGTGGTGAGAGGAGAGAAGGGAGGGTGGTGAGAGGAGAGAAGGGAGGGTGGTGAGAGGAGAGAAGGGAGGGTGATGAGAGGGGAGAAGGGAGGGTGGTGAGAGGAGAGAAGGGAGGGTGGTGAGAGGGGAGAAGGGAGGGTGGTGAGAGGGGCGAAGAGAGGGTGGTGAGAGGGGAGAAGGGAGGGTGATGAGAGGGGAGAAGGGAGGGTGGTGAGAGGAGAGAAGGGAGGGTGGTGAGAGGAGAGAAGGGAGGGTGGTGAGAGGGGAGAAGGGAGGGTGGTGAGAGGGGCGAAGAGAGGGTGGTGAGAGGGGAGAAGGGAGGGTGATGAGAGGGGAGAAGGGAGGGTGGTGAGAGGAGAGAAGGGAGGGTGGTGAGAGGGGAGAAGGGAGGGTGGTGAGAGGGGAGAAGAGAGGGTGGTGAGAGGGGAGAAGGGAGGGTGGTGAGAGGGGAGAAGGGAGGGTGGTGAGAGGAGAGAAGGGAGGGTGGTGAGAGGAGAGAAGAGAGGGTGGTGAGAGGAGAGAAGGGAGGGTGGTGAGAGGAGAGAAGGGAGGGTGGTGAGAGGGGAGAAGGGAGGGTGGTGAGGGGAGAAGGGAGGGTGGTGAGTGGGGAGAAGGGAGGGTGGTGAGAGGGGAGAAGGGAGGGTGGTGAGAGGGGAGGAGAGAACGAGGGGCACTGCTTAGAGACATGCGCCGATGCTGCGACTTTATCTGAGCATGACTCAAATGCTGATGGTCTGGGCGCAGGTCATTAAAACCGGTTGGAGACGGGCTTTGAAAAGAAAGAAAACTCAGAAGGGCAACCTGTTTTGCCTCATCTGCTTCGTCAGCAAAAAACACATTAACTTCAAGCGCAAGCCCTTCACGATAGGCCCGAAAGACAGGTTTAACTGTAAAACATTATTGACCCTCATAAATACCTTTTGACCATTCGCTTTATCTGAGATAAATTAAAGATCCAGGCCAACTCAGCTAGAATGTCCACACAGCCTGCAGATACAACACATCTGATAATTGCCTACCATCAATCATATTGCTATATAAAGTACATGCTGTACCTGTCTAACTCAATGGCTGCGATTTATGAGTCTTGTTTAGCTAATCAAGCGATGTACACACAGGGTAATCAGCACAAGAGCTCACTTGAAAGAACAGACATTCTTTAACATGCTCTCCTATTCGTACGCTGTAAAATGACACAAACGGCGTATTGTCTAGTTTCGTTTTGTTCAACAGCAATCGGTTCAACTAAAATAATGACAGCTGTGAATGAGCTGTGCACAAGGCCCCACGCACTTCAGGGTTCAACTACACCAGAAAAACTCAATGGATAAGCCCCTCTCTTCGCCCGCCTTCTTTCATTGGTCGGTTAAAAAGTCGAAGCTTAATAACGGTTGGGCGCGGGTCTTTTAACATATGGCCACTCGACCTCGCGGGCAGAAACCGTATCTCCTTTACAGCGTCTTATCAGACGTGGATTACCCACAGTAAATGAGTTGGAAACGCACTCTGCTGTGTGGTACACGAAGGCGGGGGCACTGCGCGGATTGAGAACGGCGCGGTAAACGCAGTACTCTTTGGACGGGGGGGGTCAGGATATCGGCCCTGCCTCCTGCCTCCCCAGCGCCGTCAGCCTGTGCAACAAGGACGCTGTGTTCAAAGCAGCGGGGTCCCCGACCCCAAAGCCTCATCTATCCCCGACTCTAACCCTACACGGCCAACCAAAGCAACACGGAGCGGAGCGCTTCCGCTCCGTTTGCTCAAAATAATCAGTGTGGGTGGACCGAGGTCGTCTTTGTCTGGTCAGGCGGACGGGCTGCACGCAAGGGGCCAGGCTCTCTGGACGCGAGGGTGCGTGTTTGCGTGAGGGTGAGAGAAAACGATTGCTTCCATATCCTCATGTCTGAAAATGCACACCCTCTAGTTTAGGCTTACTCTGAATGAGACTGCTCTGGACAGTGTCTTACGGAGCTTTCTTACAGGGTGGACCTGATGCCGTTCGTTCATGTGTCCCTCTCTTTATGAGAGAGGGTGTCTGAGTAGCCTCTGTCCCATGTTTCTGCTCTTTTGATTGGCTAACCTGACTGTTAGTGGATAAGGAGCGGGCAGTTAGAACCGCGCTGACCTGTGATTGGATAGCAGCAGCAGACCATCCCCCTGTGGGGGTTCCAGCCTGACCTGTGATTGGATAGCAGCGACAGGCCCTCCACTTGTTAGCCCGCTCTGAATGCTCTCGAGTGTATAAGCAGCCAGCCTGGCCTGTGCGTGTGGATAGCCCACATCTCTCCACAGGAAAGAAAGCGAGGAATCCAAGCGTACAAACATTTATTAATTTCCCATTTACGAAAAAGAGAAAAGAATGCAGCGCCAGCCAGTCCGCTGGTGGCTTGCGTGTTTTCTGGGACGTGCGTGCGGGGCGCTGTGAGCTTTCCATGGGGCTGTGGAGTGATCAGTGGAAAATATGATGAATTGATGAAAAGGCGTGGAGTGAGCGGAGAGGTATCAGCCTGTGTGTGAGAGTGAGCTCTATGTGTGTGTGTGTGTGTGTGTGTGTGTGTGTGTGTGTGTGTGTGTGTATGTTCGTATGTGTGTGTGTGTGTGCGTGCGTGCGTGCGTGTGTGTGTGTATGTTCGTATGTGTGTGTATGTATATGTTCGTATGTGTGCGTGTGTGTGTGCGTGCGTGCGTGCGTGTGTGTGTGTTGTTTTTGCAGCGGACAGTGCCGCTCAGGATGTGGTTGCGTTCTGGCTCTCCAGTGTTTACAGACAGGAAATGTTTGCTCTGCGAAAGGGAAGGAACCAGACCGCCCTACGTGGTAAACACCGAGAGCCCTTACGGACACACGCGGCACCCCCTCTGCCCCCTAGTCACCACCTAGTACCCAAATACTCAAGCAGGCACGGACATACAAACCCGCAGACACGCAAACTGCCACAGGGACGCACGCGCAAACGCAGAGAGAGGCCCACAGCACCGCTCAGAACCGTCGTGCCGCATGACGCGGTGTAAAATCACGGCTCGGGCACAGAGAGCAGAGAGACCGTCAGAGAGACTGAAGACCAAAGGATGCCGCGGCCCCTAACCAGCCAAGTCCCACTGCACAGCATCCCAAGCAGCGGCTCGTACGGGGTTGTGGAGGGGGGGTTGCTGGAAGACCCGAGCCGTGCGCTGAGATTAGAGTGGGAGCGGATGCCGAGAGCGCCGCGTGGATTTACTGCAACCTGTTCTTGATGACCTGACAAAACCTACTAGTTTAGCCGCTTGCATAAAAAGTATACAAAAAAAGTGCCGTTTTTTTTAATATATACATTTTTTAAGATACAGAAACACTGTTCCTACTGGAAAATGGAAAGCCTTCTGTTGGCCTCTTCATTTAAAGGATAATGCACAGCCCGTAAACATGGCTGCGAAAGACAAGTCGATTTTTAAAAAATAGTTGGGGTTGAGCTTGGATATTTCTCTGACTTTTCCTGTACTGGTCATGTGAGTGGGGGGTGGTTGTGAATAAGGTGGAGTAAGGAGCGTCACCGGGGCGACACACGAGAAAGGAATCCGAGGACTTGGCCCGCGTGCTCGCTCTGCTCAAAGCGACCCGCGATGTACGTTGGGGGACGGGGACGGGGGCAGCTCCGGAGGCCTGGTGGGTGCGGGGGTCCCGTTCCCAGCCACAGGCTCCACCCCTGGCACTGGGCCAGTCTCCCCCCTCTGTGCCGGCTGTTGGCCAGGGGGAGCCGGGTTGCTTTCGCCGGCGATCATCCGTCTTCACGGACAATGGGCTCCGGGAACTCTGCTGTGGGAGCTGGCGAGCTTTAGGCGCTGATACCTCGGCGTGTGTTAAAGAGCGGAGAGAACGGACATCAACACCAGCGGTAAGCTGCGGTTAATGGTCTGCACCTGCCCCGCCCGCAAAAAAGCTCCAGGAGTCCTGTGATCAGCCTTGCCTTTTACGGACACGGGCCTATCCTGGCTGCCCATCCAGGGTCAGCTCACCCAACTCCGATCCTGACTAAAATCACAACGCAAAGAAATATGCTAAAGATATTAATGATCTAGGACCAGCTTATCAAACCCAAAGCCTGAGCAAAATGATTATGTAAGAAAAGGCTGAGACTGATCCGGAATTAGTCCTTGGAGGGGTAGTCTTCCCCAGTGACACAGGCCTGCAATGGTGCAGCTACACAGCACACAAATACGACAAAAAAATCAGCTTTTTTTAATCAATTTTAACTTAAATAACAAACTATGCTGTGTGCTAATGTGATAGCGTAAGCGCTAATTCTCTTCTGTTGTCTAAAACAAGAACAATGTACGCTTCTGGGATACTTCAGTACCTTTATGTATAAGGTTATATCCATACCGTGTCGGAATTACAGCCCTTTTTATATATAGTCCAACCATTTTAGGGAAGCAAAAGTCATTTCAAAAATGTTTCACTGTCCCAATACCTTTGCCTTTATACTTACTATAGTATTAAGGCCCGTCCACACCGATAACGATAACGATAACTATAAATATATAGTTTTAAAAATCATTCTAACTCAAGTGGATGGCGGAGTCCACACCACAACCATAACGACAACGACGAACGATATCGTCGAGATTACTTTCAGAGCGGTTCAATGAACGATAGAAACACTGATGGATCAAAATCCATCAGCGTTTACAGGGCGTGCTCGGTGCCGCCGTTTACAGAACGTTATCGTTCATCAGTGTGGATGCTCACATCGCTATCGTTATAGTTCTTGGTGTGGACGGGCCTTTCCTGTTCATCATTAGCTATTATATAATTACTTCCAATAATGTGATATTCAACTGAATAGTTTTTACTGTGTACCTCTCATGCTTTCATTAATGAACTAACACAGCTTTAGCGACGCATTCACAAAGCCCTCCGAATACAAGGCCCCAGGCAGTCCATGAACTAACACAGCTTTAGCGACACATTCACAAAGCCCTCCGAATACAAGGCCCCAGGCAGTCCATGAACTAACACAGCTTTAGCGACGCATTCACAAAGCCCTCCGAATACAAGGCCCCAGGCAGTCCATGAACTAACACAGCTTTAGCGACACATTCACAAAGCCCTCCGAATACAAGGCCCCAGGCAGTCCATGAACTAACACAGCTTTAGCGACACATTCACAAAGCCCTCCGAATACAAGGCCCCAGGCAGTCCATGAACTAACACAGCTTTAGCGACGCATTCACAAAGCCCTCCGAATACAAGGCCCCAGGCAGTCCATGAACTAACACAGCTTTAGCGACACATTCACAAAGCCCTCCGAATACAAGGCCCCAGGCAGTCCATGAACTAACACAGCTTTAGCGACACATTCACAAAGCCCTCCGAATACAAGGCCCCAGGCAGTCCATGAACTAACACAGCTTTAGCGACACATTCACAAAGCCCTCCGAATACAAGGCCCCAGGCAGTCCATGAACTAACACAGCTTTAGCGACACATTCACAAAGCCCTCCGAATACAAGGCCCCAGGCAGTCCATGAACTAACACAGCTTTAGCGACGCATTCACAAAGCCCTCCGAATACAAGGCCCCAGGCAGTCCATGAACTAACACAGCTTTAGCGACACATTCACAAAGCCCTCCGAATACAAGGCCCCAGGCAGTCCATGAACTAACACAGCTTTAGCGACACATTCACAAAGCCCTCCGAATACAAGGCCCCAGGCAGTCCATGAACTAACACAGCTTTAGCGACGCATTCACAAAGCCCTCCGAATACAAGGCCCCAGGCAGTCCATGAACTAACACAGCTTTAGCGACACATTCACAAAGCCCTCCGAATACAAGGCCCCAGGCAGTCCATGAACTAACACAGCTTTAGCGACACATTCACAAAGCCCTCCGAATACAAGGCCCCAGGCAGTCCATGAACTAACACAGCTTTAGCGACGCATTCACAAAGCCCTCCGAATACAAGGCCCCAGGCAGTCCATGAACTAACACAGCTTTAGCGACACATTCACAAAGTCCTCCGAATACAAGGCCCCAGGCAGTCCATGAACTAACACAGCTTTAGCGACGCATTCACAAAGTCCTCCGAATACAAGGCCCCAGGCAGTCCATGAACTAACACAGCTTTAGCAACACATTCACAAAGCCCTCCGAATACAAGGCCCCAGGCAGTCCATGAACTAACACAGCTTTAGCGACGCATTCACAAAGCCCTCCGAATACAAGGCCCCAGGCAGTCCATGAACTAACACAGCTTTAGCGACGCATTCACAAAGCCCTCCGAATACAAGGCCCCAGGCAGTCCATGAACTAACACAGCTTTAGCGACACATTCACAAAGCCCTCCGAATACAAGGCCCCAGGCAGTCCATGAACTAACACAGCTTTAGCGACACATTCACAAAGTCCTCCGAATACAAGGCCCCAGGCAGTCCATGAACTAACACAGCTTTAGCGACACATTCACAAAGCCCTCCGAATACAAGGCCCCAGGCAGTCCATGAACTAACACAGCTTTAGCGACGCATTCACAAAGTCCTCCGAATACAAGGCCCCAGGCAGTCCATGAACTAACACAGCTTTAGCGACGCATTCACAAAGTCCTCCGAATACAAGGCCCCAGGCAGTCCATGAACTAACACAGCTTTAGCGACGCATTCACAAAGCCCTCCGAATACAAGGCCCCAGGCAGTCCATGAACTAACACAGCTTTAGCGACGCATTCACAAAGCCCTCCGAATACAAGGCCCCAGGCAGTCCATGAACTAACACAGCTTTAGCGACACATTCACAAAGCCCTCCGAATACAAGGCCCCAGGCAGTCCATGAACTAACACAGCTTTAGCGACGCATTCACAAAGTCCTCCGAATACAAGGCCCCAGGCAGTCCATGAACTAACACAGCTTTAGCGACGCATTCACAAAGCCCTCCGAATACAAGGCCCCAGGCAGTCCATGAACTAGCACAGCTTTAGCGACACATTCACAAAGTCCTCCGAATACAAGGCCCCAGGCAGTCCATGAACTAGCACAGCTTTAGCGACGCA
>CM040405.1:13258084-13705584 GCA_022702515.1 Ilyophis sp. 1 JC-2022 | reverse complement strand
CACAGACACATACACACAGAAATACAGTGACATAACTGTACATAAGCACATATACACACACTAGGGCCTTGAAGAATGTGCAATGCACATGCACAAGCATACGCACACTTACACACACAGACACAGACACACATACAGACAAACACACACACCGACACACACAAAGAAAGACACGCACGCACACACGCACACAGAGTTCACTCTCTCACACACAGGCTTAAGCCTCTCAGTTCGCTCATATCTGTAGGATGATAATGTAGATGCAAACTTCTCTCAGCCCCCTTTACACTATATGGGTTATTCATGTTATGAATGAACAGAACAATCGCTCATGCCATGAAGTCCACCCTGACGTAAGCAGCCAGTCACATGAAGTAGTTTGCTCCTTTAATCGAAAGGTTTATCAAATAAAAGTTTATCCGCCGTTTATCAAATAACATTACATGGAAAAATTAATTAGTCTTTCACAACTCATAAAGGAGCTTGATACACTGAAATACTGAGCCAACTGATGGCTGTTGGAAAGCAGAGCCGGCTTTGAGTTAATCAACCAAGCGCAAGACACGGAAGCCACTGAACACGTACAGGGACGTCCGAGTGTGTTTCTGAATGCGACTGAACTCTCAGTCGTTCACAAGCACGTCGGAGCAGCAACGGGAATAGCGGGTAAATAGCGGTTTGCCAGACCAGGCTGATCTCATTCAGGCCCCACTAGTCCTAGTCACAAACAGAAACAAACCCTCCCTCCCTCCCTCCCCTGGCCCTGCACCCAGAACCCAGAACCCGGCGGCCGCGAGAGAGGGACGCCCTGCGTGGGAACGCTCTCACCCCGGCACCCCTTGCTACTACCGGCCCTTAATCTTTGCCCTGCTCCAGGCGCTCGCTTTCCAGTCGGCTAATGACAGGACAATTCCGAGGGGCCCCCTCCTCCTTCCCTGGTACGCCCCAGCAAAAACAAACAACGTGGGGCCGTGCCGAAAGGGAGGCCGTACGGCCCTCGCAATCAGCCCACCTCCCCGTGCAAAAACAGTGCCCTGAGTAAACTAGCGGCCCTGGTCTGTGTACCCACGGCGCTAGTTTATACAGGGGTGGCAGTATGCTGGCAGTGGCGGCTGGGTTTTTCACGCGCCGCCGTCCGCGGAGAATGTCAGATTCGCAAACCGGCCCGGTTCACGGGAGGACAGGTCACACGCCTCCCGGGGCACCGTGGGCAGGATCGCATTCCACTTTATGAACATTCCATTGCTTAGAGGACCGCAGAATCAGACGGCCGCTTACAAACAGCTGCATGCTTGTGCATTCTAGCTGTTCTCTTTCAGCGTGACGGTCCCTCACGGGCCACCCAGACTCGCAAATCGCCACGGGGTATGAAAATGTGTAATCAATCGTTTTT
Source organism: Ilyophis sp. 1 JC-2022 (assembly GCA_022702515.1). Taxonomy (NCBI): domain Eukaryota; kingdom Metazoa; phylum Chordata; class Actinopteri; order Anguilliformes; family Synaphobranchidae; genus Ilyophis; species Ilyophis sp. 1 JC-2022. The sequence continues at coordinate 13,704,191 of CM040405.1, read as the reverse complement.
TTCCTAGAATTTCAATCAGAGAAATGCCATAATATTCCACAGACAATGCGGCATTCGTGGAAAGTGCATCCAGGAGGAAAGAAAGTTCCAGAAAGTTTTGTCCGTTTTAAATCGGAATATATATAACGTAAATAAATGGTGGTGGGAGCTTTGGGGGATCAGTTGCAAATGAGAAATTAAATGCAACAGTAGTTACAATAACAATACAATGCAATGGGAAACTTTAGTCAGCTAGCGCACTGAAGCTAAAGCTAAAGGCCTACGCTCAACGCCCCTCTCAACCAACTGAATTCATACATCACCCCAGCTTCATTTTGTTCTTTTCTAAATTGACACAAACAAAGACAGCTGTAAATATCTGCAATTCAATTATATGTTTAACTATCTACTTATTTTGCTTGTAAGAACCCTGATATATTTTCACTGTTGTTCCTTTGATTCGAAAAGGCAGAATAAAAGTTCTCTACAACAGCACCATCAACTGAATGACCTGATTTCCTGCTTCACAGTGACCTCAGAGCGAGACTTTTGGACACACATCATAAAAACCAATGTGGCTAAAGAGTTTTGGGTCCTAACTGGAACTGGCCCTCTCTTGAGCTCATGTTGTTGTGCCGCTAACTCTGCCAAAAGGCGTTCATCTGCGGCATATTCAGGGCCGGGATAGGGCAGTGCTAGCTGGCCCTGGAGCGCCTTCTGAAACCGACTCGCTATAGTAGGTCAACTTACTGCAACCAGGTGTCAGATTGGCCCAAATTAAGTACGGGTGGCTTTTGGTCACCAAAGCTACCCTACGATTGCTGGCAGGTTCCCTTACCAACCCCCAACCGTACAGCAGAAACTGTTCAATCATGTCCTGCACTTGCCACACTTGCTCAGTGGCCAAATGAACGAGGAGCAGAGGACACAGGGCATGCTGGTTCGACAGTAGAGAGCACACGCTTTCAAGGCTGAAATAAAGCACTGCAGTTTGGGTTGTGACGTACTGGACGAGCTTCCCGTTAGTCAAAATAAACACGCACTTGTGTGCTTAGCACAGCGAGCTCTGACCCTGCCGCAGCTGAATCGACACGCCCTGGAGCTTCCAGCCGTCGCATAACGGCTGGGAGACCGTTGCTCCGGAGGCTTCCGCTGGCTGCTAAAAACCCGTCCGTGTGAACGGGGACCTCAAAGCCGCCTGTGACACGGCGTCTGTCCAGCTGCGCAGAGAGACCCCAACCCCGTCCCCTACCCCGACAACATTCCCTGAACCCGTTTCCGATCCCGGATGCGGGCACTTACTTGCAGGCGAAGGGGTGCTGTAGCCGCTGACGGGCAGGCCCGGGAGAGGGGGCGGAGAGAGCCCCCCCAGGACGTGGGGGAAGAAGTAGGAGTAGGGCGGCATGGGGAAGCCGCTGAGGTGGGAGCCTGCATTGCCTTTGCCGGACATGTCCGCTGAGGGTCTGCTGGGCTGGCGCTCTGCGGGGGCGCTCTTCACGGAGTCTGCGGCACACCCCACTTAATTAGTCCCCATCCGAGTGGCTGGCTGGCGGTAATCCCGCAGGGCAGACGAGCGGGCGAGCGGACGAGGGCGATCGGTTGCGACCACGGCGGCTCCGTTGTGGGAGGGGCCAGCCGTTCCCCGTTCGCTCCGGGGCCGCCCCGTCCAGGACGGGTCCGCTGTGAACAACCGGGAAAAGAGCTTTGCTCGGGGTCACCTCCTTTTTTTGGTTCTTTTACGCGGAGCTGAAAGAGCTTGTTTCCAGAGGCTTTCCAGAGGCTATAGAAGGTAGAAAGTTCAGTTGGGTGGCTTCACCAGAGTGCTTCTGTGCCTGGTTTGAGCTGGAGAGAGGGTGGACGGGGGGTGGGGGAAGGCGATGTGGGGACTGTGAGGGGGTCTCGAGTTCCTCTCGGTGATGACTGCGCTGTTGTGATGCCGTGGGGGCCGTGTCTGGTGGTCACATGGTGCTCACGGACTGTCCCCGTCCACCGGTGTAGGTCCACTCTCACGCCTGTTTCAAGAGAGAAAGAGAGAGAATTTAAAAACTTCATAAACCACTGCAATATAGTGCATGGGAAAACAAGTACACTGTTCAGAAGCACTCAGAGAAGTAATTAACAATAAAAGCTAGTCTGAAACATTTTTTAAAAAAAATCCAATTTCAGCATCATCACTGTAAAAAACATTTCATATCAAGCAGAAATACTGAATTTAATCATGTGCAATTTAGAAGAGCCTTGATAGCGCTCCCAGTTCTGCACTCATTCATTATCATTGTGAGAACAGAAAAAAAAGTTTAATTAAAAAGAAAAAATGAAGAAGAAATGAAAGAAAAAAGGTTCTTAATGACAGCACTAAAACGCCCAGAGGCTTTTGTAAAGCACAACAGAACACACAATTAAGAGCAGGAACTAAGCAGGGGTGTGTATTTTCAAACAGAGGGCGGGAAAAAACTAAGCAGGGGTGCGAACGTACACGGGTGCCGGAGGAATGCACGCAAACACACGTACATGTTTGGGCTTAGTACACACAGGGGTCAATTTACTAAGATAAATTATGTAATGAATGGGAGAAAATGAATAAATCATGTTATTTTAGGGGATGACCATTAAATAATGAGTTATTGGCACAATTATGACTTTGACATGAGTTCTGAAAAATCTTTACAAACATTTAAAGTTAAAAATACAGTTTTTCACTGTAAACTGTCCAAAAATCTAACTAAATAAGATTTCAATGTTTTTAATTTTTTTTTAAAATTTTTTAAACACCGTCAAAGTCATGCGGAACAACAGCAGTAACTCATTATTTAATAGTCATCCCATAAAATAACAGGATTCAAACAGTTATCATGAGCAACATTGCTGCCGTTTTTTATGGTATTTTTACTTGTCGGTAGAGGCTACCGTTACACCGAAGAAGCGGGCGGTTTACTACATAGTGACCAGCACTACACGCGCCGTTAGTGTCACATAACATCACAAGTTTTTGTTTGTTTTGTTATTCACTGTTTGTTATAATACTGTTTGTTGTATTGCTTTTCTTGATTCAAATATTAGCTGCTGTTGTATTCTGCAACACGATTTGCTCCATAATTAAAACTTTTTTCATTCTTACTATTAAATAAATACCTGCTATCTAAATTGTGGGCTTTGATTGTTACGGCATAGGCCTATCCTTCTTGCTATAATGACAACCGTCATCTTATTGATTGCAGGTCTTTTAATATTTGCTTCCCATTCGTACTAAAAAAATGCTTTCGGGCTTAGTACATCACATAACACATGCTACAGTCATCTACTTCCATGAACTCCTCCCACTATTTCGTGAAATAACGTCGGGATGCCCAGTTTTGCATACTCAGTCAAGCTAACCCGCAAAAATGAAAAATCCATGCATCTGTCAGTTTTAACATACGCAGTCCTCTTTGCACCTCATTAGTTGATGGCCTCTGACAATTTTTTGTGGGTGGTAACAGTTTTACACGTTATTTTGTACACACAAACCTTTAGTAAATCAAAGTAAATCGCAGTCTCTCTTTGAGACGTTTCCAGTCGGGCAGTGTGCGAACAACCAATCCGCAAAGGGCCCAGGCACACGGGCCTCGGGGGAAAGCGTGGAGCCAAGTCTATGCCGCCCCGACCAGGCGCTATGAGTATGGCCATAGTTCGGCTCTCGGCCCTCAACCTACAATAACCTCACAGTGAGAACGGGGGCAAAAGCGCACACAACTGCGGTTGAGCGACAACATCGAAGTCAGCGGCGAGGAGCAATCATGCCCGGAGGCTGCCTATTCTCCCAAACTAGCTAATTTAGCGTCAGCGAAGGGGACAGAATTTCAACCGCACCGTCTCTGGTCATGTGACAGCACCAGAGGTGTGGAGAAAAAGTCCAGTTTTCGCCGTAAATCATCACATTCAATAATAATTAGTTTCAGATTTTTTCCTGTTTTTCTCCCAAAATAACATGTTTGGTAGCCAATTGTACCCAATGTTATTCAATTCCCTGTGTAGCAACCCCTTGAGAATTTGCCGCTACACAACCCTATCAGCCGGTAGTAGAAAGGAGGACGTCAAGTTCTCTTCAGGGCGTGACTACTCAAGCTCCTGACCGCGATTCCAACTCACCCGGGGCCGCTTGTGCGCAACGATTCTCCCCTGCCGAGTCCCTCCCCCCCACCCTGGGAGCGGCTGCTAATTGCCACTCCCTCAAGGCACCACCTATGCTCGGATCTGGCAGGACCAGGGGCGCGAACCCCTTATCCTCTGTGGACAGAAAGTCGGCACTTTTACTGCTGCACCACGGCGGCAGCCAGTAAATCCTCACATTTGAGAGTGAAAGAGGTGCGCGGGCTCTATTTCGCCTCAACAGTTACAAACTGCAACAAAAGCCCACCTGGCACTATCAACAGAAGAACAAAAGGGTTGATGGCCTAACGGAAGAGGTGTGCTCTAATAGGGACTCATTCAAATTTTCATCCAGGCCCTCAGGTATTCAGTGTCTTTAACATATGTTTTTTCCCGTCGTTCCACCGAGGGTCCTGATTACTTAATGGGGTCATTGACTGGATGTGAAGGGATTATTTAACTTGATAATCGATTGCTGGCTGATTACCTCTGGAACCAGTGGGACTGGTCGTCTCGGCGGGAGATCTATCTCTCGGATCTCCGTTTGCCTCCCTGGGTGAAAACGGCCGCATGTCTCCCGCATAATGGCCACCTTAATTATTCACAGGAGATTTGAATCTTTTATGAATCTGTTGCTCCCCCACGCCCGAGGACTTCCAGATCAATAGCGGGCCTGTGTTAACCGCGAAGCACTGATAAAGCGGGCTCTCACAGGCGGGCGGCCGTGGGGGCAGCTGCGGCGGAGCGCAGGGCTGAAAGGGAGAGTAGCGGCAGGTGCTAGTGGTGTCTCTTGCTTTCTCTCTTAACTCTATCTTTCATTCTCTCTCACAGCTTTCGGAAGCTCGCCCACGTGGAAACGGTGCACCCCGACTTTAATCAGCTGAGCGGAAAAAGTTAAGGGCCGCCATGCGCCATGCGGAACGCTTCCCACTTTCTGGGAAAGGCAAATTATACCTTAAGTATAGTTGTGTGCTCGGTCAGGATGCTTCAAAATCGAACTGCGTGGATGTGTAAAGTGGTTTTCCCGAACCCTGTCTCCCATTTTTTCCCCACACACGCCGTTTAGATCTGCGCTATCCGTACATCTTCCCAACCCCCGTAAGTCACCCAAAAAGACGAAAAATTATCTCTGCGGTTTGCTGAGGATTCTGTCATTTTCACCATGGCATAAATGCTTCAGTAACACCGTTTCTCGCGCTGTTCACATAAATCCGGGACACGACGGTAATTCACACTACATTCTTGGACGTTCCATACAAACAAGACGAAAAGCAGAACCGATGCAGAGTCATACTATTGTCATGGCAACAGCAGTATACGGAGGAGCCGGAAAGCTGGATGTTTTGTACGTCGCATGCACCCTCATTTGTTAAAGAGCTCTCTACAAGAGCAAGAAAGAGAGACCGCATGGTCACAGACGGTGTCCCCTGGCTTCAGAGCACTATTTTAGGCACTGCGTTGAATAAAACCTTTGCAGAGTCGATGTGGTACATTTCTCCGGGGCGCAGAGAGAGACTAAGTTTGTTTAAGGCTACCCCTTTGAGATGGGGGCCAAGATGGCTTTATTGGGTCGGAGATCCGTTACCCGGCTTTATCGATCTTCTGCGAAGCTCTGCGAGAGGCGATCGCGCAGACTGTACGCTCTACGCCTGTGCCACACCCCTTAAAATAATGCACACATGACTTAGAGGAGGGGCCTGCAGAGCTACACAAACAGCTGAGGGGACTGCTAAGTTGAGTCTGGGAGGGGGGGGGTGATCGTCACATCCGTGCTTTTTTCGGTTTACACGTGCCTTTTACAGAATGGGGAGGGGGGGGATGTTGAAATCTGCGGTGGCGGCGTAAAACCCTCGCTGCACCCCCCCCCCGGGAGTACCGCTTACTCATCGTCGGCCTGTCACTCATCGCCTCAGGACCGCAGAGAAACCCAAGACCCCGGTAGCGCGTTACCGATGCGCCGGGTCCCTTTCATACGAGCTAACCTCCACTATACTCCCCCAACAAAGGGAGAAAAGACCGGACGGATCAAAGCCAAACACAAACCCGCTCAGATGATTCATTGTGGTGCTCGCCGGAATGAATCATAGTAATAAATTATTAAGAGTGATACTAAGTAGGTTAAACCCCACAGGTCCACTTTCTACAGCGAGGCGGTTAGTAATTAATTTATATGCTGCATTTATATGTGTGCGTGAAAGAGAGACTTTTGGGGTTGATTGCACATCTGACAAAGGAATATCAATGTAGGACTTTCACTGCCTTGAATTTCACTGGCAGAATTACAAGACCCTACTATGACCAGCTGATCTTAATGCTGTCATATTTATGTCAAAACAGAGTAAATATGTTACATTTAACAGACTTTCACACTGAATTTCTTTTTACCTTGTTGTAGGAAGAAGCTGAAAAACACCAGGCACAGAAACAGTTCCTTAAGATACAGGCCATGAGGTAAAATATAGGCTTGGTGGATTCTCTTCTAACATTTTTTTTTTCCCCTTCGAAGTTCAAAGTGATCTTTTTCACAGACCGTTAGCGCAACCCTCCGACCGAGCCTCGGCAGACGCGCGACGTGGTGCTGCTTCCCGCGCGGAAGGTGTGGTAGTTAAGCGGGGAGCCGGAGAGCATGATGGAGCGATGCCGAGCGGGGCAGAGAGAGAGGGAGAGAAACATCAATGGGATGATAAAAAGGGAACAGAACACCGTGCTAATGCAGAGGCCTGGTAAATATTTATGAGGCCCAAAAGAGGAGAGCCTTGATATAAATCTTCCCGTGTCCCATTCCGACGGAGCAGAAAAGATGAGAAAACACTCGATGACGGCGGTTTACTGTGAGGCAGGGCGCATGCCCATGCACGCCCACGCTCTCGCACACGTTTAAACGTACTCACACGCATGCACGCACGCACGCACGCTCGCACGTGCACAGGCCCATGCACTCACGCGCATACAATGCACACGCAAGTAAAAACACACATAAAGCAAACATTGTACACCGCAACACACCAATATGCACACTCACAGACACTCACAAATACACCCAGGAAAACATTTAACATCTACATTACGCCATTTAACAGACGCTCTTATCCAGAGCGACCCTCGGACATACAGGCTCAGCCAAGGAGCAGAGCCTATGCTGAGTGATCAGAGTCACAGCCCATAGCGGTAAGTAATAAATAAATCTACAACATTAACTAAAGTGCCATGGTAGAAGCCAGTAGAAGTAAAATTGAGAACGCGCAGTTTAAAAAACACGTGAACAAACGGACATATTCAGGCATAAGCAAACAGAAGATGCCTCAGATATAGATGGGAGCTCACGTGTATGGAAACGCGAGCCAGGCAAACTAGCGGTCCCACACAAAATGGCGCTGGTCTGACACGCAGGGGCCCACACGCTTGTACGCGCACAGACGCACGCGCCCATGATCACGTGGAGCTTGCATGCGAACGATGCACGGTGGGGAGAGGCGGTCCAAACACGCAAACGCCGGCGCCCGCCAGCCTTGCACGCGATCTCCCCTGCCATACAGAGGACCTTTACGGGCATACGTCCCACGTACATCAACATGGCAACCCATCAAATGGGCAGATTGCCCAGAACGAGAGGGCAGCCATGGGGGGGTGGGGCCTGAGAAGGGTCCACTAAGAACGGCTCACCCGCGGGGGTGGGGGGGGGATGGGGGAGGTGAGGTCGCCATGCCCGCCTCCTTTGCCCTCGTTTTGTCTTTCTTTAAGATGTTTCCGTTTCTCCATAGGGAGGGGAGGGCAGGGCTGACTGGCACTCTTCGGCTGCCAGGGTTGTTAAGGGACCTCCATACTTTTACTTCCCTCCACAACAGGAGAAACTACAGAGGAAAATCAGAAGAACAACCTGATCATGTGCGAAATGAGGTGGGATGTCAGCTCCGGGAACAGGCGCCACGCCCAAGCCCACGCCTTCATACCGTTCATTTATCCTGCAAAGGTTGTGCCATCGGGGAAAAATGGCAGATTGGAGAAATTGTTTAACTGGAGTCATGACTTAAAGCAAGCAGACATCCGGGGGGTGGGGTGGGTGTTTAGCGGGCCAGAGTCAAATAACGTCTACAGGGAACGGCGAGTGAATATGAACAGAGATATCACCAAAAGTAGCGGGAAGTGGCCTTCGGCGAGGCCGGGCGGACGAGCACCTGGGGAGGCTCCGCTGGAGTCCGCCGGAATTCGCCAGAATCCGCAGGAACGCAAGTGCTGCTTCAAAGCGTCCCTCGCGCCGTTCTGCTGGAACCAATTAGGCCACGCGTCAAGTTCGGCCGATTATTAGCTCGCCCGAGAGATCAATGGAAGAGATCCAGAGGAGCACAGGGGCAGAGGTGATTAACTCCCTTTACATTACCAATGGCCTCTTTATTCCCCTGTACAAACATAGCAGCGCATTGTGGGTCTCAGGGAGGACTGCCCTTACGCGATCACATGAAGCGCTGACCGTGAGTTTAAACAAGCGAGCGCGTAAATAAGAGACACGCCACAGGTGATGCAGTGCTTTTAATGGATAAAAGCCGAATTCAGTCCACTGTTGTTCGCAGCCTTTCATTTTATGCTGTGAACCTTGAAGCCCATCGGTGTGGTCAGTCGGTATAAGATCGCACAGAAGAGCTTCTTGCACAAGCAGCTCTGTGGGGGACATGATGCACTCGGCACACACACACACACACTCACACAAACGCACGCACGCACGCACACACAAACATGCCGCCGGCCCACTGTTGTTCCCTGAATCATTTATGAACAGGGCCATGTGGGAGCATGTGGGAGGGGGCATGTGTGCGTTGTGTGCGTTTGTGTGTGTGTGCGTGTTTGTGTCCATACGCGTCCATACAGTATCTGTTCAAAACCCATGCCGAAAATCAAGACCGCGCGTCAGCCAGGCCGCGGTGCATTGTGGGATTGCAGTGGGGGTGTGACGTCCATCTTCCTTAAGGGGGGTTGTGGACAGGTGGAGATGGGCAGGGAAGCCCTTACAGAAGGGCTGTTGTGGTTGAGGGATACCGGGGGGGAGGGGTGGAGTCCTCAGCTTAGAGATATGGAACGTCAAGGATCCCAGACGTTTTGCTAAGGCCGCTTCCGGGCGATTCCGCCTGTCAGCGGCACGGAGCTGTGACATTTCTTCTGCCGTCAAAAAGGTCATGCTTTAATTATCTCAAATGCCAGTGAGCACGCACTTGCAAAAATAGGCCCAGAGATGATCTCTGCGGCCGTGGAACCTCGCGCTGGCCCTGGGTGAGCTCCACTATTACTGCGGCCCGGCCCAATCGGGGCAGTTTCGCCTGGCCGTGCTGCTTTACTGAGCGCGCCTGGTGGCAGGGCCTGCGTCACGTGACTTCCGTCCGGTTCACAGTCGTTTTTGCGAAGTTCTACGCAAGCGAGAAAGAGTTTTCTTTAAAAAAATGTTTTCAAAATGTTTTGGTTGTAAAATGGCAGGAAAGCCTGACTAAGCCTCTCTCGTGCCAGAAAAATAACACTTGCACGATGACACACAGTCCTATTTGGCCCGATGCTTAGTGTCTTAGTTTACATCAAGCAACATTTTGAAATCATTTAGGAGGGTCAATATTTTGCAGACTATGGTTACAGTGTGCATGTGTATGCACATATAAGCATGCACTTGCACACGCATGTGCACAAACACACGTACAGGTTTGTGCGGAGAGAGGGAGACATGTCAGCCCCAATATTTTAATGTGAATTAATTGCTAGACTGGCTAGTATGCTTCTGAGTCTTTACGCGTCTCTCCCAAAGTTGAATAGAAGCCCACACACACACACACACACACAGTGCTGTAGTTTATCAGTGTATTGTACATCGTTCCTTGTGTCCAGGCCCTTCCAGTATTCCTTTCTGTGTGAAAACACGTTGGGCCGGTCCTCCTGTTTACACAGCTGGGCTCATGGAACAGATTGCTCAATATTAAATCTGAAGCAAGAGGAGGGGAGGAGAGTCGGAGCCAGAGCGCAGCAGGGCCAAGGAGGAAACGACAGAGAGATAAGGGCACGTCCAGGCGAGCGGCACGTCCAGAGGAGCTCCGAGCGTTCCTGTTGCGGTCCGGGATCGTGCCCCTTTCCCTGAAGACACAACCTCTTCCTCCTCCTCCTCCTCCTCCTCCTCAGAACCGCCACCTCTCCTTCCCACTCTCTATAACTCTCTCCCTCTATCCAATTCACTTTGCTTGATGCTTCATTGGCATGACCTGACAGACACTCTAAGTGATCTTAGCCCCCCCCCTCTCCCCTGAAGAGTCATACACACGACGCAGACATACAACAGCATACCTTAATCTGTGACAGAGGAGAGAGGGGAAAATAGAGAGGCCCCAGGAAAAGCCGGATTTGAGATGGTGCTAGATAGCTAGCTGGCTACGCCTCGTCATCAGTAACGCCAAAAGCTCCCTCCGAACAAGCTATTGTGTATTATTTGGAATGGGAGCAATCTTCATCCTGGGTAAGTCTGACAGGCTGGCTGCAGGAATTAAGCAGGCACCGCGACTCGGTTGGTGGGGGCTCCCATCTGGTTTTGACTGGGAGCGATAAAGACAGTGTTTTTGAACTAGGGGGCAGAACGCTTTGACCTGCCCTACCCCGGTCGGACCCACCACAACCTGATCCACCCGCCACCCCGACCTCCACCCGCTCTGGCCATTTATCACTCCCAAGAAGAGGACAGCAGCCCAGCCCTGCCGAGGGGATCCAACCCTGGTCACGGTGCCAGAGAGAGGCCCAGTCTTAATCAAACACATATTCTTCTGCAGCCATGTTTCTCTGCTAGACCACAAGCCCCTCGGACACATACACGTACGCCCCTCGGACACATACACATACACACATACACATGTTCGCACGGACAAGCATAAGCACATGCACACACAAAAACTCATAGACACACACGTGCACACGCACAAACACAAACACACAGACACACACAAACACTAGCGTGTGCGTAGGCCAGAGTGAGCAAATGGCGCGCTAGCGTGTGCGTAGGCCAGAGTGAGCGAACGCCGCGCTAGCGTGTGCGTAGGCCAGAGTGAGCGAACGCTGCGCTTGCTTCAGCGGTGGTTTTCCCAAAAGGGCTTTTAACCTTAAAATAACATACTGCCTGTCGCAGTCTGTTCTTTGATCCTATAGCGCACCCACTAATGGCTTTAAATGTCAGCCACAGATGGGAGAACATGTTTTCAGCCCGTACCACTGCAGCACCAGAAGGGGGGGGGGGGCAGTACCGGTTAGTCTCTCCCATCTCCTCAGAGCAGTTCTTTTAAAGAAGAGATGGCAACCGGGATGACGGCAGCCCTTAATGTTCCACATCGAATCTCAGCTCCGTCCAAAACAGCACACTTGAGCTGAAGAGGGCCTAGAAATAACTGGGGAAAATGAGCTTTCAAGGCCCAGCTCTGTGAGTACATTTGTGTGTTTATGTGCTGAGTAGTGATGGGAGAAAAAGGCTTCCTGAGGCAGAGCCATTATGTCACTTTGCTACAGAGAAACAGGCGAAACGACTGTTCAATAAATCAACAAAGACTTTCTTTATCTGCATAAAAGAGTGCAGGCCTCCTCTATTTTCATGCTTTGCTACACAGAAAAACATGTTTTTGATTGGTTCAAGTGAATGATGGACAGCTCACTGCAGGCTCCGCTCATTAATGAAGCATCAAGGTTCAGCAGCTCTGTGTCTTGGCGACGCCAGCCTTGCAGACCTGTTTGGCTCCGCCCAAGTTGACTCCACCCATTTTATAAGTCGTCCTTGGACGGTAATAACACCGCCGAAGAGACGGGGTCCACACGCGCCGCCCAGTCTCCCGCCCCCCCTGACCGCGCCTCATTCCCTGAACAGAGCCGTTACTCCATTCTACCGATTGACGCGAGTGAAACGTTCCAGACGAAGCGCTGCGCAGAAGTAACGCGCGGCTCGCTGACGTGCGGCGGAAGGAAGCAGCAGCGTAACGGCTGGGAGACAAGCGGAGGGGGAGAACGGCAGCGCTGGCGGTCAGGGCTTAGGCTGCCTCTACAGCGCCCTCTCCAGCCTGGATGAGGCCCGCAGCACCACCCCGGTGTTTCCTACGGGAGCAGGGACCAGGGCGGGCGCTGGCACAAGCGGAGCTCGTCCTCTTCGCTTACTTTTCCTTCTTTCATTTGCGAAACGTCAGCAGGCTGCCAACCCGAATGTCCGATGTATTAGAGAAGACCTATTTCTGCACTTGTTTACAAAAGCGCTCCGTACTTGGAGCGAATTCAGGGCCGGACCAATTTAAATTAATTCAATTACAGGACTCGGGGGGAGGGGGTGGCTGGAGAATACAAAAGGTGTTTTCCGCTCGGCTGTCTCTACCTCCTCAACGCACCACAAGATCACAACCGGACCACACGCTGTGGAGATGGAGATACAGATACAGATACAGGTACAGATACAGATAAGAGATGGCAGAGCCTGCAGCATATACCTCCAACAGTATTGCTGCTTGAGTCTCTGTGTTTGTTAACAATTTCCAAGCAATGTATGGAGTCACCAGACCATAACCACCCAAAGATTGAACAGTTGAACCTGAATGGATATTTTGCCAAAGGGCAGCTAAAAAGTGCTAAAAAAGTATTGGCCGTCAAAGAAAACTAAAACCTCTCTGAGTGTGCACTGGTCATCACAAACGCATGCCTGACGTCCAGAAGACTGTCAGTCTTGCGAATATGAACCTGCTGGGGAGAGAGGAGGTGAAGGTGGTCTGACAGGCCTGTCACATACCCCTGCCGCTTCCTAACGTGCCGCCGTCCCACACGCGGGCCTCTCTGTCAGAGCTTTCTTTCGTTTCCTAAGACGGTCCGAAGACAGTCCTCTCCAGTAGGCGGGGCCGCCACCTGTCCCCCAGCGCAGCTCACTGCGCCTTCCGAGTTTAATTTTGCGCGTTCCAATTCTCCAAACGTAACCTTACGGTCCCTTCAAAATGATTTACGGTTTCATCACATAACGATGATTCTACCAGGTTTTTATTGTTCATTATGCTGCTGGGTTTATGTTGTCATTCTGGCGCTCATGTGACTTAAGCACACATGACACAGACATAATGTTTCCAGTGTCTTTCAGAGCGCGCAGAGACAAGGACATCTCGAGTCCTTGAGGAAATCTACAGTGAAAGTGACTCTTTGTGTCACATTGCGCTTTCGCCGAAACTCAAATCAGCTATCAGAAAGTCGACAGAGAAAAGCTCTCTCTCTCTCTCACTCACTCACTCTCTCTCCCCCCCTCACTCTGTCCGTCTCCGTCTCTCTCACTCTGTCCGTCTCCGTTTCTCTCTCTCTTTCTCCCATGTGGCCTCTGTGTGCAGGGTCATTTCACAGGGAGAGACTGAACACTGTTAAGTGGAGAGCAGTGAGTGGAAGGCCCTGTGTGCCAGGGCATGTCAGCGAGGTGAGGTGGACATGGGACAGTGAGTCAGATCGAGCACTGAGCACTGCTGCCACAGGGTGACCGCGGTGACCTTGCTGCGCCGCATGAACGCACACACACACGCACACAAGCTCTTGCCGGATTTGAAGTCTGATCCAGATAGAGCCCGATCGCTGAAATAACAAGCCAACAGCGCCATAAACTGCTCAAAGGAAAGCAAAGCAAAGCTTCTCATTTTTGTAGTGTACCGATGCTCAATTGGCAAATTAAAACAGCAGTATTTCACGCTTTTTTGAAACACGTTTTTCCTTCTGTTAAACGTGACATTAAGGGGGTAATAAACACCGGCTTTTGCCCTGTCTCCGCCCACTTCACAATTTCAAAATACGCTAACTGGGCTTGAGAGTGAGAGCACGGATGGGAGGGGGGAAGGAGGAAGGAGTTACAGTTGGGGGGGAGCGGTTGACGTGCTTGCGTAGATTTTTTTTTTAAACCCTTTTTTCATGTCACAAATATGGGCGTGGCTCAAACTAAACGTTTCGGTTTGGATTTCAGCGAGTGCCTCTTTTTTGGCACAAAATGCGGCGGCACGGCTGAAGTACATTTTTTGTTTTTTTTAACAATAGGATATATATGTGATTTATGAAATGGAGACGAGATACTCGGCTTTATAACTCAAAATAGGTGATTTAGTATTTATTACCCCTTTAATAAATTTGTCACTTGCACCTCTACAACAAAACAGCCCAAGAGGCAGTGCCTGACATTAAACTTTTTGAGCACAAGTGGGACTTCATTTTTCACTCGTCTGAAACCCCTCATTTGTGATCAAAATAGATTCAATTTGTTATTACATTTTCTCATTTCCTATTAACGAAATTATCTCATTAGCAATGTCACCAGAATGGCAGGTGAAATGACCATCTTCAATTTCTACTCCAATTCAGATCCTTTTTAATTGAACTTTTATTATCTCTGGCTCATCCCTTCAACAAGTGGATGGAAACTTTTACTTGTCTGACCAGAAAATATAATTGTCCCGGACAACGATAGAGCCTTAATGTGAAACCCTGACAGGAGCCGCCACGTTCTTTTAGTAGGTGTTTTCATAAATTCCCGTTTGAATGTTCGTATTGATCTCAGAACAGATAAGCCAGCTAGCTTTAGTGCTGTTTCGCCTTCCGTTAAACATGACGTTAATAAGTTACTCCTGTGCAGTCAAATACAGAGGTTATAATTTGCTGGTTGAGTATAACGGTACAATACAAAAATTAAGTGTTGTGCCAGTGTTGTCAATCCTTATTAACAGCCGGCGGAAGTGTTGCTACGCTACTATTAGTAAACTTCCGGGTTGGCAGCGCTTATGTAGGAAAGTACCATAGCCTACAGGCTATGTGGATAACATGTCCCACACATTAACTTTATTCAGAGCGCAACACAGAGGAGTGCAGAGCGCAACTGGGCTCCTTCTTTCACCTAGTCAACGGGATTACAAATTTGAAACAGCCCTAGCACACGTACACACGCATGCACACACACACACATGCGCACACACACACTACTACCGGTCAAAAGTTTTAGTACACTTTACTTGTGTTTTAGTACTCTGTTTTTAGTGTAATTTAGGCAGTTGCACTTTTGTAAATAACTTCAAATGGCACAAAGCAATAAGGGAATAGTCAGAAATGAAAATAATCTTTTACTTCACAGGATAGTGACCTAACTTTTGGAGTTCATAAAAAAGCCATATTTGGCTAAATAAAGAGATGAACAAATTATCTCCATTTTCAAGAGAAGAGAACAAATTGGACAGAAAGGTCAAAGAGAAGCAACCCATAAGTGCAGCACCTCTGTGGGAACGTCTCCAGCAGTGTTGGTGGGAACTTTCAGAACCATATGACTGCACTTGAATTAAAAAAAAATGGTGGGTGTACTAAAACTTTTGACCGGTAGTGTACATGCACACACGCACACGCGCACGCACACGCGCACACACGCACGCACGCACGCACGCACACAGACACACACAGATACACAGACACACACACACGCGCGCGCATGCGCTTGCACACGCACACACACATATGCTACCAGACAGATGAGAGATTCATATTCATATTAAAGGCCTGCAGAGACCTTGACATGAGACAGGGGGGCGAGGCGTCTTGAGGATGGACAGAAGAACAGCCACGCGGCCGAGCCTCCGCTGCATCAAGGACCCGCTCCTCTTGTTTATGGGCAAAATAAAACGAACAAAAAAAAAAAACAGCCCAAAGAGCCAAAGTTAGAGATAACAATCCCTTGCGCTCATTAATATTAAAGCGAGTTAAAATGACAAATTAGCCATGCCCCGCTGTGCCTGAGAGCCTTACGCACAGCATGGGCAGAAATACATTAGAGGAAACAACACAAGGACACCAGCAACCTCCTCTAACCCCCGTATGAGCGCTGGGGAACTCAAACATTCCCCTTGGATAAACGTTAATAGCGTCTGTGCTGAGAGCGCTCCTCGGCCGTCCGTTTGTCCTGGTCCTGTGGAGAGCGATGGGGGGGGGGGGGGGGGGGGTTGTCTGACAGGGCACACCCTTTTTCCCTCCCTGCTTAAAGGTGAAAAGTTATTGATTGGAGTGTTTCAATGAACTTAGTCTCCGCCCTCGGGGGCTTAGCGGATGAGTATTGATCGTAATTGATTGATCGGCGTCTCCGAGACAGCGAGCCGACAGCGTCATCGCTCTTCCGCGTGGCCATTTCTGCCCAGACGCCCGCGAGCGTGCTCGGTGCCTGCTGGCTGTTCCAGAGTCACTCCCCCTCTGAGAGACAGAGAGAGAGAGAGAGAGAGGGAGGAAGAGATAGGGACAGAGAGAGAGAGAGCAATTGAGAGAAAGAGGGAGGGACAAAGAGAGAAGAGAGAGGGTGGAAGAGATAGGGACAGAGAGAGAGAGCAATTGAGAGAGAGAGGGAGGGACAAAGAGAGAAGAGAGAGGGTGGAAGAGATAGGGACAGAGAGAGAGAGCAATTGAGAGAGAGAGGGAGGGACAAAGAGAGAAGAGAGAGGGTGGAAGAGATAGGGACAGAGAGAGAGAGCAATTGAGAGAGAGAGGGAGGGACAAAGAGAGAGAGGGACAAAGAAAGGAGGGAGAGAGAGAGAGCAAGAGAGGGACTGAGAGAGTAAAGAAAACAATGCCCTCACTCAGCTGGTCCTGAGCCTTAGTTCTCTAAACATACTAACTCCTCACTGGCTCAGAACAAAACTACAAATCTAATTAGAATGAACCAAATTTCAACACAATTGAAACAAAATTATATCAAACAAAAATCACAAAGTAAAATTAAATGTTATCTGGCCCTAAAAAGACAAACTACCTGACCACAGTTACTGACAAAAAAACTGAGAACCTCCTTGACGAGGTACAGACTCAGCAAGCACCGCCTAGCCATAGAAACCGGCAGGCACAAAAGATCATGGCTGCCAGAAGTACAAAGATTGTGCCAACAATGTAAAGACCCCAAAATTTAAACAGAAAAACACTTCCTGATTGAATGTGCCAAATTCGACCAAATTCGCAATAAATTCTACCCCAAAATTAGCCAAAAATGGCCTCAATTCGACAGCACACCGGATGCCGATAAACTACCCTTCTTATTAGGGTCAAATAAAGACTGCTGCATACTTTCAGCACAATTTGTGCTATCTTGCCACAATCTGAGGGGCAGTTAGTGACCCTGTCATGCACACATATACCTGCACACACATACAAGCATGCAGCATACACACATACAAACTGACATGTGCGCATACACACACACACACACACACACACACACACACACACACACACACGCACAGAAACACAGACACACACACACACACGCACAGAAACACAGACACACACACACGCGACACAATTTATTGTAATTATTGTTTCCTATTATTTAATTTTTTAATCTATCATCCATACTGCCTATAGTTGTATTATGTAACCCCTGCTTTGGCAACACAAGTGCCTGTATTTGTCATGCCAATACAGTACTTTGATATTGAAATTGAGATTGAGAGAGGAACAGAGAGCAAGAGAGCGATTGAGAGAGGAACAGAGAGGAACGGAGAGCAAGAGAGCGATTGAGAGAGGAACAGAGAGGAACGGAGAGCAAAGAAAGCGATTGAGAGAGGAACAGAGAGGAACGGAGAGCAAGAGAGCGATTGAGAGAGGAACAGAGAGGAACGGAGAGCAAGAGAGTGATTGAGAGCGGAACAGAGAGGAACGGAGAGCAAGAGAGCGATTGAGAGGAACAGAGAGGAACGGAGAGCAAGAGAGCGATTGAGTAACAGAGAGGAACGGAGAGCAAGAGAGGGATTGAGAGAGGAACAGAGAGGAACGGAGAGCAAGAGAGCGATTGAGAGAGGAACAGAGCGGAACGGAGAGCAAGAGAGCGATTGAGAGAGAAGGAGAGATATATCCTGCATAACCACAGAAGCTATTGTAATTCTGCATGCAGGGTTGAATTAGGAAGACCTCTCTTCTATTAGCCATCAGAAACATGCTTGCTATCCCTGATCTGGATTCTTTGCACCATAAAGCATTCCTATACAAAAGTCGCTGCCCAGAAAAGAGTCCCCCGCTACATAAGTTACATAACCAGATAGAGATAAATTCATCCGAAAGCCCACAACTAAGACAAATTGAGACAAATACCAAAATGAATTACACGCTTCACTGGCAAAGTGAAATTGAATAACATAACAAATTACAATGCTACAAAACCATAGAGAGACTATGAATTGGCAGAATATAAATGTTCAAAATCCCATACAACTCTGACAAAATACAGTCAGTGATCACAACCAAGCCATCAAAACAGGTTGCCATAAAAAGACATGGTTGGCCAGAGAAAAGAGACTGCAAAGCACTGCCATTCTGGAGAAATTGAAAAATACACTTTATCCTTTTTTGAGAAAAATATGAGCAGATTTGAATATCATTTCTACTAAAGCTTACTGTTGAAATTCCCACCTTTTCATTATGAAAATGTATGAAACTATTAAATGACTTTTGCATCATCCATACTAATGCTTGCAAGTTTTCTGTGTAAACATCTTGTATACGTTTATATATTTGTTTACACTGATTGTAACTTGCATAGTTACTGTATACCATACTTTTATTTATTTATTTTTTAAATTACACTTATCAATACATTATTGCTTTGGAAACATTGGAATGCATTCATTTCATGCGAATAAAGCACAATTGAAATTGAAATTGAAAATTGAGAGAGAGAGAATCAGAAAAGAAAAGAGACAGGGGGAGAAAGAGAGGAGGAGAGAGGGGGAAACGGAGGAGGAAAAAGAGAGGGGGATAGAGATGGAAACAGAGGAGAAAGAAAGGAGACAAAGAGGGGGAGAGAGAGGGAAATAGAGGAGGCGAGAGAGAGGGAAAGAGGTGTGGGGGGACTAATCCCTGTCAGCAGACAGTACACATCATTACCCTCTGTGGCCAGACTGCAGCGGTCCCCCTGCACGACAGCTTCATAGTGCTGAAGGACACAGTGTGTGAGGAGGGTTATAGACCTGCATAGGGGGCTGCTATACTGGGCCTTATCAGAGATGCAGTCAAATACACACGCACACACAGTCTTGCGTCTGCAGCAGGCTCCCGTCACCCCTCAGATGAAACGCTGAGACCACGCACACTTTGCCAACAGGCCTGTCTGAAGCAACCCAAATGTAACCTGCGAGCTCCTGCCGTCTCTCCCACCCACATTTATCATCTTTCCGCCTCCAGATCCACAGGGCCTGCCTCCAGATCCACAGGGCCCGCTTCCAGATCCACAGGGCCCGCCTCCACCTCTCCTGCTTCAGCCATCACAGGGAGGACTAGAGATGCCTTGCAGCCAGACTGCAGCTCCTCAATCACCTCACGTGAACATGGACTGATTCACAAACATTATGAAGCATGACTGTGTTGCCTTGCCTGGATTCACTGAATTAAATATGAGCGGAGAACACAAAAAAAAATTTCTGCATGCTCTTTGAGTCCATTCTCATGTTCCACTGCCTCACAGCACAAATATCTGTTCAGATCCAGAGCCAAAGCTGGGTAACATGTCAGAAAAACTCACTGGGCCGGGCTGGGAAGAACTGAGCTAACCCAGGGGCTACGACAGAGACCGTTATCTGCTGGTTTGGGATGGGAGTCATGCTGTACATGCACTCACGCACACACACACACACACACACACGTACGTACGTACATACATACATACACGTGCAAGCACACACAAACGCACATACATACACACGCAAGCACACACAAACGCACATACATACACACGCAAGCAAGCAAACACACACGCACACACACACGTACGTACGTACGTACATACATACACGTGCAAGCACACACAAACGCACATACATACACACGCAAGCAAGCACACACACACGCACACACACACACACACACACGCACGCACACAGGCTGTAATCCCAGCGCAACAGAAGAGCTGATGAAAGGGCTGTTTATCTGATTCAGCCGGGCCTGTCGCTGAGTTTCAGCTTTGTTTTTACTTCAATGTGAAAACAAGGAGAAGGGGCCTGGCAGACAGGAAGAGGCTCTACACCAGGGAGTCTTGTTAACAGTTTACACTCTCAACTGTGCATAGAGATGGAGGGAAGGAGAGAGAGATAGGGAAGGGAAAGAGGGAGAGAGGGGGATGGAGAAAAGGGGAAGGAGAGAGAAATGGAGGGACAGAGAGAGGGGAAGGAAGAAAGAAGAGAAAAGGGGAGCGCACACATTCTTACTCGCACACACAGGCAGAAACAGAGAGAGAGAGAAAGAGAGGGATAGAGAGAGAGTGTGAGAGAGAGAAATCACTCCCTGAGACGCAGATCAGACCTGACAGCAGCAGTACAGTGAGGATAACTCGCCTCTTCTCTTTTCTTTTGGGTGCAACCAAAAGAGACGCTCACCAGGCAGACGCACGGCGAGGGGAGGGGGAACGCCTCACTTTCTCAGCGGCGCGCGACGGATAGGCAGCCTTGCGCGGCTTCCAAGCGCGACGGGGCTTACGCTGCGTACCCAGCACACGCTTAAAACACACGGCGAAAAGAAACGACAACACACCCCACAGTGACAGAGGGGCGAGGGAGGAGAGCCAAAAAGGGGGAGGAGCCGGGGACACAGAGGGTTCGTATCAGGCTTTCCGACTGACCTCGTTAACCCTCCCGCCCCCGCCCCAACCTCCGCCCCCGCCCTGCCGAGACCCTGAGGAGACGGGGCCGGCGGGTTCACATCCAGCGGAGGCCCCCCGTTACAGGCTCTCTCATTTCGCCGCATCTTTCGCTCTGATTAAATCAATCAATCAAAGGGTAAGTAACGCCACACGGGCCGCTCGTCTCATAAATCATCTCTTGCGCCTGCAGTCCATTCGGCCCCTTCGTACTGACGGAGACGCAGCGGGTAAAAGGGCGGGGCGCTGTCACCCACCGTTACACCTCGCAGGACCCAACGGCAGACCGACCACAAAGGAGTTTTGTGTGGCCAAAGGGACAAGAACACTGGGGGGAGGGAGGGAGTTACGCAACGACCTATATATACATGTTTCACACCCACGGTTAGACGCTAAGCTTTTTCCCCACTGGCCATCTGGGCCACCAGGCCAACAAATTTGGTGGCCCAGGTGGAATTTTTGGTGGCCCAAACATAAAAGTACCAAAAAACAATCACATCTGTATTTTACATTAAATTTATATTGTCCGTATCCCAAATGTATATTTTCTCAATGCCAGGAACTACAATACAACACAGTGCTTTGATTAGAAACATTTATTTTCATATTCCTTTCTCATTTATTATAAGTGCAATTTAAAGTTATTCATTTTCAAAAATGTATTTATAGCTGCCTACCAAAACAAAACAATATCCTATATAGGCTAGCTCACAACATTTGCGCAAGGAAGAAAACAAGTTACATTTCTTTTAACATATCAAATCTTAGGTTTTACATGTTATTTCACATGAATCTCATGTTTAATTTTTAAAATAAAGATAAGGTCATTGATTTTTGCCCACTAAGTGAGATTTTTGGCGCTAGTGAGCTAAAACGGGTCCCCGCACTTTCAGACTATGTAACCCTCCTGGCTCTTCCTCCTACTGACCTTTCCATTGTGCTTTCAGCATCATACTCAGCAGTTGTTGGGCCTTCGATGCAAAATAAAAAGCAACATGTTCAGCATTTCTGTGCTGAGTCTTGAACGCCAATCATTTTTTACTCTCTTTAGAGTGGAAAATCCAATATTTTGATCATCATCTCGATGTGTACTGTCCATGTGTACTGTCCATGCGCCATCTCGATGTGTACTGTCCATGCGTACTGTCCATGTGTACTGTCCATGCGCCATCTCGATGTGTACTGTCCATGCGTACTGTCCATGTGTACTGTCCATGCGCCATCTCGATGTGTACTGTCCATGTGTACTGTCCATGTGTACTGTCCATGCGCCATCTCGATGTGTACTGTCCATGTGTACTGTCCATGTGTACTGTCCATGCGCCATCTCGATGTGTACTGTCCATGTGTACTGTCCATGTGTACTGTCCATGCGCCATCTCGATGTGTACTGTCCATGCGCCCGAGTTGAAAACATTCACTTTTGACGGAGAAAATCCAGTGGCCCACTCGGGCCACCAGCGCTGCAGTTCTGATGGCCACATTGTAACTTTTAATGGCCCCGGGCCACCGTGCGATGCTTATTGTCGATCCATGACACCCCGCCCAACCCCGACAGAAAAGTGTGGTCGTGATCCTTTTCCCGAAACACAAAAGTGTAGGATATCTGTTTTTTTTATTTTTATAACAACAGTAATGAATAGAGGCTTTTTCAACACAAAAACATCTATCCGTTAGAAATGATCCAAAACGGCAACGTTCGGTTCTGGTTCACGACACCTGTGGGCGGAAAGCCAATAGAGAGAGAGAAAGAAAAAAAAAAGTTATTCTGCAATCAAATCGTTTGGACAGCCTCCCTACGTAAATCGTGAACCACAATTTTAAAATAATGAATTGTTTTTTTTGTGGCAGATCGCCGATCAAATTCGATCAAAACATTTGTGTGCATTATGAAACAGGAAAAAGGGGAGAGGGGGGTGGCAGAGCAGAAATTATTTGGGAACCGGCGGTGATAGGAAGGGGGGCTTCAGAGATAACGGAGGCTTCACATGTGACTGCCTGTCCTGAGCAGAGGAGAGCAGGAGGGTTCACATGAGATCACGGTGCCTTACACCTCAGATTTCCGTGTCCTCACATACACCGCCGATGCCAGAGAGAGCTTTAAAGCCCACTTTCTCGCATGAATAACCGAAACATTTTGTGCCGCGTTGTATTTGCGCGCGGCCTTTTTATATTTTTAAAGAAACCTTCTGAGAAAATGGCCCGATGCGTTGCGTAATCACATGACTGGAGAGGCGTTAAAAGCGAGCCACAAGGACCGGGCAAATGCAGCTTATGTCTCTAGAGAGCAGATTACACACGACTGCTATTGCCAAAGACTTTTAATATAAAAAAGAGAGACGGTGTACGAGAGATGGGGTGGGGTGGGGGAAATGGGGTAAACCCATTACTTCTTTTAACAGGATTTTCTACGCTGGGTGTCTGCGACAATGATGGCAAAATGCAAATGGTTCCCCAAGCAAACGATATTAAATTTAGAGATTCACATCCATTTCACAGTACGGACGCGGGGAGACGCAGGGGGGCAATGATAGATGGCGGTATGAACTTTAATCAGAACCGCGCCTGTGGCATTTTCGGGGAGGTATACAGGTTAATCAGTCAACTCCCGTCATGTGACCGGGCCTGACACCAGCCAGCGATTCGTCTCCTTCCCATCAGCACCCTCTCCCCACCCCACACCACCCCCTCTCCCTCATGACACGCCACCGGCAACCCGTATCCGATTCCACGGATAGATCCGGGGCAAAACCGATAGCAAACGTTTGCAAGGCATTCAATCGACGCGCAGACAACGTGAGCACAAACAAAAGTGCTGTCGCAGACTGACTATTAGCGGAGGGGGAGAGGGGGCGGGGCGGGGCGAGTGGAGGGGGGGCTGGCTGCCAAGATAAACTTCACACGCAGTCATCGCTCATTTGCAGGGCCGTGCCAATCGTGGGTCGGCCGGGCGCGACGCCGCGAGCTATATTGGTGTTGTTATTGTCGTCCATTTGCACGTTCTCTCGAAAATATTTTCTCACTACCAGATAGGGGCTGGCTGGCTGGGAAATGTTTGTTTTTAATCCATGTTCCGGGATGTTGCACGGCGATACAAGTCATATCGCTGAACGATTTTCCAAGATCAGAAACGACGCTGGCCGCCGGGAGCTAGCAGGCTTCTCCCGGGTGTTCTCGCGTGGTCAGCCTTCATGCCGGCCTTACGGACGGAGGACGGTTCAGTCCTGGCATATAGCTCTTCTTTTTGTAGATCACTCTTTCACAGCTCCCATAATCCATGCAGTGTGATTACGTAGGTCCTCAGCCTAATCTCACCCCACACACTCCCAAAGGGTGTGAAGCAGTGTCCTGAAAATAAGCCCAACCTCACATGAAAGTTCTTCTCTATTTATTAACGGGAGCACAACCCTCTACATAACTCCCCACGGCGGGAGGGGAGGAGGGAACCTACAACCAGTCATCTCGAAAAATAGAATTTTTACAAGATCGTTCTGAAAATGCACCGCGCAAATCACGCATTCTTTTCACCCACAGAACCGGAGCACTCTACAGTCACAGAGACACAGAACGCCCCGCTTAGCGTCACAAGCCGCCATCCTTCCTGGCCGGTGACCTTTTCCGGCCGGCCGACACTCTGGCCGGGATGGCCCCGGATTTGGCAGGAGCGACGCGTTAGGGTTTGGCGTCCACGACGGCCCCCGACCCGCGTCTCGAGACACGAGCGCTCGTGGCTAGGCGCGTTGTTGCTTCCGCTCTGGCTGGCTGCGGACGGATCTGGGCGTGACGGGTCTTGCCGGTTCTCAGCGGGCCTCTGCCGGGTCAGCCTTTGCCTCCGCGCTGTCAGTTTGATCGCCCGTCTCCTCTCCTGTGCAGGTGTTCGCTAAAGCGTGTTACTGCCGGTCAAAAAAACCCAGCGCGGTGAATTAGCACGTCCTGCAAGACCTCCTCTAGTTATGAAGATTTATAGAGGACTACTACAAATGTATTATACTGGAGCATGAATTTCAGTGATTTTTTTTTAAAGATACAACTCTTGAGTGATTAGTTTGTGTTAACATTATCCTGTGCCATTTCTCTTTAGTGCACAACTGCAATGAGAACTCAAACGCAATGAGAACTCAAACGCAATGAGAACTCAAACGCAATGCCATTGTATGTGCTTGACTATTCACTTAACCCTCCTATTGTGTTGACATTTTATGACACCTTTTATGTTTGGGGTGAAACTGACCCCAACAGTTGAAACCCACACAAAATGATCGTAACAGAAAACGTTTTACACTTTGTATGTCACCTTCTAAACGTCTCCCAATTGACTTTTATTCCTAAACTTTAAAAAATACTGTGATAAACTTCTCATTTTAGAGCCGGAGGTAAGTGAACGTTTGTGAAATTTAAAACCTGTAGGGGAAAGTACCCAGAATCACCCATAAAAAAATGATCAAAACGACCCCACACAAAACCTCTGTATAGAAAGTTGGTACGGGACTTTTGAAAACAGCATTCTGTTCATTGCATGTTTACTATATAATCCCACCAAATTAAAAAAAGTCATACAAGACGGAAAAAATAAGGTTAACTGGTTTTTAAAAGACACTTCCACCCTTATTAGAAGTAGGTGCTAATTGTATGGTGCTTGGATAAGAATTACATTAAGATCTGGTGTTCTGTTGCTGTGCATCAAATGCAGTCATTCGATCCCAGGAAAGCATAAAAGGGCAAATTTTATGTCTGTAAATCTATCAAGTCCAGAATAGCATCGCACCCGCCCCAGGGCACCGCTACATCCCTGACAATCGACAAAACACTGTATCGTCTTTCTATCCAGCTCTGTAGCCTTCTACTCAATGTCTGAGCCTTCTGAGCCTAGCGGTGCTAGGTTTCATTAGGAGACCACCTAGAAAAACCTGCTCACTGTGGGACGTACGTGTTGAAGACCCAGTCTTCACTAGCCGCCTAGTCAATGTCCGCCTTAGAGTGCAGTTCGCCTGTCAAATCTGGCTCTCAACGTGCCCATCTAATCATCACCCGGTTGGCTATACCACCCAGTAAGTCCTTGCGTCTCCTCCCCAATTACTTTATATCTGGAACAAGATGGCCGCCGTGTCTGGCCTACTGTACCTATGTGCTGCGGACGGAGGCCACAGTGAATGAGCTCAACTGACTGGAAAGTGTCTCAATGGCCTGAGAAAGGGAAGACGGGCACAATTCCTCATTCTTCCATCCTCGATCAAATTAAAACACAACAATTCATGAGTCGATAATGAGACTAAGCACCCCGGGTTCCAGTCTCATCTCGTTTTAAGAAATTCCAGTCACTGCTTACATTTTACGCCTAGGGAATTCCAGAGATAGAAAGAAAAGAAAAAGAAAAAAACAGTTTCTTTATATTTTTACAAAACTTCTTCCACCTTATTTCACTTTTCTGCCCTACTTAGAAAGCTAAATCTTATTTCTACGCCTGTCACACTGCAGAAAAACGTCTGTTTACTATGCAGCTCACAAGCCAAGCTTCACAGCCTTCATACCAGAGGACTGCACTTCTTCCACAGCTGGAGGAAAGAGACTAAGAGACCTATATTTATAAAGCATCTCAGCGTGCTAATCTAGGATCAGGCTTCTATGGTCCTAACCTCCATGGTCACAAATTCCGCTCTCGTTTCTGTCTGCCTTTATCTTTCCAGACACTGGATTGGATTTAACCCCCTACTGAATGTATACATTTAAGATAAGATTATGGTTGTCTATGACTCAGTCTCTATCTACGTATATGGGACCAACCCTTTATGTTTTACAAAGGAACTTGGAACTAAGTGCGCTTCAAGGGTGTAGTAGTATTTCACCACTGGTGCTCTTTGGAGAAACCGTAGCAGCAGCAGTCAGCCGGCGTGCTGCCCCGATGACTGCGGCAGTGAACGTCACGGCGATGAAAGGCCACCATCCGCAGACGGCACATATCCCACAAGAGTTTATCGCAATCGATCAGGACGGGTTCCCTTCCCGGCCGGGCAGGATGAACGTGGCTCCGGCCGGAGGGGTGTTGCATCGGCGGGAGGGAGCCGGCTCGGGGGCCAAAGTGCTGCCGAAACCCGGGTCGTGCAGCAGAGAGGAGCCCGCATCAATCCATGTAGCTCCTTCTCTCGCTGCTCGGCCCAGGGCTACTACGCTCCAGTCTCCATTAACAGAGAGCCCTTACTGCCAGACCCACAACTCTATCACTCTCTCTCTCCCCCTCTCTTTCCTCCTCTGTTTTCCTCTCTCTCTCCTCATGTTTACCTCTCTCTCCACCTCTCTCTCTCCCCCCCTCTTTCTCCAACCCTCTCAAATTTTTCATATTCAAATATACATATTTAAAAATACATATGACCAAAGCATAGCGATATCAACGTTTCACCATAGTAACAATACAAAAAAAACTAAAACAATAACACCATAAGTAATAACAGTATTTTAACAGTAGTTTAACTATTAAATATTATTTTTCGATTCAATTATTTCTTCCAATGTATAATGATCCTTTATTGTAGGTGTACACTTTCCCTCCCTTCTTTCCCACTCCCATCTCTCTCCTCGCTCTCCTTCCCCCCTCCCTCTTTCTCTCCTCTTTCTATCTAGGTGAAGGAGGTGTACTGACTCCATAGGGAACAGAGGTCCAGTGTGTATGGACATTCACTCACGCCTGACTAACAGCATCACACCTGTCATCCACATAAGGAAGTGTCTGAGCTGACAGACGCCAGGGGGGCAAGTAAAGGCATTCAAACAGAGCCGCATGTCTCCAACATCACCTTAATATGATGATTATAATATCACAGCATTATTACAAAGTTCTGGGTAAATGTTAATAGTTGCTAAGTGTTACAATATGTCAAATAAATGTTCCTTGGACCATGTATTGTTGAAACGATGGAAAGACATAAAAATAGAAAGGATTAAAAAAAAAAGGAAAGCCAAAAAAATGACCAATGACACGCCACAAAGGGAGCACAACGAACGCGCATCATTTGAGCGGCGTACGCGTTTGTCGACCTCCTCCACGACCGAGACCCTTTAGGCCTCAGAGCAGGTCAGTTCAAACAGAGTGACTCGGCGGCCCTCAACAGGCACGCGAGACTGGCGTACTGGCGGCCGCCGGCCCAGGTTCTCAAGCTCAGCTGTGACAGCCCATCAGCCCATCTGTCAGAGCGGAGCATCTCTCGCCCGAGAGACCCGCTGTTCCAGATGAGCCCGTCCCGTCCCGTGTGCAACGGTCAGGGCGCCGGCCTCCCCCTCCCACCAAACCCCTGTCATCTGCGCCAAATGAGAGGGAGAGAGAGGCGCATTCCTCCCTCCATTTGCACAAAACTTTCATTACCGCCAATTTACGCACGGGCCATATCTGCGCCATTACACCAGAGCGCCATAAATCAACCTAATCTTCCTCCCGGGCCCTTAAATTACACTTCCGAGGTGGTTATTAAAATTTGTCGCCGCGCAACGCAGCCGCGCCGGGTTTCCGCGGCCTCTGATTGGACGGGCCCCAGACAAATTGGTTTCGGGGGCCTTTCCTAGGAGCCGTCGGCGCCGGAGGAAAAATTTGGCGGCTCGTATTGAGCAAATTCGAGAGTGGGCGATATCATTCGGTATGATTTATACACTTATATATGCTTCAATCGACTGCTGCGCCTTTAAAGCTGGTGTGCGGGGCTGCACTCCCCCCTTTTTTCATTATCGTTACCTCTCCCCCTCCCCCTCGAAAAAAAAAAAAAAAAAGACGCCTTCTCGCAAACTCAATCACGCGCACACCCCCTGATAAGACGCGTGATGAATAGTGTAATTGAACACGGTGCTGGCTAATGTTGCTTTGCTTTGATTCAGTGGAAAGTGGAAGGTGATTACCTTTCAGGATTTATCGTTATTGCCGTCTTATTAAAATACAGCCGCACCGCTGGGCCCCCGTGCGCCGGGCATGCTCAGTACGGACAGAGGCATCCATTCACGCGCGGCGGCGGTTGCGTGCGGACTCGAGGGCCGGCCCGCATTCGAGCACAATAGAAACAAACGGAAAGATGCGGATACATGGGTCCGTGCAAAAAGAAATTTGCACTTAAATTGTGTCCTACAAGAAAACAGTCATATATAATTCATGGTCTTTTTTTTCTCTCTCTCTCCCCCCCACCCTCCCCCCTTTCCCCCTTTCCCCTTCGAGTGAGAAATTGAGAACACTGTTTCTTGCACAGGGCTGGCTTTCCAACATCAAAGCCGGAGCAAAAGTCCCAGCGGAACAGTACGGGGGGAAAACGAGAATGATAACATTAGCGTTTCTGTGCTAAACACGGAGCGATCCTTCCTCAGACGCGACAGGGGGCATCAGATGAAGTCCTCATGCTTCGCCTACGGGGGCCCGTAACCCAAGACCGCCCCGAGCGCCGCTTCCTCATCTTCCTCCCCGGGAATAAGACGAACCCGCGTTCGGCGTAAATAAACGCGGCTGAGCTCTGCGCCCCATACCAAAGGGGCACTTTATCTGTAGAAGAACTTGGGAGGTGTAAAGAAATGTACGTGTGCAGGCGCACGCGGGCCCCGTGTCCCCAGAGACTAAGGCAGACAGAGCGGGCAGCGCCGGAGCGGGCAGCGCCGGAGGGGACCCACGCTCAGGAATGTAAGCCAGCTTCACACAACATTGCTGTTATTTTTTCATCCCTCCGTCTAAACTTGGCCTCAAGGCTTAATTTTCTGTGATCAACAGCATATTTTTTTTCAGGACTGGTCCTGACAGGGGGAAAAAAAGTCATTTATATATACAGTGTATATAAGAAAAGAGAGAAACAGAGTGAGACAGAGCAAGAGATTACAAAAATAGACACGCATACACACATATATGTACAGCATGTACATATGAACACATCTACATGCAGATATTGCTACGTGATATAAAAAAGGAGGGAAAGCAAGAGGGAAGGAGGTGAGAAAAGAGAGAAAGACCTGAAGGAGTTCACTGCTGTTCCATGGCCTCTCTCTCTCCCCATCGGTGCTCTTGTGCGTTTGCCCAGCGGCAATTTCTTCGCAGGACCGAACGAGGAGGGGTCGGGGGAACGCAGAAAATCGACATCATCGCTTTTTGCGGCATGAATATTTAAGCGCAGAAACGGCACGACACGCTTCAAACGAGACGAACGCTCCCACCGAAGTGGAACGCAGAGAGAGAGCATCCACGTTTTCAGCCTCTCAGCGGATCTCATGCGCAGTCAGCAGGGGAAACTGATTCATGTTAGAGCTGCCAAACCGGATGAGGCAATATAATGCCCCATATGGAAATGTGCTGCTTACTGTATTTGTGTGTATTTGTTGTGGTGCTTCAATCTCACTCTGATGTTGTTTCATACAGTGTGGAATGTAAAAAGTACATACTGTGAGTATGTATACACACACACACACAGGAGTATGCGCTCACACACAGGAGTATGCGCTCACACACAGGAGTATGCGCACACACACAGGAGTATGCGCTCACACACAGGAGTATGCGCTCACACACAGGAGTATGCGCTCACACACATGCAATCGCTCGCAGTGTTGCCCACACACAGGCTGCCCAGGTATATTTTAACAGCACAACAAAAGTCAAAAGTTTTTAACAGTTTTTAAACAAAAGTCATCAAAGCTGGTTCACTCATGCCTATTCTAATACATTAGAGATTACTTGATATAAGAAAACTACAAACAGATTCTGAAATATGTTATAGAACGTAGTGAAATTTCTTTCTCAGCCAGGCATACGTTCTGCAAGGTGAACATTGACAATAGTTTGCTAACATATTCAGATTTTTTTGTGCTAGCTTATGTTTGCCAGCTTATGTTTTCCGTGAATGTTCACTCACATTAGTTAACAGTCTGAAAGGTAGAATAAGATGGAATTTAGTGGTATTCAGTCACTTGAATTTAAGATTAAACGTTTTAATATTTACCACACTATGCTACCCAGCATTCGTTAGACACAAACCAGACATAAATGTATTGCTTGGAATGTCCCAAATACATCGCGGGGAACTTATATTGATGTCAATAGATACTTTTTTATATAAAATATAAAATAATAATATAAAATATTGTTATATTTCAGTTTTTTTTCATACAGTAAAGCACTGTTTAATATAATTTCTTGGGTCATTCCCAGAGTGCTCGTCTGCTACACCTCCTTCTGGGGCCGCTCGCGGAAAGCGCTTTAGCGATGGCGCGGCCGGGGCGAAGAGATTGGGGAGATGTCCGGCTCACCGTGCACCCAACAGCAGGCATGTGCCAGGCCCCGCCGTTCTGCCGCCATTCCATCAATCTGCCTACGAAAAATTAACCGTCTCACCGTGAACCGCACTGGAGACAGGTTCTCATCCCCGCTAGCGTTCCCGTCTTTTTCCCTTGTTGTTGCGGCGGCTAACGGAAGAGGGCGCCTCAAAAGACTCTTTTGCTTTAAAACCTGTCTTTTGCGGGGGAGGTGGGAGATTACAGAAGGAGCAACAAAATAAGCCTTCGGCAAAAGGAAATGAAGAAATGTTTCTAAGGCGCTGCCGTACGTGCATAAACTCTCTCAGAGCTGATACAATTAGTTTAAAAAAAAAAAAAACTTGATTTGCCGTGGGACAAATGTCATATTAAGCTTCCGACCACTAGCGACCGTACCACGCATGCCCCGTAGACCACAAGTGAAGAAGCCATGATTGACAGAAGCGAGGACAGCAAAGCATACCTGGAGCCTCCCCTGCTCTCTCGGAGCTCCTCAGACAGATGGAGGGGCCTTCTCCTCCGCCCGCCAGGCCGCATCGATCGTTCGTCTCCCACGTCAGCTGCAGGAAAGGAAAGGGAATTAGCTTTAAATGAACTTTATTAGCCGTATCAGTCAGGGGCCCGACCGGGGCCTCGTTGCCGCGGTGACACTGGCCCGGGGGTGAGGGGGGCGGGGGGGTGGTGAGGGTTCCGACCATGGAAAACATTACAGAGCCCTTATTGCTTTAATAAATACAGAAGTCGTCTTAAACACAGGGAGGCAGGCAAAAGGTTGGCGCCCATCCTCCTCCAGGAAACAGCAGCGAAATGCCGTAAATGAAACGCCCTTCAAACACTTTTCTTCGGGAAGCGTTGCATTTGGCTTGGAGCGTCCAATTCCCGCAAGAGAGAAGCTCCGGACATCCAAGGACCGCTGCGCCCCGTAGTGAAAATAATTTAAGGAAGTGGAGACAAAGTGAAATTAGGCCCCATAGAGGTTGCATGTGGCCTGACATCAAAGGTCAGATATCTGATGAGTGTGGAAGTCCATCATCTCCTCTCACAAACAAACAAACAAACAAAGACCGCTGCTACCTGGTATGTATGCTTCACAAAATTCATATTCACTGCACTGAAAAGACACAAATGCAGTTAGCGAGACAGAAGGAATAGACATTGCAGAACACAAAAATCTGTGTTAGCAACGACAGTTCGAAAAAAACATACATATTTTGAATCCGGCTTTATTCACGTACAAATAAAATCTAATTTCTCCCGTTTCCAGCCTGAAGTTGCAGGATTATTTGCATTAATGATATGAATTTACATCTCACACATGGAGTTTCATGCACAAAGACCTGTGCTATATATTACTTACAATGTAGCCGATATATTAATATTGTTACCATTATTACGTGCATCACACTGGAAAAGAATGTGGCCATTTCATTACGCAGACAAACTGCGTGAGAAAATATTTTTAATTATCTTAACTGAGACTGAGACTGACAGCCAGTGTGTTAGATATCAGATTAAAGACATGCTACAGAAAGAATCGATACCCCTGTAAATTACACTTGATGACCACAATATACTTTTTTTTTTTTTTTTAACTTTCTAGCTACCTCGACCAACAAACTTTCTGTGAAAATACTCGATAACTGATGCACCCAACTTTCATTACTTTACACAATTAAGATATAAAAACTACGACAGATTTCTATACAGAAATTCTGAAACAATCTGTATATTACAAAAAGGTTTTCTGCGTAAAAGAAGCAGTCAATTCCATCAAGCGGTAATGGAAGCACACAGCAACCCAAGGTCACAGATAAAGCAAGCATTAAAAAAAAAACGGTTAAGATAAATATGAAAGAAAAATGAAGGATAAATTAGCCACTCTGTAACTGCAATATTCAACATGACTCATTTGACCATCCTTTTCCGTTTCCTTGGAGAGCAGCCTGGAGAGCTGCGATTGGAGGACCTGCGGGTGATGTGTCAGGACAGAGGGTAGCCTGGAGAGCTGCGATTGGAGGACCTGCGGGTGATGTGTCAGGACAGAGGGTGAGACCACCAGTGTCTCATGCTGGACGAGGACCATAGACTGTAGAAAATACGGACAAAGTGACTGTGACGTTACCCACCGACTTTCCACAGGCTAGTAGAAAGCGTTTTGAAACTGCGGAAGTGCTGCCAAGTTGTACAAACATTTAAGCCAGAGACTGAGCAGTAGGAAGCATGGGGACCCTTATATGGTCATTACGTCCAGGCCGGGTCCGGTTTGTCCACTAAGCGCGTAAGATACTAGTGACGCGCAGTGACTAGGAAGCGCCGCAAACCGTCATGGATTGGTCCACAAAATGTTAAAACAGTGTACAAACGACACAATAATTTAACAAATCGGACATGGTGAGACATTTAGACGATGAAAAAGCACCTATTGCGACGACATGTTCTCGTGTACCCAACAAAGCCAACTTTACCCAAATGTACTTACTCTTTGAATTAACTCAAAATTTGGTTCTCGTGGGAAAAATTAATTGACTTCCTATTTTGACCACATTTGGTACCATTGACTTTCATTGAAAAAACACTCCGGAAAGACCTATACTGAAGCCAATCGCACGGGCGCCAGAGAGCAACACTCTCAACAAAGAAGAAATGAGCTTCAACAGCAAAGCCCGGTTTTGGTCCGGGTAAGAACACAGGCCTTGGGCCGAGCGACGGAGGGGTGGGGGAGGGCGAACACGGAGGGGGGTGGCGAATGGAGAAGAAAAAAATAATAAGCAAACCATTGAAATTTGTCATTCCTCTTCTCTCCCGTCTGCGCGCAGACCCGCTAATGGCCATTGTGTCTGGCTGGGCCATGTGCAAGGAGAGGCGGGCAAGGGGAGGGGCTTGTGCCTCAGCCCAGCTGTCTCTCAGCCCCCGCCAAACCTGGTAACCTGTCCCTGTCCGTGACACGACAACGAGATCCGTGACTGTTACCAGGAAGAAACAAAACCAACAGAAACAACAGCAATGTTGAAACCTGTGTGTTTATGTGCTCTCTTTCTCACACACACATTCTGTGTCCTGCTGTAACCCCCCCCCCCCAAAGACTGCACACTGTGACCCTTCCCTCATTGGCGCTAAATTCTTTTTCCTTCAGTGTAAACTGTATGAGGGATTTGTGCCGTGTGATCACAGCAGAGGGCCAACGTTTTCTCTAAACATACCGGCTATCATGGTACTTAAAAGCTGTTCATTTTATCGAGGTTGTTTTTTGCCTGTAGGCTGTAACATTAGCCAATATCAATAAATGAATCGCTGATCAGATCACATCATTAGCTACGGTTACCTACCTAGCACCCATTCATTAGCACAGAATAGATGTTGTAATGTTATCGTTTGTTTCGAAGGATTCACATGCCAGTCTGCGCTCTCAAAAATGTATGGAGTAGGCTAGTTATGGTGAAATATGCCTCAAACTATCACTCTGCTGCCAGATATGCAGTAGATATGGATGGACCACTTTAAAGATTGTTTCTCCTGACTCATTTTCCTACTGAACTCTATGGAAAAATTTGTCAGGAGAAACAAACCTTAAAAGTGATCCATCCATATCTACTGCACATCCGGCAGCAGAATGATGGTTTGAGGCTCGTTTGATACGTCAGACCCATGATGACTTACAGCCATTTAGCCAACCGTGTGTTGCATACTGTTCCAGTGTAATTTACAGCTAAATCTAGTCCCACCCCCAAATTCCCATAGAGATCCATTCAAATGCAGAGAGGTTATTGTATCGCTTGTACCAGAAAATAAGATATCAGGAGTCTTTTGATGTTGTTGGGTCACAGACATCAGGAAGTCATGGCATGCAAAAGATGTGCAACCAACTATTAAATATACTTTATTTTAATTTATGTTAATTACTTTTGGTGCCTTAAAATGAGGGAATAGGAGTAAAAATGTCTACAATGGCTAAAGTAGAAATAGAATGAAATAGAAATAGTAGTTTGTAACATTATGAATGTCTTGATTGTATTCTTTTGATCAATTTAATGCTACCTTGCTGAATAAATGTATCAATTTATTTCAAAGACATAAAATGTCTGTGATTCCAAACTTTTGAACGGTAGTGTGTATATACATTACATTAACAGTTGCACGTAGCCTATGAGGTAGTAAGTATGTAATCTTGAATTATGAGTTGAAACTTAGATTTATATCCTTAGGAGATCATATACACTTTACACTATATACACTCTAATGCAGGATCCATCAATGGTCTCCAAAAATGGTACGCTACATAGCCTACCAACAAGACAAGAGTGACACAAGATCTGTGGTCCCAAGTAGGACACATGGCCATGTTGGAAATGAAGCATGCTTTAAGTCTGTTGCAACCAGCTTTAATAACCACAATTATCAATAGTGTACAGAGCACCTACATACTCTAAGAGTATGCATTAGTCTCTTTGAGAGAAGGTTTGAATCTTAAGCAATCTGCCCAGTGGTGAGTACAGTGGTGTTTGAAGTACAGTAGACAGGGCTGTCAATGCTCTGTGCTGCTGATGCACCTTGATGGAGAGCAGGCTGATGTCAGCGCTAGGGCTAATCAATTTAATTGCCTATCTTTTGAAGATTTTGGCAAAAGGCAAACATTTCACTTAAAACATAGAACATTTTTGTGATTAATATACCATTTATACAGTGATGAACAGTGATGAACATTACATAACTGTGATGAAGCACCAGAAAGCGATGACAGATCTGTGCTGTGCTAACATTATCAATGTCCTGGTTTTGTGGTTGGAACCAAAACCAGCATACACAGGGTGTACCCCTAGGACTGAACTTGAGAACCACTGTTCCATAGTATAGGCTCATTCATGCCTGGGAGTTTCTCTACTTCATCCAGGCCTCTTTTTACTGTGTGAGCCAACGCATTTCACCAGTCTGTAAAATGACCTCTGACCTCATGTACGCCACACCGATGGGCGTGAGCAGAATGAAAAAGCCTTCATGAATTGACGCGATGCAGATATAACCCCCAAATGTTTCACAGTTCTTTTCTGCCTATATTCCTTCCAAAAATACTAAATTCTTTCCAGGTGAAAAAAAAAAAAACATTTCTGTTTTAAAATGCTGGTTTGTATTATATTTGTGTAATCGCACAGCGATATATTGGGTTTTAATGAACCTGACACCACCGTAGATGAATAGAAATAAAAGTACCATGGCCTTTTTCTCAGTCGCTTCAGCGGTGGGTCCCGGGCTCACACGAACGCCAGCTCTTCCGTTGGAAACAATGGAAAGATTCTATTTAAGCCCTGGTTTATAGAGTATTCAAATGACGCCAACTCAATTAAATTTCCAAATGCCAGGACGAGAATCTCCTCGGCAGGAAAGGCCCTGGAACAATGAGGACACTTGAGGGAGCTACGGGTAGGCAGGCAAACGAGTGGGTCAGGAAAAGAGGGAACACGAGAGACGGAGATAAAGAGAGGCGGGTAAGCACGCGGTGATATGTGCCCAACAGACCGGGTGAAACGCTGGGCTGTCACTGCAGGACAACTGGTTTCTAAACAGATGTGGGGACACACACACATAACATACGCACGCACGCACACACATGTACAGACATACGCACGCACACACATGTACAAACATACGCACGCATACACATGCACAAACATACATACGCGGGCACAGATGCACGCACACGCAACACAGTCTACTTTGTTCTTAGTCGTCTGGTACATTCATCCTGTCTTTGGGGGTAAAGGCTGCATGGATGCACACGCTAATATTGCCCTTGGAGACGGCCGAACACCCCGCGCAGCACAGTGGAGCGCCCGGCGGCAGCACTCCCGCCTCCCACGCCGCCGACCAGGCCTCACCAGAGACACACCTGCGGAGCCCGTCCCAAAACTACGCAGGTTCAATGGGCTCAATGAACGCCCTCGCTCCAATGTTGTCAGTCAATAAACACCAGCGTGCTTCTCTCCCGCTAAGCAACGGCTAATCGTTGTTGCGGCTCCGTAGAAGGCGGCGATGACGCACGTCAGCGGAAGTCGTTTAAAGTGGGTTAGCTTCTGACGGGCGGAAAAAAGCAAGCCTTTATTGGCCTCCCCGCGCCGGGCGAGGACCTTTTACAGGCGCATTTAGATTAAGTTTTACAGAAGTGCACAAAATTTTTTGATGACCAGCTCTGCATTTGCAAGCCAATGCCAATCAATTCATAAAGCGGCATGTGGCTTTCATTGAGTCAGAAAAGCTCTCCAGAGGGCTGCCTTCCAGAGGAAATTTGCCTTTTCTTGCTCTTTTATTGGCCTGGCGAGCTTTCCAACACCCACACTCCCGGCAAACGAGATTTTCATTATAGCTCTTGATATGTCGTTTAACAGCGGGCCGGGAGCCAGAGCCTGAGCCCCGAGAAGATGAAGGCCGCGTTACGCATTCTTCCAGTTTCCGCTTTTCAGACCGGCGTTGGCTAAAACTCCCATTCAGAAACTCTGCCTTATTAACCCCCTCGCTCTCTGCCGGCGACTGCCCATCTCGGCGGCGTAATCGTGCCATTAACACGATCGGGAGAACGAGCGAACAGGCCCTCTCCGGGATTGCTCAGGGTCTTGCGCGAGACGAGACGGGAACGCGTTAATCGTCTCTTCTCTGTCTGGATCGCTCATGAGAAGGGGACAGCAGGGCGGGACGGGGGCCGGGGGGGGGCACGGAAGGTAAGAGCTTTGAGACTCAGGAGTGCTTTAATAACAATTCCTTCTGCGGCGGAGAGCTTGGGTTGCTCTATTTTATCGCAAAGCAGACTAATGCATAAAATGACCGCACGACGGTCGGAATGTGATCTGTACATCTTCACACAACCGCATATCATTACGGACAAACAGTGCATAACCTGCTCTGTACACCACCGCCCTTATTACCCCACACAACCGCATATCATTACGGACAAACAGTGCATAACCTGCTCTGTACACCACCGCCCTTATTACCCCACACAACCGCATATCATTACGGACAAACAGTGCATAACCTGCTCTGTACACCACCGCCCTCATTACCCCGCTGCTGCAGTTCCT
Organism: Ilyophis sp. 1 JC-2022; assembly: GCA_022702515.1. Classification (NCBI taxonomy): domain Eukaryota; kingdom Metazoa; phylum Chordata; class Actinopteri; order Anguilliformes; family Synaphobranchidae; genus Ilyophis; species Ilyophis sp. 1 JC-2022. The sequence continues at coordinate 13,666,115 of CM040405.1, read as the reverse complement.
CCCAACACAGGGGCAGTAATATTGTGCGCTGCCTGGACCATTTATCTTCTTAAAGCTGCACTGCCCGTTATTTCCATGGTAAATATGTAACGGCTTCTGTGGGGCCCCCTTGGGGCCCCTCACCTAAGCACAGATGCGGCGTGCTGCGTGGTGGCCCTGCAAAGCTATGGGGTCGGGCTCCCGCGTGACGCGGGCCACGCCATCGATAACGTGCTGCTGCACCGCACTGCCGACGTCCTGCTTTGTCACCTGCCCTCCGGGCCCAGTGTGATCTCTGTCTCTCTAATTACTTTTCCGCCCGGGCGACTCCCCGCGGGCTCCCCCCGGTTGATGAATGGGGCCGGGCTGCAGCCGGGGCTCCCCTCTACTCTCTGATGTTTGTGGAAATTGTCTAGCTCATGCTTTCTACAGTCCACCTCCTACAGGACAACCAAGAAAACATCCTATGATCCTCACAGCATCCAGAGTGAGAGTTACTCTGAGCAGGGAGGGTTACTCTGAGAAGCCAGGGTTACTCTGAGCAGGGAGGGTTACTCTGAGCAGGGAGGGTTACTCTGAGCAGGGAGGGTTACTCTGAGCAGGGAGGGTTACTCTGAGCAGGGAGGGTAACTGAGTAGAGTGGGAGTTACTCTGAGAACAGTGGAAGTTACTCTGAGGAGAGTGAGGGTAACTCTGAGCAGGGAGGGTAACTGAATAGAGTAGGAGTTACTCTCTAGCAGGGAGGGCGACTCTGAGCAGAGTGATAATTACTCTGAATAAAGTGAGGATTACTCTGAGTAGGGCCGTGTCACTAATTGCTTAACTAAGTAACCGAGGTAAAATGCCCCTAGTATGACAGCAAAAATAAATTAACCGTTGGTCAAAAAAGGTCATTAATTATTTATTTTGTATAGCTCCTATTCCCATGTGATACACAAGAACTTTTAAACATGTTGGGTGGTAGCCTACATTTGTAACACATTGCAACTAGATGATATATGCAAGTAATAGATTATATTCTTGCGGCTGTTCTGCTGCACTTGGGGCGAGGCGACGTTGCTGTGTGCCAGTGCGGCAGGCAGATATGTTTAAGGCTGGGTATTTGTCACGGAAGTCGCCGGTGTTTCACGGATGCATGATTTTTGTCATTTCTTTCGGCAGTTCTGTGACTTTCCTCTTTTTTTTGCCATTTCCGCAATTTCCCCCGTTTCAGTGCTTTCTGTTATTTTTCGGCAGATTTGGACTGTCATTCTTAACGTAGCCTACGGTGTGATTTGGACTGTCATTCTTAATGTACCTACAGTGTGATTTGGACTGTCATTCTTAACGTAGCCTACAGTGTGATTTGGACTGTCATTCTTAACATAGCCTACAGTGTGATTTGGACTGTCATTCTTAATGTACCTACAGTGTGATTTGGACTGTCATTCTTAACGTAGCCTACAGTGTGATTTGGACTGTCATTCTTAACGTAGCCTACAGTGTGATTTGGACTGTCATTCTTAACGTAGCCTACAGTGTGATTTGGACTGTCATTCTTAACGTAGCCTACAGTGTGATTTGGACTGTCATTTTTAACATAGCGTACAGTGTGATTTGGACTGTCATTCTTAACGTAGCCTGCAGTGTGATTTGGACTGTCATCTACAGTGTGATTTGGACTGTCATCCTTAACGTAGCCTACAGTGTGATTTGGACTGTCATTCTTAATGTACCTACAGTGTGATTTGGACTGTCATTCTTAACATAGCCTACAGTGTGATTTGGACTGTCATTCTTAACGTAGCCTACAGTGTGATTTGGACTGTCATTCTTAACATAGCCTACAGTGTGATTTGGACTGTCATTCTTAACGTAGCCTGCAGTGTGATTTGGACTGTCATCTACAGTGTGATTTGGACTGTCATCCTTCACGTAGCCTACAGTGTGATTTGGACTGTCATTCTTAATGTACCTACAGTGTGATTTGGACTGTCAGTCTTAATGTACCTACAGTGTGATTTGGACTGTCATTCTTAACATAGCCTACAGTGTGATTTGGACTGTCATTCTTAACATAGCCTACAGTGTGATTTGGACTGTCATTCTTAATGTACCTACAGTGTGATTTGGACTGTCATTCTTAACATAGCCTACAGTGTGATTTGGACTGTCATTCTTAATGTACCTACAGTGTGATTTCAACTGTCATTCTTAACATAGCCTACAGTGTGATTTGGACTGTCATCCTTAACGTAGCCTACAGTGTGATTTGGACTGTCATTCTTAATGTACCTACAGTGTGATTTGGACTGTCATTCTTAACATAGCCTACAGTGTGATTTGGACTGTCATTCTTAACATAGCCTACAGTGTGATTTGGACTGTCATTCTTAACGTAGCCTACAGTGTGATTTGGACTGTCATTCTTAACATAGCCTACAGTATGATTTGGACTGTCATTCTTAACGTAGCCTACAGTGTGATTTGGACTGTCATTCTTAACATAACCTACAGTGTGATTTGGACTGTCATTCTTAACATAGCCTACAGTGTGATTTGGACTGTCATTCTTAACGTAGCCTACAGTGTGATTTGTATAGGCCTACTGCCAAGCATTTTAACCATATAGGCAATTGCTGGGAGAAAAAGTGCGACAATGTATACAAATTGTAGAATGCGCTGGGATAAGATTCCCGTCCTTGTCAGTTGTTGCAATCAGATGTTTGACGGCCCCTGTCAACAGTATTGATGCCCGGTCCAGCGCTCCTTCCCCCCATTAAGATAACGTTGTCAGTGACAACAGACACTCCATCAAAGACTTAACCCTCGCGATGTAGGCTACAACATGTTTTACGAAAACTAACTCAATACAAATGGACACACGGACACTTTAACCCCGTTTTATTATTTTAGTAATGCATATTTGAGCATGCTCAACGCTCTGTTTAAAAAGCATGCACTTTCTTTCCATGATAGGCAGAAACGATAAAATGCACCAGCCTATAAATGCATCGCATGATTCATTCCTTTAATAATCTATTACATTTCTCCATGACTTTAGTCAATATTTTCCGTGACAAACAGCCAGCCTTAATCATGTTTTATGAATCGCCTGTATAGCAAGTTTGCACACAATTGTTGTTTACACCAATTGCAATGGCAAATTATGTATAGCATACAGTCAGGTCCATAGGTATTTGGACAGTGACACAATTTGTGTTGTTTTGGCTCTGTACCCCAACACATTGGATTTTAAATGGAACAGTAACTATGAGGTTAAAGTGCAGACTTTCAGCTTTAATTTCAGGGTTTTTAGTCCATATCGGGTGAACAGTGTAGCAATTGTAGCCATTTTTACACATAGCCCCCCCGTTTTAGGGGACCAAAAGTAATTGGACAAATTACCAAACTTTAATACAGTTATATTTAATATTTGGTTGCATATCCTTTGCATGTCATGACTTCCTGATGTATGTGACCCAACAACATCAAAAAACTTATTTTCAGGTACTCTTACAAGTGATATTATAATCTCTCTGCATATGAATGGACCTCTATATGGGAATTGGGGGGTGGGACTACATGAAACTGTACATTACATGGGAATAGTACGACTCAAGATGATTTAAATACTTCATACTTTTAATAATTTTATTTGGCTTTTTAAATGCCTGTATGGCAGGTTTTTGGACGCTCAGAGGCGTTTATTGAAGGCTGCTGTTCTATTGACGGTGAGTCAGTAGTTTTATTTGGTTTTATAGCTTTATTAGTCACCTTCGTTGTTTACAATGATAGTAATGGCAAGTGATCTATGTGTGATTAAAAAAGCCATGAATGTGTGCAACACTATTAAAATTTTCCAAATAAAAATTGAAGCAAGTGAAAATAGCAAAGGAAAATGTGACCAACAGGAGAAATTAACGCGCCGTTTGTAAGAGGTTCTTGTCAATGAACGAGCCATCATTGTAAGAAGAGCATTTAGAAGGGAACATGTTTTTAGAGACTGAAAACATCCTTTACGGCACTCGGATGATTATCTTTATGAGCACTGTGAGAAAATGATTTACCTCCAGCCAATAATAGGAGTGCACATTTGGGACACTGTATTGGGCTCTGCTTCCTCGCACCGGCATTTTTCTTATATGCTGCTGGCAAAGCTAAAAATATAATAATAAGCTTTATTTGTATAAGACCTTTCATATATAAAAACCAACGCAAACTGCTTCAAATTTGAGGACAAGAATAAAAACAAACAAAATAAAAATGTCCAGAAACAAGTGTGCCAAGCTCGTAGCTTCTTTCCCAAGATGCCTTGAAACTGTAATCGCTGCAACCAAGTATTAGGCTATGGGTGTGTACAGATATGTAACCCCTAAAAAAACTATTTTTGCAAGTAAAATAAAAATCGCACATCACAACAGTATGATAAAGAATTTGCACCGTAAACTTAAGGTGGATTGTTTGTTTTGAATGACACTCGCACCTTCTCATTCAAAAGAACTTCAAACGACGAGCAGAAACACATGATGGAGGTGGAGCCAAGTGACAGTGGTGAAACCTCACAGCCTCTGCTGCGTGTAATAACAATCATCTTTCTTTCTTTTCTGTAATCATGAAAGCTGCAAGGCCTTGTTGCTGAGTAGAAGTCGTCAACATCCAATGGTCACCAACATCCAATGGTCACCAACATCCAATGGTCACCAACATCCAATGGTCACCAACATCCAATAACCGTTGATATGGTTGATAGCCAAGCCCTACCTGGAAGTATATTTTTTCCGGGTGCCAGGCCGGCCAAGAACAGTGATAGAGGCTAACTGAGTGAGTCCGTCCGTCCGTCAATCCGTCCTTCCCCATTGTTGGAGGTCATGCGAGAAGTGCCATGAATACCTAATGGTGGTATACTGATCTCACAGTGTTTCCCTTTTTTTCCATATCGCGCACATTTTATTGGGTTTGTTTATTTACCCAACCAAACCGTGAAAAGTTGAGCGTCCGAAGTCGGTGCACATTGTATACGGAATATACAGTTAAATCACTATGAGATCTTCGTTTCATTTAACGTTAGTTTCACAATGTATGGGTGTCGGTAAAGGCCCTGTCACACTATTGCGTATGAGAGAAACGTATGAGTTGCGGATGTAAATTCATGAAATAATTTTCATACGCGCAAAAAGCCGTTGAAAATAAAGAATTTTTTCGGATACTTACCGTATTGAACCTATGAGTAGCGTATGAGTAGCGTATCGCCAGCGTATGGCTAGCGTAATGTACGTATGGCTAGCGTATGAGTAGAGTATGAACTGCGCATGTCCAGCGTACCGCTATCACGTGACAAAGTGCCAATATAACCATCGGTCTTTCCTCATTCTCGGTTCTCAGGATGGGGAACACAACACACCACCACAACCAGGAAAAAAGTATTGACTCTTTAATGACTGTAGGCTATTACTCAGAGGGTATGCAACATGGTTGAAAAGGACATAATGGCAATAAGCACCGTTGACGGTGAGGGGTTTCGAGAGCTAATAAACAGTCTGCGCACACGACTCACTCCAGACCACGTAGATATGCTTAAATGTTCTTGAATAAAAATAAGTAGGTCTATCTAGTATAGCCTATGTTTTAAGTTGACTGTTCTATGCTAGGTCTACTAGTTTAACTGTCGCCTTTCAATTTCAAGAGCGATTATGTTCATGCTGCAAGTGCCTAGTGGAGCAACGGTTTCGCTTGCAACAGATGAGACGGAGCGCAATTTCTTTTCTGTTAAAGTAGCCTATACACGCCTTCCTATTCTATTTTTGTTATGCTACAATAATGCCTGTTTCTCAAATGTTACAATAAATCTTTGATTGAGGAATATAACATGCATTTTGTATTCTGTCTATCATAAGCTATATTTAGCTTTTATGTTATCAATTAATCGACGATTTTTTGTTAAGGTTAACAACTATCGATAAAGGAAATTCCTTAATATTTGCATCCCTACTATGTACCATTATTACCATTATTATCATGTGGCATTATTAATGATCAGTTGATCATATGAATAAACGTTTTTTAAACGTACTTCTGGTGTTTTTCATACTTTTATAATACATCAAATGATGTGTAATTTATAAGTACCCCTGACCCATAGAATAATAAACTGCATTTTACACTTGACTTTAAACTATACAATTGTTCTAAATCATCCTGTCTTGCCATGGAACTGCACCTGCACCTGAGTTGGCCCAGTGCTTCAGGAGGTTCCTCTGCTTCTTTCAATCGTCAGGCATACGCCAAGATGTCTATATACGTTGCAGATACGTCAGACATACGTTAGAAGTACGTTACTCATGCGCTATCAATGCGCTATCAATACGCTAGCTGTACGGTACACCTTCATGTCAGCGTATGACCAGCGTACTCGACCTATGAGTAACGTACCTCTAGCTTAACTCTAGCGTATTCAGCGTATGCCTAGCGTATGTGTAGCGTATAAACCATACGTCCGAACACGCACAAAATTTTTGAGCATGCTTAAAAAACTTTTGATGCCTCGCCGTATGCCACCGAATGCGACCGTGCTTGAAACGTATACAACCTATGCCTAACGTACCCCTAGCGTATGTCAGCGTATATCAGCGTATATCAGCGTATGAGTGATATTTTTAATACGCTGGCATACGCTAGTACGAAACGCTATAGTGTGACAGGGCCTTAAATGATTATCAGGGCTTGACATTAACGGGACAGTTCACTCATTTTGAAGAATTGTCTAAGTTAAGATGTGACAAGTCGGAGTCTAAGTGAAAAAACGATTTTTCACAAATTCGTATTACAGAATTTACATTAGGAATCATATCATATCTTATTCCATCCTATCTTATCGCAGGCTTGGAAAACCTAAATACTCAATCAGAAATCGTTGATCAACTTTCATGTCTGTTACCTAACAATCCACACTACTTTGTTCATATTGCGCACAGCTGATCGGTTGGGAAAATAAACAAACCGACGTTAGTTTGTTAACCTTCTGTTTGTTACGTGATATTTCCACACAAGCACTTCCCAGGCAGGAACCTTGTCATCACACCACCTACTTATTGCGCTAGGGTGAGAAAGCCATCGCTGGGGAAAGACCTCCAGCGCCCGGCATGCACTAGGTTCACCTAGTCTTGTTTCAATTCCAAACCTAGTATAGTAGCCTCACAGTTGCAGGTTTCACATTGCTTACTATCCAATTTTTTTATGTTATTTAATATTTCACACCATTCAGTGTTCATGGTCCTAATAAAAAATAGTGAAATTGATGATTACTGAATTTTGAAATTTCAACATTTACAGTATATTTCAATTTACTTCTCACGTAATTTGCATAGGAAAACCAAATACTTTGAAATACAGTCATACCATCAATATCATAAAAATATCACAATATGATATTTGGGCCTATCGTCCAGCATTAATGGAAATAACACAAAACATGTCCATTCCAATTTCAGACTGTGCAGGATGGTCAAACGTTCTTAGCTGTACACGGCCTGAGCGTGTGCGCATTTCTACGGCCCACCTTTACCTATAGCTAGTCACTCTGGCAACCTAAGGTTTACACCACCCCGTGCGTAAAAAACAACACCCTCCCTCCTGGCCTAATAAGCAGGAAGATTCATCACACTGGCTGTGGCATGCTTTGTGTTCTGTTGCCCTATTCTCTCTCTTCACTCTTTCTCTCTGTCTCTCTCTCTCTGTCTCTGTCTATCTCACCCCGCCGTTAATGTTCCAGACCTAGTGGGGAGTCTGTAAGAGCCTGAGGCAAGAAGCCATTAAATTGAGATACTAATTTACCGCCGCCACCACCAGCTCGGAGCTCAGAGAGATGCGAGACTTGGGGAGAAGGGCCACATGTGGCCCAAACCACAGACTGGGCCCGACACGCGTTCCGGCCGTACCGCCCCCCCACCCCCCCTCTTTCGTGCTCGCCCGTCCGCCCGCCAATGCCGGATCTGCTCGTCGCCACCGGGACGCAATGCTGGCTCAATCTCCTGACAATTTATGCACTGGCGCTGGAAGAACACGCATTAAGGCACCGTACAGAAACATTATGGATCCAGCTATATATAGCCTGCCACGGCCTGTAAGAGCTTTTCATTACAGAGAGACGTCTCACAATCGATACCAGCTAAATCAAATTACAAACTGCGAGCCTATAAATACGTCTTTGGAAATGGATGGTTTGGAGAAAGCCTCGGTTTTGGGGCTCCGAAGGCCGTTCTCGGCACAAGCAGAGACGCGATTATTTTAACTGTGGAACGGCTGCCAGCGAAAACACAAAAAGCGAGAGACGAGGGAGGGATAACGGGGGAAGGGAGAGCCTCTACTGCGGGAGTCCCACTGCTTTCCCACCTACCCCCAGTCCTCAGTCAAACACACACAAGCAGTGTGTTAGGCCCGCACACCATAACTGCAGTCCAACCCATTGCATAAATGTACAGATTCTTTTCTCTGACACGTATGCACATTACACGTGCATTTGAGTCGTATACACAAGTAGGCCACATTGTACTGTATTTGTGCTGAATAACCTAATTTTTCTTTCTCACACACGCGCATACAACGTCCATTCTCTTGCAGTTACAGGCACACAACACACAGCTAATACAGATAATGTGTATACAATATACAAACCCCAATTCTAAAAACAGTACATTGGGACAGTATGTAAAATGCACATAAAAGCAGAAAGCTGTGATTTGTAAATTCAGTTTTACATACATTTAATTGAAAACGAAGAAAGGGTATTTAATTTTTTACCTTATCAACTTTATAGATTTTTGTAAATACATGCCAATTCCAAATTTGATGCCTGCAACATGTTCCAAAAAATTGGGACAGGCGCAAAAAAAGACAACTGTTTGGAAAATTCCACAGGTAAACAGGTGATGCTGTCATGACTGGGTATAAAAGGATATCTAAAAACTCTTGATATCTTATTTTCAGGTACTGTTACAAGCGATACTATAACCTCTCTGCATTTGAATGGATCTCTATGAGAATTTGGGGGTGGGACTAAATTAAACTCTAAATTACATGGGAATAGTATGGAACCCACGGTTGGCTAAATGGCTGTAAGTCATCAAGGGTCTGAGGTATCAAACGAGCCTCAAACCATCACTCTGCTGATATGCAGTAGATGTGGATGGATCACTTTAAGGTTCGTTTCTCCTGACTCATTTTCCTATTGAACTCTGGAAAAATAAGTCAGGAGAAACATTTTACATACTGTCCCAAATTTTTTGGAATTGGGGTTTGTATAATATCAATATGTTCCTCATGACCAACACAGGCACGTTTGCGCACACACACAACGCACACGCACACATACATACAACAGAGATCGGTCTGGGGAGGCAGTGGCTGGAGTGTTTTCCAAGCTCTATGCAGCTGTAACAGGACGTTCTCTTTGAGTCAACATTTGCTGAGCGTGTGCAAGGATGCCACTGGGAGGGGCCAGACAATCCACAGCTCCCTCCCCTCCAACGCCCCGTGCCTCATGATCTGTGGGCCTTTCAAAAGGACCACTGCAGACACCCCTGTGGCTTGGCTGCATGGCTTTATTCTAGATTAACCCACAACTCCCTGGATTAATGGAATTGCCGTGGGTTCACACTCACAGCCACGGGACCTATTGTACAACAATGACCCAAAATGGCAACCAAGCCGCAGTCATCCGGTGGTCAGGATTCCTGTAAAGACGTCACCCCGATTGGGTGGGGTTTTAACATGGGCTGGGTTTTAACACAAGCTAAGCTTTAATACAGGCTAGGCTTTAACATGGGCTGGGCTTTACTACAGGCTAGGCTTTAACATGGGCTGGGCTTTACTACAGGCTAGGCTTTAAAACAGGCTGGGCTTTAACATGGACTGGGCTTTAATACAGGCTAGGATTTAAAACAGGCTGGGCTTTAACAGGGACTGGGCTTTAATACAGGCTAGGATTTAACATGGTCTGGGCTTTAATACAGGCTAGGCTTTAAAACAGGCTGGGCTTTAACATGGACTGGGCTTTAATACAGGCTAGGATTTAACACGGGCTGGGCTTTAATACAGGCTAGGCTTTAACACGGGCTGGGCTTTAATTCAGGCTAGACTTTAACATGGACTGGGCTTTAACATGGGCTGGACTTTAATACAGGCTAGACTTTAACACGGACTGGGCTTTAATACAGGCTAGGCTTTAACACGGGCTGGGCTTTAATACAGGCTAGGCTTTAACACGGGCTGGGCTTTAATACAGGCTAGGCTTTAACACGGGCTGGGCTTTAATACAGGCTAGGCTTTAACACGGGCTGGGCTTTAATACAGGCTAGGCTTTAACACTGGCCGGGCTTTAATACAGGCTAGGCTTTAACACAGACTGGGATTTAACATGGACTGGGCTTTAATACAGGCTAGGATTTAACATGGTCTGGGCTTTAATACAGGCTAGGATTTAACATGGTCTGGGCTTTAATACAGGCTAGACTTTAAAACAGGCTGGGCTTTAACATGGACTGGGCTTTAATACAGGCTAGGATTTAACACGGGCTGGGCTTTAATACAGGCTAGGCTTTAACACGGGCTGGGCTTTAATTCAGGCTAGACTTTAACATGGACTGGGCTTTAACACGGGCTGGGCCTTAATACAGGCTAGGCTTTAACACGGGCTGGGCTTTAATACAGGCTAGGCTTTAACACTGGCTGGACTTTAATACAAGCTGGGCTTTAACATGGGCTGGGCTTTAATACAGGCTATGCTTTAACACAGGCTGGGAGTTACTACAGGCTTGGGCTGGGCTGGGCTTGTGACATATTAGCTTTCTTTCAATCATTTTTCTGTAATTGTACCTTGATGAGGTAGTGAACCTTCAAACATCATAGGCCATGTGACATGCTTCCAGGAAAAAACCTACTGGGTTCGACTGGGTGTTGATATGACAGCCAATCAGAAGCACAGATCATGCAACTTCCAAGTAATTGGTGATTGACAAAACACATCACAATATAACACGGAAGCCGTATGCCCTTATTGTCGATTGGCTGTCATATGAAATAGAAGTAGAATTTTTTTTCCTGGGAGCATTGGAGCTTCACTATCACACACACACACACACACACACACACACAGGCACACACACGCCTGCACACACATACACACACACACAGACACAGTGAGAAGCCCAGCCCAGTAACCGCCAAAATCTGAAACAATGGCGTTAAGACTACGGGTCCCCCCACCAAAAACTGGAGATAAATGTCAGGGGAGGCAAAGAGGGTCATTTCTCTCCCTGTCACCCAGCGAGAGAAAGTCCTCCTCCCCACACACAATCACACACACACACACACACACACACACACACACACACACACACACACACACACACACACACACCCTGATGACCTGGACATTTCTCTCCCTGTCACCCAGCGAGAGAAAGCCCTCCTCCCCACACACAATCACACACACACACACACACACACACACACACACCCTGATGACCTGGACATTTCGCAGGGCAATTACTGCGGCGCACTTCATCACGTGCACAGTGACAGGTGCTGACGGCCCTCGTCCAAACAAATGATGGTGAGGTCGAGGTTGGCAGTCGGCCTCTGAGGTTGGCTGCCTCAGGACGGCACATTAGCCCCAGCTAAAGAGGCGCATTAAAGAGGGTCCGGGCCGCAGCCCCACCCCCCTCCTCCACAATGCACCGTCAACCACAGAGAAGGGACAGGGATTCTGCACCTACCACTTTCCCATGAAGTTTGAGCAAAGGCATGAATGGCAGTTCTGAATATGCTTTAAAACGGGTAAACAGTTGCAGCTAATCCTGCAAAGGCATATGAGGTGAAGCATCAGATACATTCAGCCTGAAAATAACCATGTATCCTTCCTAAGACTAAACGTGTTTCTAAGGTGCACTTGCTCAATTCACAAAGGTCCGGCCTTCATACTTGACAGGGTAAGCACAGCTAAGTATAGCTTTAAAATATGCCAAGAAGCAAAGCACATGGTTACATCTTAAAAAGGGGTGTATAAAAGATAAGACCTTAAATTAAAGTGACGGGGGAAAATTAACCGTGGCATAACTATACTTGCCGGGTCTAAAGTAAGCCCGTCGTCTCCTGCCTACATGCCGCCTGGTACTCGAACAAGCTTCCGTTTGCATGCGGTGAAAAGGAAAATAAAACAAACCGTCGGCGAGGATGAGCCATGGTATTCCGCCATGACGCGAGCGTGACGGCCCGCGGTAACGCTCTGTACCGTTCATCGTCTTACGAAAAGGGACGGAAAGAGATCTGCCTTTCATTTTTAAAAAAGACCGTCCCATCGCCATTTGAGCAAAAAAATGAATGGGAAAAGAGCGACCGCTCGCAGTTCTAATCCGTGAAGCATTCACTGTTCAAACGGAGCGCCTCGCTTCAGGAGCCACTGGTTCCTTCCTCTCACCCCCCCCCCCCCCCTTTATTCTCCCTCTGAAATTATTACTATTATTTTCACTTAGATTATCAGTAGCAGTTGTTTCTGTTGGCTCGGGCGTTGATTAATCCGTCCATTTTTCATCCATCGCTATGGAGGACAAGATAAATAAACAGTGAGCAGAAACGGAGGGTGGGGGAAAAACAGCTCTAGAGTGATGTTTCCCAGGGAATTGCCCCTGAGTGAGCGCTCAATCTATCAATCGATACCATGCAGCTGCGTGCCATCATTAGGGCCGGCTGGCGCCTGTTTATTTATGCAGCCCCCTCCCTCCCTGCCATAGTGTGGGGCCTTTTTCTAGTGGAACGCAGAGGCTCAAACCCCCGACCTCGTATGCGGGTGACGCAAACGCAGAACAGCCGGTCGTCCGTTCGCATCTCCCATTGACCGTAAGCCCCTGGCGACGGCTTGAGGCAAGAGGCAACCAAGCCGGGGTCCGCATTGCGTGTTTTGGGGCCAGTTATGGGGCCGTCCACCGCCGTGAAACGAAGCCAGTGCAGGCCTGCGACGGCAAATTACCCGCCATTCCGTCGGCAGAGCTTTAGACGGTTGCTGGTAGCCTACTCAGCGGAAGGGGACAAACACCGCAACATAAAAAAAAAAAAACACAGGCTACAAACGGCACTCTAATCCTCTGGACGTATCCAAAGGTGCAGAAAATTGAGTCAAAGCGGGAGATACAGGACGACAGTGCTTTCCGGCCCGTGTGACAGGAGATGAGGTTCCCCGCAACGTCGGCCGCATTTGAAGTTGTTTGTTGGTGGTGGTGGGGGGGTTATATTTAGCTGGAGGGGGAGGTGGGTTGGGCGAATGAACCAGGTGGGGGCCGAGATGTGGACAGATGACCCGGTGGAAGACAAATGGCTTTAGCAGGATGACCAGTGACATGCATGTTTCATGTTCTAATGGGACCTGACCCTGGGGTCAGAGAGCCAGCAAGGCAGTGGCCCATTCCAGCACATCACCCTCAGCCCCTGACCTGTAACCAGAGCCAATCCAAACACCCCACCGCCCCCCGTAACACAGCAGGGCCTGAGCGCGAGATGGAGGACCCACAAGGGCGCATTCCTGTCTCGTCTCCGCTGCCTCTGTGGGACACGCCGGTCGGGGGTGAGGGGGAAACCGAGGGAGTTTGGCAACGTGGCGGGGCGCAACCGCTCTCGCAGTGCAGGGGAGCGCTTCATTCTCCAACGGGGGAGCAAGGTACACTGGGGAATAAAGCCAGGAATGTTTTTATTTCCCTGTCTTTATTGGGTTCTATTTCTCCTGCTTAAACATGACATGGGCATCCCTTCCGCTCCCTGAGCTCATAACAGGATGGTCTTATCGCTCAATACTTTGGCTGAATTGACCTGACAGCTCAGAGATAAAGCATTAGGCCAGAGACGAGAGCCTGCGCCGGGGAAGCCTCTGAGAGACGACTTGAGTCTCTCGCGGGAGCATTTTTAAGTCCCGACGGCCGCATTCTGAAACTCTGGGCCTTTAAACAAACAACTGGAGCGAGGCCACTCGTTAATAACCCTACAGCCCAAGTGCGCTACATGCGTCAGAACCTGGCTCTTCTTTTCAAGCGCAGTTATTTTCTTTGATCTGGGTTCTATAAAAAAAATAAAGCGCACCCCTCTTACCCGCTCGCTCCCTGAAGTTTTTTTTGTTCAACAAAGGCGCCCATTATCTGATGCGTGGCAAAAAACCTGGAAAGGGGGACTCTGCACCGGAATTCTGAGCAAAGCCCAGAGAACACCGATTGTGCAACGCACAATGTGCCTCTGAGACGAGAAAATATTCTCATTCAAAGTGAGCGTATTAAGCACGGAACCGTTGAGTCATGCTTCTGGAACTGTTCGCGCTTTTTGCACGGCCCCCGTTTTAATTTCTCAAACTGAACGATGAACACTGAATGGAGAAAAAACGAAGACAATGCTATGCTCTGTGTGCAGTCTTTTCACTATCTGCTGAGGTAATGATCACATAATTGTCAATGACATAGAAAAATAGACTCACGTGAATTCACCTCAAACCACCGAGAGGAGCCGAGGTGGTCAGTTAACCTCATCAATCTAATTTCAACACCCCCTGTGCTGTAACTTCAAACTGAAGCTAAATATTGACATTAAAAAGTTAGACACGTTACCATTAGCAAACTAACTAAATTAATTTGTTGGGGCTGGCAGTGCTCTCTGGTTGTGGCTTGCGTCAATGCACAGAGCAGTGCTGGCGGGTTCTGAAAACCGCCATTGTTTACAAAAATATCAAAGCGCGCTTTCCGCAGTGACGTGCTGTTGGAGACGGGAGCTGGAGAGGTGTGTTGCAGGTAGTTTTTAAAGAAAGAGAAGCCTTTTACATGAACAGCTAATGCCTGCCTTCCATTAGCAGCACACAGCTGCATGTGGGGTCTCTCAGGCGAGCCAGCCAGGAGCAGCTCGCTAAGGGCTACAGATATGGCAATAGGAGCCTTATGTGCTTTGTTGTGGCTGCCAGTAGCAAATATGTGACCCGCTCTGCAATAATGAGTCGAATGTAGCATAATGTTTACACGGAGCGGCAGTGTAGTACAATGGTTAAGGAACTGGGTTTGTAGCCGAAAGGTTGCAGGTTCGATTCCCAGGTAGGACACTGCCGTTGTACCCCTGAGCAAGGTACTTCACCTGCATTGCTTCAGTATATATCCAGCTGTATGAATGGATAAATGTAATAAGAAGTATGTAAGTCGCTCTGGATAAGAGCGTCTGCTAAATGCCTATAATGTAATGTAAAAATGTTTATTAATTTCTGCAAATTTTATGGTATGAGTTTGTTCCCTTGGTCGTTTTTTTAATGATAGGTCTGATGTTCTCTTGCGACAGTATCCGTGTTTTTTGGTGTTTTTCAGTTGTGTTAGAAAATCTGTGTGCTTTGATATTTTGAGAATTCCAAATGTGCTGTGTAAGTCGCTCTGGATAAGAGCGTCTGCTAAATGCCTATAATGTAATGTAATGTAACGTACCCGCTCTGCAATAATGAGTCGAATGTAGCATAATGTTTACACGTACAGGGCGATTGAATGTTGTGGGGTGATTTTTATTCTGAAAAATAATTTTTTTTAAATTTGTTTTGCTTCTTTTATATCTTTTATATATGAGGCGTAAGAAATGCACTGTTGAAGTTTCACTGAACATCCTTTGCACAGTTCTACTGAGGGACAATCGCCGTTTTCCCTCACAAAGAGACAACTGATGTGATTGTGGTTTCTAAAAGCTCGAGAGGCCCGTTTACCAGCATACGGAAATCGTGCGTGGCATTCACAACCGTACAGAAGTGACTCTATTAATCATCATATCAGCTTCTCATTGAATTACGCCGGAACTGAAAAACTTTAATGTAGTTGCATATGACTTTACGTATATTGCATGAACATGCTTCTACTATAAAACACCAGCAGTGGCGATGGTACGCTAACTGAGAAGGCCGTGTGCACTTCTGTTGGGAGGCGCACACACACGTCAGAGCGCCTGAAGCCGCCAGTGGTTCCCGGGCCTCAGAGCCGCAGATCGGACCTGAGTGGCGCCGAAGGGGGCTGAATCCCGCGCACGGCTGAATCCCGTTCTCCCCAGGCACGCTTTCATTCCCTCTCTTTCAAGGCATAAAAAGACAACCCCTGAGCCTTTCTACCCCTCTCCCGTGATCGGCCGTTAACTTACATTTAGCGAAAAGGATAAAACGAGTCAGATAGCGCAAGCTCACTAGACGCTTGAGGAAACGCCGAAAGCACACCCCTGCGTGGGACTCCGCACTGGCCTCAGCGTTAGGTGCTCTCTTAACAAACCCACCAGCAGCCGAGCTGTTTATCCACACAGATAAGAGCTTTATTAGAGGGCTCTTCCTGCAGGGAGCCTATATAACATGTGCCGGCAGAGCCTTCACCTCAGTGTGTTTTTTTAACTCTCTGCGCCTGTCCAAGCACACGTGTTTGCGTTTATCTCACAAGTATATGTCAGTTCCGTACACGAACTGGAGACTTTGTCCCTGGCGTCATTAATCAAGCGGAAAAACTGAGCCGAGAC
Source organism: Ilyophis sp. 1 JC-2022 (assembly GCA_022702515.1). Classification (NCBI taxonomy): domain Eukaryota; kingdom Metazoa; phylum Chordata; class Actinopteri; order Anguilliformes; family Synaphobranchidae; genus Ilyophis; species Ilyophis sp. 1 JC-2022. The sequence goes on along the minus strand of CM040405.1, from coordinate 13,649,609 downwards.
TAAAGGAAAGAAGACGAGGGGGTGGGGAAGAATAAAGTCAAAAGATGCTAACAGTTTTGAGCAGTCTACAGAATAAATGTTTAGCAGGGAGTCCCGGAAACAATAACCGGCACAAATAAATCGATTAGCGCGCCGGAGAGGCAGCGCAGGTCTGGCGTGACCTGGCGAGTGCTTCTTCCTGTAGCGCGTGGCGACACCCCCTCCTGCCTTTTTCCATTTTGTCCTCTACTCCCCTGTCCGCCGCTATCAGCCTGCTCCATCTGTCGTCTTTCAAGGTGATTTAATATCGCCCTCCCTGCCAGTGCCGATTGGGGCAGGCGCACACACGTGCACACACACACACACACACACACACACACACACACACACACAAAGGCATATGTGCAGGCCCATGGTTAGGCTACACCTTATCCACAACCCGCCCCCCCACACACACACACACACACACAGAAACACACTGAAGGTTATAAACTAGCCTCCTGAGACTCTTTCAGAGCAGGGTATCGATCAGACTTGAGCGCAGACAGCGAGGAGGGGTGGATCGATACCGGGCCTTTAAAGAGATGTACGCGGACGGGCCGGGCCGCGCGGCTGTGGTCTGCCAGCTGTCAGGGGCTTGTCTGACGGAGCTTTTCCTGCACTGCCTCTGCACCGGGGCCACAAGCCAGAGTCACCTACCAGAACACTGTCACGTTCCCCCCCTCCTCCCCCTCCTCCCTTTCCTCCTCCTCCCTCCCTCTCTCTGCCCCCCCCCCCCCCTCTCTCTCTCTCTTCTCTTTCTGCTCTATCTCTCTGACCCTCATCTCTCTCTTACCCTTATCCCTCTGTCCCTCTTCTCTCTCTGTCTCTCACTCCCCTCTCTCCGTGAGCTGGGGCATACTGGTCTCTCTGCCTCCCTCCGGGGCCAGCGCCCATCCCAGCGGAGCAGCAGCAGAATGGCACAGGGAGAGGCGCGCGTGACGCTGAAGCGCTCAGACAGGTTCTGGAACACGACGGCGCTTCTGGGAGAGTGGAGAGACGCGCATTATCATTTTCTGACGCACATTCTTTTTACGCCCTGGCAACAGAGCGTAAACCGTATTACGGGTTGAGAAGCCTCACCTGCGGAATTACTCTGGCGTGTTGCATTTTCGCTTTCCTGCAGACCTCAGAGCTGAAGTCGCATCCCGGCGTCTGGCTGGAGTGCCGAGCGTTAGGGGCGGGGACCAACGGAATCAGACGGCGCGCAGGAACCAACGCCGCGGGCCACAACATTCTGCTTTTCTGCCCCCCACCAAGGCCTGATCTAACAGCCCCCTCCGCCCGCCCCCCTACACCATACACAGACAGAGAACAGGGCTCTCAGATGCCAGGGAAATGCGTACCGCGCCGGTCTAAAATAGACGCGGACAAAGTCTCAATTCTGTGAGTTACAGAAAGCAAGGATGACACAAGGCAGAGGCAGTGAAGATCCTGCAACACTTCCCATATCCGTGCACAGCAAAGAGGGACTGCAGCTGAACACTGTGTATTAAACGCTTTATTCTACCGACAGCACTGTGCTAGATGTGCAGCCACAGTAAAAACCATTTCATGTAAGGGCCTCTGAAGTTGGCTTGTTGAAATGTGTTAACGTGTAAAATCCATCCCTAAATCCGCAACAGTAGGCATCGAAGTCATTCATGACAAAATGAATGTTGGGCAGATCCAGCAGGGAGCCGTTTTTTTTTGGTTTTGTTTTTTAGAGTCTGCAAGGTCCAAATTTAATCAAATCCAAAAAGAAATCTGCCACATTAGATGAAAGATAAAGAACGTAATGAGGACAGGCTGCGCGGCTTTGAGCGGCTGAGTGAGGTGAATGAGGACAGGCTGCGCGGCTTTGAGCCGCTGAGCTGGGCGAATGAAGCCAAGCGTGCCTTTTCAAACTTCGTTTTATTGTTCCACTCATTAAGCACGAAGAGCGGGGAACTTGTTGCGCGTACCTGTCACGTTCCATCAGCGGGCGGAGCCCAGAGTATCGACGAAGTACAGACCTTTGGCCCGCGCAGCGGAGCAACGTGGCGGAGCTCTCGCCGAGCTGGGAGAGAGCGGAAAACTCCTGGGCTCGCTTTCTCGCCCGAAGAGCCGCGTCGCTTCATCCACAGCTCTACGCCTTTTTACATATATATATATTTTTTTTTGTAAGTTATACTTTATTGACCCCATGAGGTAATTTGTCCTCTGCATCTGACTGATCCTAACTACTTAGGAGCAGTGGGCAGCCACAGTGCAGCGCCCGGGGACTAACTCCAGCTCTGAGGCCAATGGCAGGAGTTTACCTAACCTGACATACATGTCTTTGGTGAGGGAGAAAAACTGAGTTTGGGGAGGAAACCCATGCAAATACGGGGAGATGCAGAGATGACCCGGATCGTGACTCGAACCCAAAACGTCTTTCTCGTGTCGCGACAGCGCCAACCACTACACCGCTGTGCCGCACTTTGTAGGGTCCAGCGTTCAACTTGTTGGTCATCTGCTGACCGTGACAAACGCCTCCCGTCTGACGGGTGTGAGTGGGTGGAAGCCGGGGGATGTAAGGAGGCCATAGCGGAGAGTACAATCGGCTGGGGGGGGGTCACAGCTGAGCCTGCACTGCGTCCACATAACGCACTCTGTTGCATCTGAGACTCCCCCAGTAACACTACACCCTGATGAAGCCATACTACAGAAACATGCTGGTAACTTAAACATTTAAAACTTTTTTTTCCCATGGAGATAAGTGTGCGATTTTCATATTCTTTCTGATTTAATGGACATGGTAATCAGCACCTTTCTTTCTTTTGGGTGCACATTCTTTTAATATTTTTTCAACCCCCAAGTAACACTCAGGTAAAATTTCTAGTTTGGAGGCTAGTCATACAAGCGACTGTTCTGCCAAAAACAACAGGTGTTCTTTCCCATCTAGTCAAAACAATGCAAATACATTTCCCTATTCGTTTCATACTAGCTATGATGAATGATGTTACACCAAAAGAATTTAAGTTGGAAAGACAGGATAAGATGAGGATGACTCGAGGACAGCACGGAAGAGGCTGGGCGCACCTCTGTAGTGTAAGTGATAAAAGCTCCCAGAATGCACTTCACCCTAGGCCGAGCCCAGTCCTGCATTTCGGCTTTCAAAAGTGCGGAGCTACTCGACCAGGTTGGGGCGGGTGGCCTCGCTCCCTTTAGAAATAATTGCAACTCTGAATTTAAAAAAAAATGTTTAAAAAAAATGTTTAAAAAAAAATTTCCGCAACAGCACCACAACTCCGCTTGAGATCTATGGGCTTTTGGAAAGAGCCAGCAAACAAAGTAAATTATGAAAGATTGCTGCGGGCTCCGGCTCGGTTCCAGAGAGAGGCGGAAAAAATAGAGTCGCTCTCCCAAATTTATACGAGGCGAAACCAGCTCGCGCTCCAGCACCCCCCCCTCTTTTCTCAGGTCTCCGCCTCCTTTGGACGAAAAGGGTGCAGCAGCCGCACGGCGTGGAGGCGCAGGGCTATTAAAAGAAAGGCAAATGCTTTTACCAGTTGTTCCGAAATCGCTCCGGGGTGCCAAGTAAGTGCCGCGCTGCCTTCCAAAACCTCTCCAGCTGATCAAAAGAGCGGCGCTCCCTCCGCTCGAGCTGCGGCCTGTACTGGCACGAGGAGCGCGGTGTGCGCCACATTACGAAACCTGGCTTCGGCTGCCCTTATACCGAGCGTTCAATTGTACCTATGAGGTTTCCCGGCTCTTGGAATATGACCAGGGCGGCGTATACAGCGCTGTGCCTCGATGAACGTTTCGCACACTTGGAGGCCTCCGCAGCCCTGCTGATATGGCAGATTAAATTGGGACTTCCGGGACGATGCTCTGGGGACCGGCGCATTTCTGTTGTCTTCATTGGCCCGGTAACCCGTCAGAAGCGCAGAAGCGAGGTCTCTCTGCTCTCTTCTGCAGGGCTGAGAAAGCCAACTCCTACAGACTCCCCAGGAATCTTTCTGTCCTCAAGTGACACCCTACGCTGAGAAGGTTTCAGCGATCCAACGGGCCGCTCGGTGCTGTGGCAGGGTGTGTGTGTGTGTGTGTGTGGGGGGTGCAGGTCCAGAGGAAAGGAGGCACCAGCCCTTTAAGAAGGCTGTTCCACTACTGGCTACACGGTGTGCCGGCATGCGCACGTGTGTGCGTGTGCGTACGTGCATTTGTGTGTGTGTGTCTATGTGCGTGCGTGTGTCTCTATCTGCGTGTGTGTGTGTCTATGTGCGCGTTTGTGTGTACAGGAACAGGGAGAGTCTCGCAGCGCAGGAACGAGAGAGAATTTGTTTATATTTGCCACTGCCAAGATCCTGTCAGGAGGCGACCCAAAGCCCTAAAGAGGAACTGCAGACTGCTCACTCCTGCAAAGACGCCCTCTCGGCAGAGAGCCTTTTCATTGGCCCCTCAGTGTGGAGTCTGTGACTCAGTAGTGGAGTGGGCGCCCCCCCCCCCCCCCCCCCCACGCCTCTGCCCCCCCGACATGAGTACAGAGGGAAGAGAGAAGAGGGGCGGAGGGGCGGAGGGGGGAAGGGCGCTCCACTCCACTCGCGATGAATACAGAAGCCATTGTTGGAGCGGCCAGTTCCAGTTCCGTCGTGCAGCTCAGCTGCAGCCCACCCCTCAGCGAGCGCCAGTCACTCGAGGCCTGGAGCTCTCCCGCCATGTAAACCCACCGGCTAACGACGAGGCCTATCAGAACACGTTAGGCAGCGATTAGACATTTTGTGAGTAAACAGACGAAAGCGTTTATCCGAGAAGAGCTCTTTCTCGGTTCTGGAGCTCCGCGTGTTCAGAGACCGCACGCATATGGTTCCTTTCCGTCCTGCCGCGTTCGCCGTTTCATAGACCAAGGCACCATCAGCAGAACCCTTTTGAAACGCTCGTGTCACTTGAATCACAGACCTTGTTTGCAGCCACTGTAGCTCAGCTCATGTGTGTGCATGTGTCGGTGGGCGTGTGTGTGTGTGTCTGTGTGTGCATTGGTGTGCATATGTGTGTGTGTCCGTCTGTGTGCATGTGTGTGTGCATTAGTGTGCATGTGTGTCTGTCTGTGTGCATGTGTGTGTGCATTAGTGCGCATGTGTGTCTGTGTGTGTGTGTGTGTGTGTGTGTATCTGAGACCTCTGAGCATGCTCCTTATCAGCTGTGCGTCAGGGAGGGCCTGCAGCGCTCACTGTCAATTTCCTGAAAATGCTAATTAAATGTAAAAGTAGGAAAAGCGTTTCTCAAGCTGGCTAATGACCTAAAGCGGCTGGAACAGTATCAAGTGTCAAATACAGCCATTCATCTTTGCAACATGAAGGGGGAGAGGAGAGGAGCCAGACAGAGGGAGAGGGAGAGAGGAAGAGAGAGGAGGGAACGCATGCAGACGGAGGAGGACGTGGAGCCGGGGAGAGGGAGCGCAGAGAAGCGCGAGCGAGACAATGAGAGGAAGCAGTCATTATCCGTGATGATTTTTTGATGGGCCTGTCTGTTGCAATTTACTCCGGCGACGCTGAGCCTCAAATTGCGTCTCGCTTGAGTTCCAGGGGGGGAGCGCTTCCAGGAGGTTCGTACTTGGAGGGGCACAAAGATGGCGCGCTGGCTGTGGGGAGGCTGCAGCGACAACAAAGCGCTTGAGGCTACGGTTCGGAACGAAGAGTGCAGATGTGTGGGGGAATGCAGGACATTATCAGCTACACAGGCCCCTGTGCCTCCCACATACAGACAGCCTTCCACTGCAGACGGACATGTAGAAGCTTCAGACGAGCGCTGTGAGGACACAAGGGCCCACACCAAAAGCGGGGGAAAGTATCTGAGTTTGTGCAAAGCGCCTGGAGAGCGAGCGCTTGACGAAAGGCCTCAAACAGACTGGGAAAGGCAGAAAGGGAAGAGAGCCGTTGAGCCGTCTGCCACGAGATGCCACCGCTCAGGTCCTCGCGCACTCCCAATGCCTCTTTGCCTCCCAATGCCCCTCCAGCCCCTAGGGGGAGCGGCCCCGTCGATCTCAAAACACTCGTAAAGAAGGTGAACGGAGAAGTTTTTAATTCATTTAATTCCGCAAAGTGCTACGGAGGGCCCCAGGACCCAGGTCTGCAACACGGGTGGGGGGGCGGGTTTGTATACAAGGCGGCCACATGCACCCGATTGGAGGACTGGAAGAAAGGGGTGGAGCAAGTACCAGCTTTGCAATCAGTTTCAAAAGAGGACAGTTTATGCAGCAGGGGCTTCCTTGGTGTGTCTTCACTGTAACAGACCTGACAGAGAGTGGTCATAAAGCGGTCAGAGTTGTCAAAGAATGGTCGAAATGCAGTCAGAGTGCAGTCAGCCCCAATACATGGGAGGCATGGGAAAGAATCAAATAAAAATCAAATCAATATTTATTTATATAGCGCATTTCACAACCAATTGTCAAAATACGCTTCACACAAAACCCGGCCTAAACCCCCACATGAGCAAGCCAAAGGCAACAGCGGCAAGGGAAAAACTCCCAGAAGAAGAAGACAGAGGGCTGGCCAGCCTTGGAGGAATGCAGCCGATGGGATTCTCCCAAGGAGATGCCACACCCTTCTGACATACTTTCTCGGGGGTGAATGTTTGGAGGCGGGCTTCCTCCTCCTCCTCGAGCGAGAGAGAGAGAGGCGGGCCGGGCCCATCCTCTGCTGCGGCTTTCCTGTACGGGTGGAGCTGGGGATCCACCCGCAGGTGTATCCCAAAGGCCCAACCTGGTCGAACGAACCACGTCCTGTTCCCAGCGCATTGTGTGGACCGCTGAAATAAAAGGCGTTTAAATAACGATGCGATGCCAGGCCTCTCCTGTGGCTCCCTCTGGTTGTGATTAATGCCTCTGTTGTTGTCTTTTGACACCATAAAAATGGAATAAAGGCCCCCACTTAAAGGTGGATGAGCCTCTGTAAACATGAACACAAAGGTGAATGCACACAGCTCACAGTTTTACGGCGCACAAAGGCCCATGGATTTGGGCTCTGCGTCACGTGCATGTGTGTGTGTGTGTGTGTGTGTGTGTATTTAACCTTGCCTGTCGGTGAATTTACACTTGTACATGTTTGCTAAGGACTCCTCTCTCGCATGCATGCACATACGCAGATTTGAGCAGGCCTGCTTCCTTTCCTCCAGTGAGAGAGAGAGAGAGAGAGAGAGAGAGAGAGAGAGAGATGGGGAGGGGAGAGCTTAGAATTGATGGCTCATAGAAAGCAGGGCTCTGACTCACGCAGACAGCTGCCACTAACTCACAAGCACCGCTGTCCCGGAAACCGTTGCCGTCTGCAGCATTGTGTCACAGATGAACACGCACACAGGTACGCACGCACAGATACACACACACACATGCACTGTTAGGCACGCACACGCAAGTACAGATACACACGCATACGTGCATCGACACCCAACTACACCCCAAAAACAGCCTTACAAAACAATTTGAGACCCCAATAAAGGCTGCTGTTGCCTGTTTTGTAGTGGCAGCATAACTGCACGTCACAAGCCTGCGCTGCATCTCAAATACACAGAGCAGCGTTCTCTGTCCTTGTGTTCCTGGAAGTGCAGTCGCCCTAAGAAACTTGACAAGAACATCCTTCACAAGAACTCAAGAACTCACGAACTTGGCTTTCCTGGTATGGAGAAACACCCTGTATTTCACGCTGATGGCAGAGCCTTTCTTCCGCGCCGAGCGACAGCAGAAGCTTCAGACGGGGTTCAGACCCCCCCCCCCCCCCCCCCCCGCCCCACCCCCGCGGTAAATGTGTGGAAGGGGGAGGGGGTAAAAGCACCGTTCGCGCCGCGTGATTAACCGAGGCCTCCGAGTCTCAACGCTCTGCGCCTGCGAATCGGCAGATATGGGCACAGATCGGCGGAAAGGCGGCAGGAGGAAACCCCCCCCTTGTCCTCCGAGAGGACGCAGAGCACCGAGTGTGGAGCGCCGTGTGCGTGTGCGCGTGTGCGTGTGCTCGGGGCCTTTACTGCGCAGATGCCAACAATGAAAGAGGACCGCTTCAATTATTACTTGTTGTGTTCGATGCCAATTCAGGAACTGCTGGACATCAAATGCAATTCTTCCTATCTGTTAATGCACACATCCATCAACAGATCAAAAGAAGGACTGACAGTTCCAAAGATCGATACATCAACAAATACAGTAGAGATACACAGTAGACAAATGAAACACAGTAAATATGCACATAGAGTAGATGGACCTATCAATAAAAAAAGTACATTAGTAGATAGTAGATTCATAGGTAGCTATTGTGTAAATTGTAGCTAGAAGTCATATGCTAAGTTTGAACTGAAAAGATAGTCGACAGTCCACCATCTTCAGGCCTTTTAAAACATGCATGCGTCTTGGACTCAAAAAAAGCTTTTCAGAACAGCCAGCTCCCGTAGAGAAGCCATGGATATAATTGAAAGCCAATCCTGACAGACATACTTGGTGAATTATTAAAGTACTTCCCTTTACCGGTGGGAACAACACGCTGAGTCTTGAGCAGCGGATTTAACCGCTATCAAACAACGTTGGGTACGACGGCGCGCCTTTTTCCTGCCGAGCTCCTGACTCTGTGCCAGCATTGCGTTCCGCTCTGCCCCGCCCCGCCCCCCCCCAAGGGTGTCCCATGTCTCCGATCTGACGGCCCGCCGGCTTCACGTGAAGGGCCTCGCCTGACCCCTGGCCTCACTTCCCGTCTCACTACAGAGCTCCCTTCCTGTCTGTGGGATGGGGGGCGGCGGGGGGCGGCGGGGAACTGCGGCGGTAGTTCCCCGTTGTCCGACCCCCTCTAACCACTACGGGCCCCCAGTGACGCATTATCCGTGTGGACTATGAGGCGTTGCCCACATAGTTCAAACTCGCAGCCGGCTTTGTCCGAAGTTAACACTAGCGTACGAATTCTCACCACCTCCTGTTCAGGAGCGTGTTTATACAACTGTCGCTCGAGTGAAACGAGGTTCGCGCCGCGCCGCGCTCAACAAACCCTCTCCCTGTGGAAGAGTGTAAACACGAGCACTCTTTCACATACTTTCAAAAAAGCGCATTTCCCAACTCCAGCTGCAGAAGGTGAATGCCCTTAATCTAAAGTGTAGTGGACCTGCGTGGTACCTGCTCAGAAACCCATGTCTGCAAACGTGTGGGGTCCAGTCTCGCTGAAAACGTGACAGTCCGCCCGTGGAACGGCATGTACAGAAGGGGCGGAGCTCGCAGCCCTTCTGCAGAGACCCAAAAATGAAATGCAAAAGCACTTTTTCAATCGAATTTGGCTCAAACTGGACAGAGGCTCTGTCTAAAGACTGTAGTGGACCTGCGGCAGGAAGTAAGGGCAATTACCCATCGCTCTGCTGACAGAGGCCACGCCCTCGGTGTCCGCCCGTGAACGGCACTCATACTAAGAGGGGCGGAGCTCGCAGCCCTTCTGCAGAGACCCAAAAAATCTAATGCAAAAGCACTTTTTCAATCGAATTTGGCTCAAACTGGACAGAGGCTCTGTGTTGAGACTGATACGGCCAGGCGGCAGGGTCATCTTTCTCTTCTGACTTTAGAGCCACCCTAGCCCTGCCAGTCATTTTTAGACTAGCTAAGCAGACATTTTGAAAGAGATACCCACCGGTTCACATTAGTCAGCCCCAGAGGGGTAGGTTCTTGGGTAAAACCAGACAAAACCAGTGATTCGAAGGTAGCGTGATAGACGGGGCAGGGTGGGGGTCTATTCACCTTGTAGCCGATAGGGGCCCCCTGCTATCCTGTGCTAACAGGGGGACCCGCTCCACGTGGTCTGGCTTTGTTGCCATGGCGAGGAGGAAGTTGCTCATAACAAGCAAACTTGACCGCAGTGAATCCTGGCCGACCGACAGTGTAGCAAATGCATTTTAAATAGGAGAAACAACCATAAGTCCCGCTTCCCGGGAAAACCAAGGTGGCGTGGAAAAGCATCACGCAGTGTGTCCGGCAGGGAGTCGGAGGAGTCATGAAACCACCCCAATTTATCTGCTAGCCAAACGCTGCTAATATGCCTTCGCTGCATAATAACCTATACCACTTTAACGATGCTAAAGTTCCCATTTTTGATTGGTCCACCATGAGAAACGATTCAATTCTTGTGCAGATGCAATAAAAACACTCAAGGTAAAAGTGGTGGCAGACGTTTTTAGCACGCGCTCTCACCCTGGCAAACCCCCAACCGGCGACACTTCCTGTGTGCCGTCTCTCTGCCGCAAAACGGCATCAGAAGAAAACAACGCTGTGAAAAAAAACGAAGAGGAGGAGGAAGTGTAGGCAGAGGGCACGTCTGGGTCACGCCACTCCGCCGACAAACATGTCGCTCTGCATTCGCCGTGTTCCAACCTGCGGTGTGCCGTTTGTGCCATCGTGAAATGCGGAATTTTTTAACGGGGAACTTCCGGATATTGCGTCCGACGTTAAATATTCCGTGCGTAAGCTGCGGTTTAGAGATGGGTCCTCGGTGTAAGTGCAATGTAAGCGTGCATTGTCACACTCTTCAAGCAGTGGCAGCTGTACGCCTAGATAGCAAGACAGCAGACATTTACTTTTTGTTTAACCAGTCAGCTGGGTGAGACCAGCATATTTTGTGACATTCTGGAGAGAAAAGAACAGCTTGAATATGAGGCTAGAAGGCCTAGGGTGGCCAACAGAAAGACATGCTTCAATTCCGCTTGCACTCGGAAAGAATTGTAGTAATATTCATAATTTATTAATACATTATATTCAATTGCTTGGGTTACTTGCACTCTGAACAGCAGTGGTATTGCGACTAGTATGAGTCGTCTATGACGTACACACAATTCTACAATAGGTTAATCCAACTCAAACTGTGTACATAGCCAGTTATCCTAATATGTTGACATTATATTCAGAAAAAAATACATGGTGCGGTCATATGAGCCATTTACTCAGACTAATGCAATACGAGGGTACTTGTGACAATTAGCTTTAAGTTGAACTTGACTCAAGATTATTTTAAGTTATCAATAAGAACAAGAATAAGTTTCATCCAACTCGCATGCAAATTCAGTTTCATTTGGAAAATTTTTAAAATGGAGAACGGGGGGGGGGGGAGCAGGAGACACGCAGGTGTGGCACGCGCGTAGCAGGAGACACGCAGGTGTGGCACGTGTGTAGCGCGAGACGCGCCGGCTAAGAATTATTACGTATCAAGCGGTTTATTTCACTGCGGGTGAATTTTTAATCAGGCTCAGGATTTCATCTCCGCGACGGGCCCCGTCGATTTTCTGCCCCGTCAGCACAACGGTCCGCAAAGCCATCCATTCTGTCTGCCGAAACCCGAACTGAAAAAGAGCGTTACTCATCGTCAGTCTTTCACGTGTTGTCATGGAAGTAAAATATGGCGATGCAGCGAAGAGCCTCGCGTCGCCGCTGTGAGTCCGTTTGAACCCGCTTCGGTCGAGCGGCTTAAGCACCGCAGCTGCAGCGCAAATGCAGCTATTGCGCTGAAAGCGTGTGCCGCGTGCTCTGTGCATACATTCTCAATGTACTTTTTTATTTTTATTTAAAAAGATCAGTTCTGCCGCTGTCCCGATAGAAGTTGTGGAGCTGCAGCGGGTTGACTGAATGAAACGGGAGGAAGCAGGCCGCAGATCGGGATTTGCAACCGCCTTCGGCAAATGGCAGTGGATGAAGTCAGGCTACTCTGGACCTTCACGCTAGCTCCTCAGAGAGCCCCACATCTAACAGGGGTGCGGCCAGTGACAAAAGGATTCCCCGAATGTTTCACCGTCCCCCCTGCCTGCTGATTGTTATGCTAATCTGCATAATTGTTTCAGTTTTACTAGCCTGGTTGGAAATGATTTAGGGTGACAGTGGCAGTCTCGGTGGGTTTTTTCATTTTATTTATTTTTTTATTTTGGGGTCATATATCACAGGCCTCATTAATCAATTAAGCTTGCTTCAGCCACCTGTCCAACAGCTAGCCAAACACACATTCCTCCCCCGGGTCCGTTGCCAGACGACGCTCCCTGCCCAACTCTGCTGACCCCTCCCCTCGGCTCACCGAATCCCACCCTCCTGTCCCGCCCTCTGGCTGTGGTCAATATCGATTAATCACAGTGACAGCTAATTGAATTTTATCGCAGTTGCCCGTGCGCCCCGATGTGCTGAGGGGCCAAAGGCAGAGGTTGTCGGTGTTGTGGTCAAAGCGGCTTCTTGCAATTGGCCACAGAGGCCAAGGTGTGTGGAAAGAGCAAAGAGATTCTCTCTGTCACGTACACGCACGCACGCACGCACTAGCAACGCACGCACGCACGCACGCACGCACACGCACAGACACACACACACACACACACACACACACACACACACACACACACACACAGAAACTGTCCATTTTAAAAACAGTTTCCTCAATCCTGTTCTCCGTAGCATCACAGACAGCCCAGCAAGAATGAAGAGTTATTGATGCCAGCCTTGAAGTAAATGAAAAATGAGGGCCCTGACAGCTCTTTAAAACTGCTGAATGCAGATGAGACTCCATAGAACTACATTGTCCCGCTGTGTGCTGAGACTGATGATGATGATGATGCTGCTCCGGGCGTGTCAGCTCTGCAACATGATCCGTGCCGTTTGGTGCTGCAGATGCGCCGCCGCCGCTCGGCGCGTTCCATTTCAGCCCAGCGACCGTGCGGTTAACACAGGTCCCGTGCGAGCGTGTAACCGGGTACTTATTACCGCTGCTCATCGCGCAGTCCGCCGTCGGAATCCAAGATCTTCAGCTCCAAATGTTGGAGAATCTCAAACGGAGAAAAACATTTCAGTGATAATTTATCATTTTTGATGTTGAAAAAAGCGTCGGCGGAGACGGCTGCCTGGGCCATTGGGTTGCCAGGTCTGAAGGGTTTCAGAAAGTCCTCAAAGATTCTGCTTTCATCAACTGCACAGACGGTTCTGGTTATTTAATGCTAATTTACACTTACAGGGCAGCACTTTCAAAAGAACCCTCCTCTCCTTAAAACCCCAACCCCTCCCCACACGCCCAATTTTCTCCACACTTTGTGTTATTTAGAACTAATTATTCAGAGCAGTTGTGAAGATAGTGCTGCTAAAATTAGAAGCTAATCCCTAAACCTCAATGTGAGAACACATGGAAAGTAGATTTGTCAAGCCCTGATTTAGCAGTATTCTTTCATATAAAGTAGGACTTTATAAAGGGAGCTTAACCATGTGGAGTGGCTAAGCCAGATTCCGAATGAGTGGGACAGGATTGAGATCGCCTGGTACAATTAGTCCTGACAGGGTGGGGAAACCCTTCTGCTCCTTCACTGCTCACTCTACTGCTGCTGGCTGACTCACCAAGCGCCATAGAACGGCTTTCCCATGGTCTAATACAGTGAACCAAGCCCACTGGAACGGCTTTCCCATGGTCTAATACAGTGAACCAAGCCCACTGGAACGGCTTTTCCCATAGTCTAATACAGTGAACCAAGCCCACTGGAACGGCTTTTCCCATGGTCTAATACAGTGAACCAAGCCCACTGGAACGGCTTTTCCCATGGTCTAATACGTGAACCAAGCCCACTGGAACGGCTTTTCCCATGGTCTAATACAGTGAACCAAGCCCACTGGAACGGCTTTCCCATGGTCTAATACAGTGAACCAAGCCCACTGGAACGGCTTTCCCATGGTCTAATACAGTGAACCAAGCCCACTGGAACGGCTTTCCCATGGTCTAAAACAGTGAACCAAGCCCACTGGAACGGCTTTCCCATGGTCTAATACAGTGAACCAAGCCCACTGGAACGGCTTTTCCCATGGTCTAATACAGTGAACCAAGCCCACTGGAACGGCTTTTCCCATGGTCTAATACAGTGAACCAAGCCCACTGGAACGGCTTTTCCCATGGTCTAATACAGTGAACCAAGCCCACTGGAACGGCTTTTCCCATGGTCTAATACAGTGAACCAAGCCCACTGGAACGGCTTTCCCATGGTCTAATACAGTGAACCAAGCCCACTGGAACGGCTTTCCCATGGTCTAATACAGTGAACCAAGCCCACTGGAACGGCTTTCCCATGGTCTAATACAGTGAACCAAGCCCACTGGAACGGCTTTCCCATGGTCAAATACAGTGAACCAAGCCCACTGGAACGGCTTTCCCATGGTCTAATACAGTGAACCAAGCCCACTGGAACGGCTTTTCCCATGGTCTAATACGTGAACCAAGCCCACTGGAACGGCTTTCCCATGGTCTAATACAGTGAACCAAGCCCACTGGAACGGCTTTTCCCATGGTCTAATACGTGAACCAAGCCCACTGGAACGGCTTTCCCATGGTCTAATACAGTGAACCAAGCGCCATGGAACGGCTTTCCCATGGTCTAATACAGTGAACCAAGCCCACTGGAACGGCTTTTCCCATGGTCTAATACGTGAACCAAGCCCACTGGAACGGCTTTCCCATGGTCTAATACAGTGAACCAAGCGCCATGGAACGGCTTTCCCATGGTCTAATACAGTGAACCAAGCTCATTGAAACCACTTTTCCCATGATCCAATGCTGTGAGCCACATCCACTGACCTCACTCCCCCGTAGTGCGAGCCCCCTGGAACCACTGGTCCAGTGTTGTTGCTCCTCTACCAAACACAGCCATACTGCAGCAGCGTCAGCATCACTGGGTGGAGGGACACAGCAGCAGTTAGGGCACTGGACCCAACCACTTTGGATCCTGAGTATTAGATTATCGTAACACGAGATTCTCCAGCAGCTGATATAAGAACAAAGCGAAGCACACCGCTTTGGGACCTCTGCTTAACAGATCAGTAATGTTTAGCAACCGCAGGTAAAAAGCTACAATACAGAGACTGTGGGGAGCACCAATGAGTCTGCATTAAAGTGTCAGTGACCTCTGCTCGGTGGGGTCAGCAGGAGGGGTCTACGGCTCTCCCTCCCCATCGCTAGGCAACACAAACCCCACACCCCCAGTCCTCCATCTCACTCTTCTCTGCCTCCTTTTTTCCTCCAGCTCTGCCCCCTCTAATTTTCCACAAGCCCCTTCTTGTTGCATCATTGCTTTGGACCGAGCGCTCCATTTCCAACAGTTTCTCTGTGTCATTGTTTACTCTCTCCCTGTTGGGTTTACCGCAGCCAACCTAAAGCGCATTCTTCACACTGCGGGCAGAACAAAAAAAAGAGCCACAACAGAGTCCAACTGTCCCACTCATCTCCTCTGCTCCCTCTCTCCCTCCCTCCCTCTTCCCACCCTCCTTCAAATTCACACAACAGATTATTTTTCAAAACAAAATTTCCCATAAACTTATCCCTTTGGAGGGATTCCAAAAGCTAGCAGCAGCAATGCAGGATGGCCACGGGTCAAGTAGAAGCCCGTAGAACACACAAAAATGTGGAACCTGAAATATTGAATCAAAACCAAGCTTATGTGGAGGGGGATAATGGCAAAAAGAGGGGAGATTATTCTTTGTGAATAAATGGTGACATGGGGGATTGTGTGCGTGTGTGCGTGTGTGTGTGTGGGGGGGGGTGGAATAGCCACAAACATTCAATTAAAAGCGAGGCTGTAAATCTGTTCAGAGCGGAGGATATTTGTCCAATTGCAAAGATAATCTGTGCGAATCCAGTCCCCTTCTCTTAAAGAGTAAGCAGAGACAGGATGTGCACGAGCAGATAGAGAAGAAGAGAGAAGGGGAGGCCAGGGCGGCGGGTTGACCTCTGCGGGCCAAAAGGTCACAGGCTAAAAGCGTCCATCATGGCGCGCTGTCAGGTTAGCATATTTTCAACATTTATCATACCCACGCAAGCTGCTGTTACCAAGCGCCAAGGAACCTCGCTTTTTAAAGAATTCAGACATTTGTGCTCTGACATGAAAGCTCAGCGAAGACCAACTAAACGCAACCAGATGCCTGCTGTTTACAAAAGAGACAAGCACTGGAATCTCACTATGGAAAAACATGGTACACAAGCGTTTAGCACTTGAGTATTAAAATATTGCTAGTGTAATTTTTTGTGACTGTGGTCTGGAATATATCAAATGCTTAAATGCACACCAATCACAATAATAAACTTGGCACCTTATGAACGCCATGACAATGTTTTAGTCCTGGTGCGTGTGGACACACACACACTCACACACTCACACACACACACACACACACACACTCACACACACAGACACACAGACACACAGACACACAGACACACTCACACTATACAGATTGGAGACAAATTAAATAAAAAACCCCTATAGTCCGGTGGCTCTGTTATGCTGTGGGGGGCATTTTCCTGGCATGGTTTGGGTCCACTAGTCCCCTTAGAGGGAAGGGTCACGGCAAATCAATACAAAGTCATTCTGAGTGATCACCTTTATCCTCTGATGAAACATTTCTATCCTTATGGGAGTGGTCTCTTCCAGGATGACAATGCCCCCATCCACAGAACACGAGGGGTCACTGAATGGTTTGATGAGTATGGAAATAAGGTGAATCATATGCTATGGCCTTCGCAGTCACCAGATCTCAACCTATTCAAGACCTATGGGAGATTTTGGACTGTTAGACAGCACTCTCCACCACCATCATAAAAACACCAAATGAGGGAATATCTTTTGGAAGAATGGTGTTCCATCCCTCCAGTAGAGTTCCAGAGACTTGTAGAATCTAGAGGTAGAATCTATGCCAAGGCGCACTGAAGCTGTTCTGGCGGCTCGTGGTGGCCGAACACCATACAAAGCCCTTTTTTGTTGGTTTTTCTTTTAATTTGGCACCCGTCTGTATATATAGAGTGCCCTCCACTATTATTGGCACCCCTGGTAAAGATGAGTAAAAAGGGTTATAAAAAATTCAGTTTGGTGAATTAGCTTAATCTCACACTGAAAAAATTTGAAAAATCCAACCTTTAATTGAAGTAAATTTATTATGAGAAAAAAAAACCTTCATCAAGAAATAATAATTTTGAACAAAACCACATGTGCCACAATTATTGGCAGCCTTGCACTTGCACATATATAGAATCAAGATCTGTATGGAGGAACTTGACTGGCCTGCATAGAGTCCTGACCTCAACCCCATCAAACACCATTGGGATCAATTGGAAAGGTGACTGTGAGCCAGGCCTAATAGCCTTAGTGCCCGACCTCACGAAGGCTCTTCTGACTGAATGGCAACAAATCCACACAGCAATGTTCCAGCATCTAGTGGAAAGCCTTCCCAGGAGAGTGGAGGCTGTTATAGCAGCAAATGGGGACCAACTCCATATTAATGCCCATGATTAATGGAATGAGATGTTGGATGAGCAGGTGTCCATGTACTTTTGGCCATGTGGTGTATCTGTGCAATTTGGTCATAACTGGCATGTCACATTTTGGTGAATTCTTTCTTTAGTTTTTTTGTATATATACTCCCATAAATCAAATATGCAAATAATGTGACATTTATGATCTTATGTTATTGCCTTGATGTCTGAGCTTTATTATCTGATTTTGGATGTTCAATATAGACCAAGATTATACATTCATAAATACAGAGTGACCCAAGTCTCTCCAATATCGTATTTATGCTCAGGTATACACATATCACATTTTTGGGGCCTGAAAACTCACAATTATATCCAATGCAGATGAATAAATATGATGCACAGCAAACAATAAGAGGCAGTGGGGGTGATTGCATTTGTGTAAAAGTGCCAGCCTCAAAGACGATCTCCACACAACCGATACCTTGGGAACCCTGCAGATGAGAAAAAACGCAGGAGAAATAAAGAGCCTCACACGGCCAACTTCATTTGAGGATGAATCTTAAAGGAAATGGACGAGAAGTGAAATGAGGGAATATCAGTGGCACTAAATCCACTCTGAACGAGTGTCTAGTGCGCAAGGGAGCCGTGGCGTGCGGAGCTGCTGAGCTGCCTGGTGTTTGCAGCCAATGCTGGCCTTTGAGCTGAAGTATAGTAATGTGGGCTGGTGCACCATGGGAACAAAGAGACGTAAAGCACCGAGGCAAGTGCTGGAGGAGATAGGCAACTCAATAAACACAATGTACTTTGAGTGTATGCATTCTGCCAAACGGCTACAGCGTATCGAAGGCAGCAACGGAGCCGACGTCACCGTTTGGCTTCTGGTAAAAACTCACCCTTTCTTCAGCACGGCTTAATTTTCATGTGGGCCTCTTAAGCGCTTCTCTCCAGGTAAAGTGCAAAGAAATACAATAACTTCCCAGAAGCAATTTGTTAGCATTGATTTCTCTGCGCGGACTCCGGTTTCCGTGGTAACCCGGCAAAAACTTACAGCCTTTGTCTGTCGAAGCTTGTTGTAAAACGGATAGTTGAGACATGAATCATTACAGAGTCATTCTGATGAATGAACATCTGAAAGGTATGTGCTGGGCAAGCACAAAAACTGCACATTCTTCACCAGAGAGACGGGGAAAGGCATTCCGCAGAAGCGGAATATTCCGGCACAATGGTTGTCTCCACAAGGGCCTGTCTGTGTTTGGACTTGACCATGTAGACCCGGTTTGCGCAATAAACGACACCTGGGAATGAATCCTTGTCACTGCCCTGACGGTGATTGACGTTTCGGTATCTGGATTTTTATGACCAGGTATATCTCAGACGTTAAAAAAAGGCTACGAGGTTACGGTTCAAAGAATCTGACCCTTACTCAACAACGTGTCCCAGCAGTCAATCAGTTCCTCAAACCTAGAGGACCATCAGCTTAATGACCCCAATAAATGTCCCCGCGCGGGATTGGAAAAAACCCAAACAGAAAAACAACTTTCGGACAAAAACGAAGGCCGTGGCTGACTTAAAAGAAAGCGTCTAGAGCACCTTTTTCTTTCTTCAAAACTTTATTTATTGATAGTGGTGTTAAAAATAGAAATGAAAATGTCAACAGTGGCGAGTGAATCCTGTGTCTCAGAAAAGATTACAGCCATGGCCTTTACGGCGCTTTTTAAAAAAAACTCTATTTTCTTTGCTGTGAAGCGATGGAAACTATTTTGGGGAATAAAACTTCTAAATGACTTGCGCTGCCTTTGCCAAGATACAGGAGGCAGGCTTCTGGACTCTGCAGCAGCCTTTACATTCGGCAATCTCTCAAACCTCTCCAATTCAAATACTAAAACTTTATGTGCGCGTGAAACTACTCTGAAGACAGGCTTATATCAGTGTCTTTGCTGCATCAGTGGTGGGCCAAAACACTATGAATACATCCTTTTGCTACTTTAATACTCAACTGCTATCACATCCTATAGTATAAGAAAACAGTCTTTTCACCAAAATCCAAAGCTTTAGGGTACGTAGGATAATATTCTGAAGTGAATTCACTTTCAGGCAGGAAAATATTAAAATATCTATAAATTGTTCATTATTTTAATAAAATCAAACAGCAGAATAAAACAGATTTGCACCTCACACTTTTATAAGTGTCTGAAACAGGATCTCATGGTCAAATGCTCATACAAGTCAATATTTTTTCTAATCTAATCTCCCAACTCCCAAAATGTGATCCGAACGGCACTTTTGTGCTCCAAATACGCTCCTCAAAGGGACTCTAAAAACAAGCACCACTGAAACCTGCCACTAGTAGCTACATACTTCAAATGTATTAATGTTCTCTACAGAGCGGCCAGATATGACTCTAAAGCATGTCTTTGATTTACCCACAGATGTAACAGTAGGTTTGGAGTTTCCACGGTTGGGTACTGGAGTTTCTGATTTTAGATCTTATACATTATATCATCGGAATGGCCGTGCCAAGACCCTGCACATATACTAGCATACCTTATATCATATGCACAGTGAAAAATAACTACACAAACCTACCTTGCTAAAAGAAAATGTATAAAAATTCACTGTTTTCTAATTGCATATTCCAAGCCAGTAAAACATAGCTCACTGGAAGCTAAAGGACACTCCAAGCACTTCACAATATTTGTATGGGTACAGGCTGATAACAGCTTTAACCCCTTTGAGCAGACTCCCTAGTGGCCCTGGCGCCGGCGCCAAGAGATTTCTCAACTCAGAAAGTCATTGCTCCTGCAACCAAACTATGAGTGGAAACAACAAACCCCGTATTCTATCTTTAGTAGTACACGATTTGTGACAACTCTGCCAAATATGGAGTTTCTAAGTGCCACTATTGTCGGATAGTTAGTCCGTTTAACAAGCAACCCCCCACCCAGTAGGGCTGGGTATCGAACCTCAATACTTTTTGAGCACCGACCGAATCATGTCCGTAACACAGAGTATCGAAAACTGCCCGAGTGGGAACCTTGTTAGGGTACATGGCATCATGAACTCCATGAAATACCAGGATATTTTAAATCTGAATCTGGCTGCCTCTGCCAGGAAACTAAAACTGGGCCATCGTTGGATTTTCCAGCAGGACAATGATCCAAAACATACGTCCAAATAAACACAAAAATGGTCAACTGAATACAAAATCAAGCTTCTGCCATGGCCATCTCAGTCCCCTGACCTAAACCCCATTGAAAACCCGTGGGCTGAGCTGAAGAGGAGAGTGCACAAGAGAAGACCTAGGACTCCTTGCTCTGTATTCTCCAACCTTATTAGATGTTACAGGAATAGACTAGGTGCCGTTTTATTGGCAAAGGGAGGTTGTACAAAGTATTAAATGCAGGGGTGCCAATAATTGTGGCACACATGGTTGTTAAAAATAATTATTTCTTGATAAGGGATTTATTTTTCTCAGAATAAATTTGGTTGGATTTTTCACATTTTTTTTCAGTGTGAGATTAAGCTAATTCACCAAACGGTGAATTTTTTATAACCCTTTTTACTCATTTTTACCAGGGGTGCCAATAATTGTGGAAGGCACTGTACTTATTTTTGAGACAATAATACCCCCATATCCATATCACCCTCAGATTTTTCACACTTGTGGACAAGGAGTGTATTATCTAGGAAATGTATAATTTTACTGTTTCACATTTGTAGCTCTCAGTATTTCATTGCAAACTAAAGAAAAACTCTTTTTTTTGCATTTTTGCCAAGATTTATTTGCATTTGTGGCACTTTATTTTTGACCTAAATTATGAAAATAAATCAGTATAAAGGATATTGTAATGGATTTGAACACAAAGCGGCCAGAGTTATCATAAAACGGCAATCAGAATACACACAGGGACCTGAGACAACACGCAAAGACTTCAGATATTCATTTAGATGAAAAGGAGACTCAGAGAGGAGGAGAAGAGCCTATTTTTAAAGCACTATCCTTTATAGCCCACCCGGTCAATGGACTGTGGGTCTATTTTGACTGCGAGCAGCCAGCACGGCATCCGTAAATAATGACAGCGACTCGCGCGGAGCTCAGATCGCCACTCTGCTGTCACCAAAAGGAGGAGATCGCTCGTTTAATTTACTGCGGCGCATCTGTCTCGGTTCTGCCCCATTGAGCTTTTCAATTCAGATGAGTAACAACCTTAAGCATTTATCAATATGTTTTTCCAATGCCGTGAATCAATAAGAACAGGAAACGCAACAATAGCACAGTATACACAGATAAGGTTTCAGATGGAACTGTTGGTTGAAAATGGATACGAACGCTACACTATTCGGGACAAATTCACTGTCGATGTAGGCTACTCAGCGATAGCCTACGATTAATACGATCCCGCCACACACAAAACACAGCTGCATTGGGAAACCTTATCCTCACATACTTGTATAATTGAGCATTAATGTCAGCCATATGCTTGCTGAGAAACTACAGAAGCATTGTGCTACAAAGAGGCTGGTAGTGTAAATGGATATTGTGCAGGCAGTTTGATATTACATGGGTGCTGTATCAGAAAAGGAGCCTGCTTGGCGTAAGCTGCAGCCACGCAGCAGGATATGGAGTCTGTTTCAGCAAGCGGCCGGATTAACGCTTGAGCGTTTGGGGTGGTTCTAGACCGAACTAGACCAGCCACACCAACCACCTGCCAGCCCCAGCACAAGGCCCCAGCACAAGGCCCCTGCACCGCCCGGCGCCACGGCAAATGACAAACGGCCTTCTCTGGCTGGGCTGCGGCGGTGACAAACTGCAGCTGCCGCAACAACAGCAGCCGCAGCTCACAAAAGAAGCCTGGATAGCAAGAGCATGTAATAATGATGATGTGAGCGTGTGCGCTTGCTATAGCCAGGAAAGCATTATCTCTCTGTTCTGGGCCATTATCCCTCCATTCGCAGAGATCTGCGCCCTCTGATCTAATGTGCAGCCAGCAGGCTAATGCGTCGTCAGAGCCGGTGGGAGAGAGGGGGAGGCCACGCACAGCGCCTTTCAACACAGGCCACTTTGCCCCCCCAACACCCCCCCGTTCCACGCAACATGAAGACGATTCAGGCTCCTCCACCTTTTACACCTCAGGAAGCACAGAAATGCTGCAATGAATGTTCAGTAGTCTCAAATTTACTGGGCGGGAGGCAAAATCCGAAACGGTTGACTGGCCTCCTTAAAATGTGTTTGGTTGCAACGCGCCGGTCTTGCAAATCTACGTGGACGATCCCCGCGTAAACCGACTGCCAAACAGGCAAATGAAAGAGCTAATAGAGCGCCGTAACGTCCTGTTAAACGGCTGGTCTTGCGGGAGGCACGGCCGGCTGGTCGGCT
Source organism: Ilyophis sp. 1 JC-2022 (assembly GCA_022702515.1). Classification (NCBI taxonomy): domain Eukaryota; kingdom Metazoa; phylum Chordata; class Actinopteri; order Anguilliformes; family Synaphobranchidae; genus Ilyophis; species Ilyophis sp. 1 JC-2022. The sequence continues at coordinate 13,627,016 of CM040405.1, read as the reverse complement.
GGCTTCCCCGCTGAACCAGCTGGCGATGGCAGGATAGGGTTAACCGGGCAGCCCGGCGGCTCCGTTCAAACAGGAATATTAACAGTGTGTCCCTGGGTGCTGGGAGCACAGAGAGAGAGAGGGAGGGAGAGAGAGGGGGGGGGGGGGGAGCGAAGAGAAGGGGAGGGTGTGAATCAGATTTTCAATGACAATGTGCTTAAGATCACCGTTTCAAAGGAAGAACATATCATCTGTCAAACTTAATGGAAGTGTCCCGGGAAAATGAAGGAAAACGGAATGGAAGCCATTCATTAGACCAGCTCTGGAGCCCGTGCAGCCGTCTCCCCGCTGATAGCTGCCCCGGGAAAATAAATATATACACAGTCATTATTTATTCGCACATTTTCAGAGGTGGCAGGCCAGCCACGATTAAGGGTTACTTCTCGTGCTGAAGAGATAATATTAGAGCGGATGCCCGGAGAGGAATCTGAGCATCGTACCGGGGGTATCAAAGGGAATGAAGTGCTTTATTGCCCGGGAGAGGGGCTGACTCCACATGATAGCGGGAGACATGTTCAGCGCGAGCGTTTGATATCATTCTTTTATGCAGGGGGGGGGGTCCTCTGGTGGCAAGGGCTCTTTCATTGAAACATTTTTTATCAAGTTTAATTACTGTAAGGCGGGAAAAAAAACACGCGTTTTACAGCAAAGGCGTCTACAAGGTAAAAGGAAACGAAGAAAGAAGAGAAAAACCTAGTTGACTATAACAAGTATCAGGACAGGGAATTATGACAGGGACAAGGCACCCAGGCCAGCACAGAGAACACGCAGACAGAAGTAAGATTGCGTGGTTATAATTGACATTTTAATGCAGGGAATACAATGCTATGAATGACACACAGCTACACCTACTGTCTGGAAAAAGGATTTCTAAATAAAATGGCTTGATTTGCATTTTAAAAGACTTTCATGACATGCTATTAAAACGGGGGAAAAGGTTGCTTTCAGGCTATGTAGTAATTCATGAATAAAACCAATAACATTTAGTTATGCTAAACAAAACTATAGCTGAAGCTAATAAAATTCAGAGGACAAAAGAAATTGAGAAATATGTAAATACAAAAAACAAAAGAAACCAAATTAGAAAAAGCACAAACAATACAATAAGGTGGTGTGCTGTGGTGGGAAATCTGACATTCAACAAAAAAAGCACACAACATGAATATCTTTTGCTTCTTTCTCCTTTTAACCACAGTCGGCCCCCTCCGCCAAGCCAATTAGCAGAAGGCATTTTAAGACTCCGATTAATCCAGAGTGGCTATAAGAGCCGCTTGTCCCAGTCTCACAAACGTGTGACGTTGTGACACCCAGAGATTATTCAGTACCAACACATCTGCAGAAAGAAAGAAAAGGCGATGTAGAAAAAAAAAAGGGTTCTTTGGCTTGTCCCCATAGGGGAACCCGTTTTAGTTCTTAATGGAACCCTTCATGGTAGGCGTGAGCAGTGGGAAAGCTCCCAGATTTAACCATTTTGCCCGACAAAAAACCCTTGAACTAGATAGGGTTCCTCTATGGAGACACAGAGGAGCCCTTTTGGAACCCTTTCTTCTGAGAGAGTGTAAAGACTTAACCAGTTCATCTGTTGAGGGGGAAGCTAGCAGCCAGGGTCTTAGAAGAAGGGGTTACATCAGCATTCACGGAGCAGCTCCTTACCAGCTCCCTCCAACTCCGCAGGTTGGGGCTCACATATCCATGCATCAGAGGGGCTTTATTCCCTGAATCTCTCCCCAGTGGCTTTGCCCCCCCCACCCCACCCTGGCTCTTTTCCCACACTCTCCTCCCTCCCGGAGGCAGGCTGACACACTGAGAACAGCCCTCGGCCGCCATTCCGTGTCTGTTGCTGTTCATTTCACTTGGGAAGTTACAGGTTGCGCGGTGGACCGCGGGGAAGGCAACAGGTCAGCGGGAACGGTATCGCGACCCCAGTCGTTCACGGCATGAAGAACTGCACTAGATGGTGCGAAGATTCATCAGACAATAACGTGCTTTTAGGCTGGACCTTCATTAACCTACAAGAGAGGAACTTCTTATTGCTGTGTTGGTGCGTAGAGGAAAATGAGAACAAGACTGCACCACGCAAAGCCACCCTGATTTCTAACAGCCAAAACCGTTGGAAAACAAAGATGCAAATTTGATACAGAATAGGCTACTATCTTATCATGAAAATCTCTTTTCCTTTCAGTTTTCTGCATCAGAGGTTGGCTATGTACAACAGCAAACAAACAGCGACTCAGCGTTCTCACAGCACTAACGCTCACTCTCAGTAAACACCACCCCGGAAAACCCTTTGTGGGAACGAGGCTAAATCCCCACTTCGAAACAGCGGTTTGAGCAGATCTCTACATCTCTCTGTTGAAACCACAGGGGCAAACAGAGCTGACGTGCTCGAAGGGTTCAATGAGTTCACTCTGCAACAACTCAAGTGTGACCCGCCACCCTCTAGCGGCCGTCTCATCTGTCAGGGCCCCTCCTGGCGGGCGTGGCCTTGCGAGCTGCCACCTGGACGCGCGGTGACGCGGCCGAGGCCTCGTGGACTCCCAGGCTCCTCCCCCGCTCTCTGCCTTGCCTGGGAAATCAATCAAACCGTGCAACGCAAAGCACTTAACCTGGGCTAGCATTCAGGAACCCTCCAGGTACGGACTTCCATGTAATTCCACGGCTGTCAGAAAGAGGATGGAACATACGAGACTGTGAGAGAATATAACAGCAGCAGATTAAGTTTCCTGCAAGCTGACTCAACAGCCAGACCCGACTGTAGGGCTGGGTCTGAAACCACAAATTAGAGCAATAAATCTATGGCACTGAGAGGAGCAAGAAGCTTGGTGACATCGTCCAATTTATCTTACTGAGGAGCTAATAGCAGGAAAATTAAAAAATCACTTCCACGACAAAAACAACTTAACAAGCACGTCCTTACACTCATTAGGATAGGCACGTAGAGGGTCCCACGGATTGGCTTTCGGAAGAGCGCAAAATGTCTGCACCAGATAATGGGTGCGCCGTCGAGCGGTGCCGCTAAATACCAAGGGTCACACCGAAAGGTGGAGTCCGAATTCGGCCGGATTCGCGGCCGGCTTACCAGCCTTCCGCGGAAGACAGTGGCACGGCGAGAGAGCGCACGCCACGGCTAGGGCTATTGTTCCACGGGCAGTAAAACTAAACGTCAAGCCTCGCACGAAAAGACAAAAAACTGCCAGGACACTGAGTCACTGTTGTGCGTTTTTTTTGAGACCCCGAGTCTATTTTTTTCCCTCTCCAAGCTTGTGCTTGTTGATGTTATCACTTTAAGAGGAAGAGAGGAAAGAGGAGCGGGAGGGGCATCCTCTCTCTCTCTCTCAGAAGAAGTGGAGGGAGACGGTGACACATTTGCCGATATGCGAAACCGAGTCTGTCGGGCTTCTGACGGGCATCGCCAACACGGGGAGGAAACCAACTTTCCACAGACAGAATGTGCCGAGGCAGCACCTTCACAGGTGAAACATGAATTTCCAACCTTCGCATGAAAGCCACATGCATATCACAGAGGAGAGCACAGTCACTTCTGCGATGCCAAGACAGATACAAGCTGCCTCCTTTTCCGAATGACGAAAAGCCTTGACAAAAAAACAAACCATGTGAAAATGTGTAACTCCATTTTAAAACATGTTTTAAAGCACAAGAACTGAACGGAAGTGGCCAACAGAATTACTTGTCCAATTACTTTTGGTGCCCTAAAATGGGGGGGGGGGGGCTATGTGTAAAAATGGCTACATTTGCTACACGGTTCACTTGATATGGATGTAAAAACCCTCAACTTAAAGCAGAAAATCTGTACTTTGACCTCATAGTCACTGTTCAATTTCAAATCCAATGTGCTGGAGTACAGAGCCAAAACAACACAAAATGTGTCACTGTCCAAACACTTTTGGAGTGAACTGACATATACAAAATGGTTAACAATGCTCGGCACGTAATAGGCTATTTAAGTTGGTGTACTTTTCATTTATAAATCATTCTCCAATCTCTCAATTCTTGAAAAGTACATCAACCATTCGAGTAACTAACAGAGCAGTGTTCATGGCCTGAAATAAGAAGAGTAGGCATGTCCAAGGGATAATATAAACTTTTTTTTGGTAATATACCTTTGTTTGTCTGCAGGAAATTCAGCTGGCCTATAGGAAATGACTACTTCTGCTTTTAGGCACACTGCAGCGCCTATAGGGCTTAAACAATGGCAGCTTCCATCCTCATGTTTTTACTGAACACAGAGGTAAATTAAACGAATACATGATTATGAATTTCTGCTGTTAGCCTATATTATACTGCAACAGATAACTTGCAAACACAGAAATCTTTTTTTTTTTTTTTTTACACAAACATAATATACTGAATGCCTGAAAATACCAAATATGCCAATTCTGACCGATATTAGAAACACACATACATATAAAATATAACACACAAAAAAACGCAATCCATTCATAATTACATTTCAAATACTGATTTTGGGAATAAACTGCAGTTCCCAAAAATGCACATCCTTGATGCTCATATATAGGCCTACACCAGCGGACTTATTGTTCTAGAGTTAAAAACTGTGATATATCCTGGTCATATGATATATCCTGGTCATATGTCAAATGAAAAATGGAGGACAAAGCGATTACTGCTCCCATAAAAACTTTATTCATCACAAGAAAGTGAACATTTCGGTCCGTTTTGAGTCTTGCTCAGGACAATCTTCACAAAAACCCAGTTCTGGTCGAAACGTTGACTCATGTCGTTAATAAAGTTTTTCTGAGAGAAGTAATCACGGTGTGCGGATTTTATTTCTGTTATTCACTCTAATTTTCTTCTTTATCATATATCAGAAGAAATGAACTCAAATCTGGGTCTTAAGCGTTGTGCCGTAACGTTGCAATCCGTTTACAAGTATCGCACCCTATATCAAATCCAGAGGTGGCAAAACTGATTTCAGATTGGATAATCAAAATGGCGGACTTCAGGAACAGGCCATGGTTCAGTCCTACCTAACATGGGGCAGCCCCTATATTCACAAAGTGTACCGAGACAGTGTCATTATTTATTTTTATTTTTATTTTTATTTTTTTTGCAGTCTCAGCCAAAAGTAATTAATTCAACCTCACAATGATCTCAGCATTTCTGTATATGGCTAGACAATTGCAATTTCATTATTTTATCTCACCAAATAGATTGAAATCTGACCCTGCTGGCTTTAATGATTTGGCCAGTTTTGTTTTATTTTCCCCCACCACACAAACAACTCATCGTTCCGACCCGTTAGCAGAGGCGTTGTCATAGTCATCTGAGTTCCAACTATTCACCGTGGGGATAACTGACACACTGCATTCCACTGCCTGCATGCAACACACTGCAAGTCTATTTTAGTCATGGCTTAAATTTGCAACCAACAAATCGACTACAATAATATAGAAGCCCTACATGCGGAATTCTGTCTAAATTTTCTAAATGTACAAAAGGAATTAGGCTGCTTCCCATTGTTAGTAAATATCCAAAAAGGATCACTTAAATTCTGGACGCGACCTTCAATCAAGTCCCCATGATACATTATAATTTAAAGCATTCCAAATCAAAAGGCTAAACCCCAAAAAGAGTTGCTCAGTCAGCTGATTCTGAAACTAACTAACCTTGTAACCACAAACAAGAAGAAGAGCTACAGACCAGCACTGCATACCAACCACACATTAGAGTATAAGGCAAATCATCAAACATTGCAAAAACATTGAACATTGGTACGCAGAACCCAAATTACAACACAAATTAGAATGTTATCGGGCCCTAAAAAGAGAATACTAATTGGCTGACTACTTCTCAATTGTCATAGATAGAAAGCAAAGACTGATCCTTAACAAGTACTGAGTCAGTGACCTCAGTCTAGCCATTGAAAAAGGCAGACAAAGAAATACTGGTTTCCAGAATAGCAAAGAACATGTGGTCAGTGTATGGCGGGTAAGGTCGAGACACAGATGCACTTCCTCCTAAATTTTGAAAAATTCCAAAATATAAAAAAATAAATACCAGGATAAATTTGAAAACCAAATTCCAAATTATCTACTCCTAGATAAGAGAAATGGGCACTCATTCTAGGAGAGGGGCAAAGGGCACACCTTGCACACATTCATTCCCCATAGAGTTCTGTAGGAAAATGAGTCAGGAGAAATAACCCTTGCAGTGATCCATCCACATCTACTCCATATCTGGCAACAGAGTGATGGTTTGGGGCTCGTTCGATAGCTCAGACCCTTGATGACTTACAGCCATTTCGCCAGTCATGTGTTCCATACTGTACCAGTGTAATTTACAGCTGAATCTAGTCTCACCCCCAAATTCTCATAGAGATCAGTTAAAATGCAGAGGTTATAGTATCGCTTGTAACAGTACCTGGAAATAAGATATCGAGTTTTTTTATGTTGATTGGTCACAGACTTCAGGAAGTAACAGCATGCAAAAGATATGCGACCAAATATGAAATATGATACTTTAAAAATATGTTAAAGCAAAGATTTTGAATACTTATGTAAATGAGAGATTTCAGTTTTCGATTTTTAATACATTTGTAAAAATTTCTAAAAACATGTTTTCACTGTCATTATGGGCTATTTTGTGTAGAATTTTGAGATAAAAAATTTACTCAATCTATTGTAGAATATGTCTGTAATGTTATAAAATGTGGAGAAGGTGAAAGGGGTGGGCAGACTTTCCGGCTTGACTGTATAGCCTGTGAGAACCTGACTGCGTCTCCTATTAATCTGTAAAAAAAAAAACTTGTGACCATTTCAATATCTCCACATTTAATTGGAGCATGGTGTATGAAGAGCTTATTGTTGCTCGCCAATCAATCACAAACCAGCAAAATACCGCACAGCTCAGTATACTTGTATGACTTGTGTGTTCCTTTTTTTCGTTAACGCTATAGCCTATAAGTATTGTATTATTCAACAACAACCATCTAAATGTTCATATAAATGTATGCCCAGTTATCTGTACACTAAGTAGGCTACTAAATTTAGTCATTTGTCAGCACACAGCATATTGAGCGGCAGTGTAGTATAATGGTTAAGGAACCGGACTTGTAACCGAAAGGTTGCAGGTTCGATTCCCAGGTAGGGCACTGCCGTTGTACCCTTGAGCAAGGTACTTAACCTGAATTGCTTCAGTATATATCCAGCTGTATGAATGGATACATGTAATAAGGAGTTGTGTAAATCGCTCTGGATAAGAGCGTCTGCTAAATGCCTATAATGTATGTAATGTATAATGTATATTGCAGCTCTCACTTGTGTCAGGTTAGACCAGGTCTAGACCCACAGCTAACAAGTTTGGTTAGCTGTGGGTCTGTTCAGGTTTGGGTCTGGTTATCCATGGGTCTGTTTAGGGTTGGGTCTCTGCCATTTAGAGAAAATTGTGAGTGCACACCTAGTTCATTTTCACGGATGCTTGGATAAGGAAATAAATCTAAATCAACATAAATAACTCCTGCACGCCGCATCTCATAGTAATGACATATTTTATTGTAGCTGACATTTCAGTCAAAGGCATGCTTTGATGAAGGTCCTTTGACCAAAACGTCAGCTACAATAAAACACGGGATTATTGCAAGATACAGTGTGCAGGAGTTATTTACATCGATAGGTCTCTGCCATAAAAATGTATTTATGTTTGCCGGGTTTGGGTAGAAAATCCATGGGGCCAGATTGGGTTGAGTGCAAGTTCTCTGACATGTGAACACCTTTACTTTGATATGTAACAAGTTTAACCCTTCCAGGACTTCAAAGAGATTAAACAGGATTTGTTAAGAGACATACCAACAGGGGAAACAGAACATTCCATGGGCTTCCTGGGTGGGTTCATCCAGCGAAGACACAAGATTCTGAGTTGTGTCACACTAATACTGTTTGGCTGGGTGTTATTGGGCTACCGATTCCAACACAATGTTTTGGAGCAGTTTACTTAATTGTTCATTTATTCCAACCGTCCACATCTTTGCTGCTTATCCTTACTTTGTTGAGAAAATAAATCTACAAGTCCGATGCAATTTTGTTGTATTCAGAAACCTCTCTTTTTGAAGCTTATAGCGTCTTTTTTCACACATTTGTAGACGTGTTCATTTAAGCCGAGTTCACTGCAGCACATAGATAGTAGCAGTGTTCCCACATTATTCAAGATGTGTACACCTTTGCAATGTACAAGTCAGTGGTATTTCAGGGGAGCACAGCAGCAATGGCGGAGGAACCCCGACAGAGGCGGTGGCATCTAAATACACAGCCTGCTGAGGCTTTAAGTCCACTAGTTAAGATCCCTCCATTTCAGCAACCTCGGAGCTCCCGCATAGCCGTTCTACGATCTCAGCAGCCAAGCAGAACTGACACACATGACAGGGCCAAAGGGCAGAGGTGTAGGGCCACTCTACAGCCACACAACAAAAAGATGGAGAAATGTAGGTGGTTTCCTTCTTTTTTTTTTTTTTTGGTTGTTTAGCTTGTCACAGGGAGAAATTGTGTCACAGTTGTGAGAGGCCGGTGGGACATGCCTGTTTATTGGCTTGAAAAAATGCCCTGAAAAAAAATCAAGTCAAGTCTGATGATATAGAAACCGCCTGGAAAAAGGGGAAGTGTGCCGTCTTGACGTCCGACCTGTCGAGTTGTGGCCACTGTACGGCATGTATCTGTGATTCACACCGAGAAGGAAGGTGACAGGGTGGGAAAATCCACAGACACACCAAATTTCTCACTCTGCGACTAAGCCTCTAATGCATCCTGCTCTGAATGTCACAGCTTATCAGAACAAAAGGCCAGCTGCTTCATTAAATAAACAAACAGAAATAAAGAAACGCCATAATGCTTGTTTATGTCCAAACAACCTTGCATAAAAGCAATTTGTCAAAAAAATTATTTAGTCTAGACGTGTTATATTTGACTGCTTCGCAATATTGTTGATCGCACAAGTATAGTCTCAACATTATTCATATTACCAAGCTGCTATAAACACCGCGACTATGTGGAAACAACGGACAGTAATTGCGGAAAGGTTTAGTAAGCCGTTCGTTTATAACTATTCAATGCAAGATTAATTTACTACAGTAACAAGCCAGTCCGAGAATCACAGAATGTGTTGACTAACGGATAACAACCCTTTATATTCCTATCAGATAGGGGCTGTAAAATAACTCCGGGCCCAGAGTAATTTAGGGTGAGTGTGCTAATGAGGATCAATGCTCGTGCGATACGTGCAGGCAATGAATATAGCTGCATATAACAGTTACCAGTGTTCATCGAGTGATATAGTATACTGCAAACGACTGCAAAGCCCTGGAAAACCAGGCTAACGGTTACTTTGTATTGACAAACTGTCACATTTTATGGTTGTGCTTACGAAGAAAATATGAAGAGTTAAAGTGCGCTTGAAAATGAACATACAATACAATAATGAAGAGCTAGTTATCCGCTTTATTCGCGTTACCTGCGGAAGCACAATAATTCAAGACTTAAAGTCTCCTTGGTTTTTAACCATAGCTTTGCTTCCCCTGTCATATATGATATATGATGAGCGAGAAGATTTTAAATGTTAAATGTGTGCGTACATAGACTAGCCAGCTGGGTACGTATAGGGATGGGGACACTCACTCACCAAGGGGAATCAAACAGACTCCCTTTCTGCTTTAACCTGTCATGTCTTCAGCCTAACGTAGCCTAACGTACGTGCATAACATTTCACAACTAGCTAGAAACCCATTTCTATAACGCCATGTGTGGAAAATATGCTTAAACAGCCAGTTAACATCTAACTTTAGGGAAAAGTGATTCGAGTACGTTATAACTAACGTTCATTTCAGCAAGCTAACGTGTTAACGTTACTTGGACTTGCTCGCCATCAAACGTTAGATTTTTCTGCTTTAGACAGCTAACTTAGGATAATAAATATAGCTTGCTTTGATAAACTAACGTTAGTAACGTAAACGTACTTGATCAAGAAAATCCGAAATATATAGTTAACGTTAGCATTATTAATAATATAACGTTAGCCAACTGCTAGCCGATAGTTCTCTTAACCATGTTAGAAATTGAGATGCTATCCACAAAACAAGCTAGCTTTTCTGTTTGAAACAAAACAATCTTAACGGAGAAGAACAAAATTGATAAACATTCGTTTCGTTGTAACGTTTCGTTAACGTTACAAGCACTGTCTAAAGATAACGTGTTTCTTAGCTCGCTAGCGTTACTTATAGACAGGCTGCACGAAGCCATCCTGGACTTGCCCGTTATGTTAGCTCGACAAGCAATGACATTGAGGAGAACGTTATAACGTTACAGCCACGGTATGAGGAGAACGTTATAACGTTACAGCCACAGTATGAGGAGAACGTTATAACGTTACAGCCACAGTATTTGGAAAATCTGGTCATAGCTAACGTAATTATCTCGCTAGCTGAACGTCTCGATTGAGCTGGATCTCCCGCTAACCGCCATGCAGACAGAGCCAAGCAAAAAAAACTGCACAACAAGATTGCTATCAAAGCGTTATAGCTGGCTAACACAACGTTAGCTACCGTAGCGAGCAACATTTTAGTTACTATGTCACTTGTAAACTAGCGGATTGTCAAAGAAATTGAAAAGTGTGAATACCTGGGACCTGTTGACTCCTCCTACCGGGTCTCTTGGTTGGTGGAAGTTCAGCCGGGGGGATGTAATGTAATGTTTGTGGCGTGTTTTTGTTTCTCAAGTTGTCGCTTTTTCTCCTCCTGATTGAAGGGAGACAGTGAGGGTAAAACCGAGTCTTTCCTCCGGCTTGTTGAGCAGCAGTGAGAGAGAGACGAGCTTTTATCTGGAAGCGGACAAGTTGATGTTGCGCTCGCGCTCGCGTGCAGCAGCAGCAGCAGCCATTGCGGTCACGTGCTCTCTTAAGTGAAACCCAACACTGAGCGAGGAGAGGAGAGAGGTTTGCCATCCCCGCCCACTTTCCTTATCCGCTGTGCCAATCATCGGAAAGAAGTCTACCCGTTAACTCCACATGTGCGGTGTTTTCCTCCCGATTGATTGCAAGGCACCACGGGACAATAACACGCCGGTTTGTCATTTATTGGATGCAATAAAAGACATCCAATTATCAAAAGTCACTCTGGTAAGAAAAATTCCTGCTAAGTATTCAAAAACATTCTGTCAATCATTGGGACTGTGACTGGTTTTTTTAAAGGTATTTTAACAAACGGATTACATTTGCAACTAAATGACCCTTATTATTATGTTTTAGGTTGAATATTTCACGGCACCATTCAGTAGTGCAGTGATTTTTAAAATTAATTAATATATTGTTGTAAAACAGATAATGACACAATAGTAATGATGTTGGTAATCGTACGCTACCTGATGTTAATTGAGGATGACAGGCTGCCCTCTTTGACAACTCAATTATAATGGTATTTAATGTCATAATTAGATGTCTTCCCTCATTTCTGGCCCTATGCCATTTGTTATAATCATTTTAATATGGTGTAAAGAGAAGTGAACTTCACATGTTTAAAAAAGAGAAATGCATTTTGTAGAGTTGCAATGAGAACCATTTTAGGCCTGCCACCTGTGAAAGGAGTTAGCCATAATAAGTAAAATATGATGTGTGAAACCAAACACTTTAGCTACTTGTCATGCTGGAGTCAGCAAAAGCATGCCTTCTACCATTTGCACAGCATATGGGAATAAATGAAAAATGCATGTATTGTAGAGATGTTAGGGAACACTGCCACCAGCCTTCAGTTTTTCCTGTAATCTCCCCCCTTTGTCCAGAATTTGTACTTACACTTCCACAAGAGCAGAACTGACTGATACTTGATTTATCAATAGGCACTTTCCTTAAAATGTTCCAACCTGTCATACTATGTGAAATAGCTTGTTTAGAGGAAGTGAAGATCACAGACCTATTTCAAGATGGTTCAGGAAGTTTTATGAGTCACCATCTATCTAGACAAGCTATCATACAGACATTCTTAAGGTACCTTATAAATTGGGCTCAAACCCTGTGCCGCTGTGTAAAATATATGTAGATTACTGACAATTTTAAAATCAATTTATTTCAAGAGGAAATCAAGAAAATGTTTAAATCAATATTCATAGCAAACATTTTCTTTCATATGATTGTACGTTTTAGTTCGTGACAGTTTTGTTGAACATTCTAAAGGAAACGCTAGAGTGTTTTTAAATTGTACAGGCATCTACAGAGTTAAAATATTTCAAATACCTATTTTACCCAAGTCTCCAGTGACATTAGACACGACATTGAACACGCACACCCACACATTGAACACGTTTTCCAAAAAAACATTGAATGAATTTTCAGCTCAAGGTCGAGGTACTGCATCTTATTATTGTACTGTAATTACTTTTAATCAAGAGAATTTGAGAAATCAGATGTGCCAACACCTCCTTGGGTCAAAATCAAGACCACAGCGGACTGATCTGTTTTTCTGTAATTTACTACAACCAAGTTTAGAACAACGGTGGAATCTCATTTTATGATCTGTCTGAGTGGACCTGGTTCATTATTCACTGAGAAATGTTCTGTTTGCTTTGTCTGCCTGCAAGGAGTTAGTGGAGGTAGACTTGCTATTAAAGCAGAATGAGACTGTGTGTTCCTCCAAGGACGTCCCTGCACCAGCATTTATGGGCTCGGCCCTCATTCGGTCTTGTCCTTCCTGGTAGCATAGTGTCACCATCAACAGCCCTGTGTATAGTAGCACTGCAAGATATGCTCAGAGACCACCCTGGCCTACACCAGAGGCCGCCTGCCTGCTCCCTCCCTATCTACTGGGCTGTGTTAATTGCGGTTGCTGTTTATTGGAAACAGGCACACTGATATTGTGTCCGCATGCTAGCCTGGCAGCCCTCGCCACCTCCGCCGCAGCCACCGTGCAGACGAGGTTCAGGAAATCCGAGCAGCGTCACTCGTCGCATTAATTTAAGAGAGGAGTGAGGTGGATGTGAGGCTCAGGGATGGGGTCAGAGGAAGGGTTCATTGGGATGTAGAGCGGGCAATGCAGGTAAGCGTGTTGTTTGGGTAGGAAAGACTGGAACTGAGTGGGATTTCTTTTTTTTGTGTTTTTTTTTTTTTTTGCTGTTCAGGCTCTGGGAGGTGTAGCTCCTTGCTGCTTAAGTGCGAGCACAGATGCCTCCGCCATCTGCCTGCACCATGGCTGATCTTATTGGCAGCAGCACCTCTGTGCTTCCTCAACACATCTCGCGCACTAGTAGGAGGTCCCAGAGGGCCAACACAGCTGCATCCTGAACATCCAGTCATGTTGACGCTGTGAAGTAAGGACCTCATATCTTAATACACTTCCTCTTCCAGGCACCAACTGCAAGATACGCCAGAGGAGTGGGGAGCATATACTCACACACACACACACACACACACACACACACACATACATACACACACTCTCACACACACACACACACACAGACACACATACACACATTCACACACACACACATACTCACACAGAGGAGTGGGGAGCATATACTCACACACACACACACACACACACACACACACACACACATACACACACACACACACATACTCACACAGAGGAGTGGGGAGCATATACTCACACACACACACACATACTCACACAGAGGAGTGGGGAGCATATACTCACACACACACACATACTCACACAGAGGAGTGGGGCGCAAATACTCTCTCACACACACACACACACACACACACACACACACACACACACACACACACACACACATACTCACACAGAGGAGTGGGGAGTCCAACTGAAGTGCAATATGCTGTGCAGTGCCCAATACCCTACTGGCCTTTGAGCTCCATTACTTATGTTTCATATCAAGAAAGCAATTTATTTAGTTTGAGTCTTTCTTGTGGCTGATATAGTAAGAAGAGATGGACTGGGGCACACGCCTGTGAGGTCTCGCTCATGCGGGCGGCCTCACATGAAGACTATGTTCACTCTGCCTTATAAAGCTATTTCCTGCAAATGACGGGAATGAGTTATTCCTGGTTTTCCACACATACCCGAGAGGGGCACATTCTGTACGCTGTTTAGCGCAGGGAACAGGGTCTTTTACGAGGCATGGCAATGAGCACGCTCAGTGGTGGTGCTATCCTGATCCAGGAATCCTCCCCGTAAACCAAACAAGCTCTTCTGTGTCATCAAATTCGAGCACCCCAGTGTCACAGGCTTCGTATTTAAGGTAAACGTAAACACAGGGAGAACACAAGATCTGGCCTCGGGTTGTAGACAGGTGGAAGTGTCACTGCTCCTCCAGTTTCATTTTTTACAAGGCACCTGGCTGGCCTCAGCAGGTGCCTCATCCCGCCTTGCAACCTCCCGTAAATGCTAGGTCCCATTTACTCCTGGGCTATTTCCAGGGTAATGTTAGCCCACCTGATCAACACCCTGCCCCAAATGTAGGCCACATGTCACTACCAGAGCCGGAGATACACAGCCAGACCCTCCCAAGAGAAGCATGTTTGGCTCCTTCCTGTTTTGCTGGACAAGTGTTGCTGCTCATACGGTGAGCAGGTCAAGGGGGCACCGACCCTCATCTTTCACCCAGAAAGGCGTGGGGCCTCCAAAGATCGAGGGAGGGCTCATCCCACAAAGCAGTTGAAAGAGCTCCAGTTTCTCACGGTGTGGCCTGCCAAGGGTTTCTGGGCAAAGGGACCGACAACCTTGCTCATCACTAATATCCTAAAGCACTTATTTAAATGTGCAGCAGCCAAACCCTCTCCACCACCAGATCTCTCTCGTAGCTCGCCTTCCATAGTGCAGCCAAGTGGTGAAACCGCTGTGCAACCATGCACTCACTGAATCATGTAGTCTGGGCTGGTACATTCAATAGTGTGCTGTGCTCCAGAAAGCGTGGTTCAGTACCTGCAGTCTAATAACTAGGAATGAATGTTTCCCAGTTATTAGAACATTTTGCGCTTCCGTTGCGTCTGTGGCCCAATGCATACATGCTTCATGCTTTTTTGTTTGATGAAAGAATGGACCCCTTTCGCATATGCCGCTCCACTTTACATTACCGCCGAGAAATGCAGCCGAAAATGAAGGCGGGGACCGATCGTATCAGGAGCTGAAAATTGGTTTCACGTCTCAAGATCTTGCCTCTGAGCTGAAAAATAACTTGAAGAAAAGCAGGCTCACAAATTTTTAGTGCATGTTCAAAACTCCCCCACACATGCATGCACGCACACGCTCATGTGCGCGCACACGCACGCGCGCACACACACACACACACACACACACATACACACACAGGGACACCCACCCTTGGAAAAAAGCCATTATACAGTTTAATTTTCTTTAGTACAAAAAAAAAGCGACCATTTTTCAAGCCCCTGACAGGCGAGCTGTTTCGCGGGGTTTAGTCCATCTGAAAACATATGGTAAGCCTTGTGGAATGTTTGAAATGATTCCCAGATGTAGGCTACAGACGGATTTAACCCCTTGCCTCCTGAGGGCTGAGGGGTGAGGGTGTGGGTGTGGGGGATGAGAGGAGGCGGCCAGTGTAGTGGGATACTGCAGCTGGGCTGGGAGAGACTGGAGCAGAGCAGCAAAGCCATCCCTGACAGGCCCTGTCACTTTCACTTCATTGCGGTTCACTGGAGCGATAGCATGGCAGGTAAAAGGAAAAATCCAACAAGGTTGGGGTGTATCTCCTGCATTTAACGCAAGTATAAGAAATAGAAAATCTTTTCTTTTTTCCACACCAGAGGACACAGCAAATATACAGTGTGGCCGTGCTCTGAAGAAATACTCTTGGGAGTGTTAGTTAGCTTCAAATATAATTTTTTTATTTTCAAAATTATTTCTTGGCAAATAATTGACATTTCATAAATAATAAAAGCAGCAAACTGTTATTTATATAGGGGTTTCTCGTGATTTTATTCTAATATGAACATAAGGTAAATGAACATAAATAATATCTAAAGTCTAAAAAAGCTTAAATATCACTGAAATACAAATGCAGTTACTTGTGGAAAAGCAAATAATTGTACCTAAACGCTGTAAAAGAAGAGAATATACTTTGAAAAATGAATTGTTGGTTTTAATTTCCAAAAGGCCACCAGCTGGAGTAACCTGTAAGTTCATTTGGTTATTGACTCACTGATTATTGTTGTAATTATTGCTGTTATTACGGTGATAAAGAGAGTGGATTGAGTCTCCGAGAGGCGGAGGAGAACAGCTGTAAGACTGCTCTGTAGTGGAGAAAGAGAGCTGATTGCTCTGTCCCGAGAGCAACAAACTCAAGTGACCCTCATTCTCTCTCGCTCTCTCTCGTTTCTCTTGTTCGGCCGGATAAAGTGGGAGTCCGGGAGGCTTGTTCGCCTGCCAGCCGGCCCTCTGGAATGAAGCCCATTACGCAGGATAATAACAAAGAGAGAAATATAGGAAAAAGAGGAGAAAAACGACAGTGGGCAAGCGCAGCAGCTGAGAGCTCAGAGCTCAGCTGGCCAGCAGGGAGACCTGGGGAAGGGGGTGGGGGGGTAGAAGGGGTAGAAGGGAAGGGCTTCTGACAGGCACTCCCACCCTAAAACACATATAGTCCACAAAACTGCCCTGGCTTGCCCAACCCACCCAGACTCACTCAAAACAGAGTAAAACAGCAGGCTATTGAAAACTGCTTGTGTTGTGCAGCCAGAGAAAGAGAAATAGAAGTGGATTTTTTAAAAAAGAGACAGAGCGAGGCTTGGTTTGTAATGTCATCGGGCGAGCTGTCAGATGCTTCGCTCATGTTCAGGGGAGAAAGAAAGAAGGCGAGGACATTGCTGTGACTGACCAGGTTAAATGCTCGGAGGAGTTCCTTTTTGTGTGTGTTTAATTTTCGCCTCCGTCCACTCCAGCAGACAGCCGGGTTGGGTTTCTCAGATCGAATTCCCACCTCTCCAACGTGTCTTGAGAAGAGAGCTGTGGGCGAGGATGTGTATTTTTTTTCAGGCGGGCGTGGTGGGCAAAGCAGTTGACTTAAAAAGTGAGTGGATGTATGGCCAATATTGCTGCAAAGAAGTGCCCATTAGGAGGAAGAACAGAAAGGAGCGGTGGATTATGGGAGAGAGAAATTGTGGGAAAACGGTCAGGACGAACCAAGGCCTCTCCGGACCCACGTGTATTTTTGACGGGAAATTGGTTCCCTCGTACAGCTCCTCGGGTCTTCCCCGATCGATAATTGCGTGGCATCATTCACACAGCGAAGGTCGCCCATTAGAACGGAGATGCAGGCACCGATGACAGGCAAAGGGACGTCAAGTGGCGGGTGCTGGTGACAAAAGAGGAGCGCAGATGAATTATTCAGCACGTGCTACCTGGAGCAGCTTTATGGCATCTGCCACCACCTCAACAGAGAGGTTGTAACCTTCCCGAAAAACATCAGTGAAACGTTGTCGCGCCATCGGTCCGTTTCGCTCAGCCCCACAGTGTCTGCGTCTGACGACTCTCTCGATCAGGGAATGTGGCGTCAGCGCTAGCGCTAGCCTAAGCCGTTCTCTGCCCCCCCCCCCCCCCGCCCCCCCCTGACTTTGCGTCCTGACTCCTGTGTGATGGAGAAACGTTGAAGAGGACGTGGTCAGCATGCGGGTCGCGCTCTGGGCCTCGTCCCCCTGCGCTTTGAACCACCACCGGGGCGGAACCCCACTCTCAATCTGTGCCTCTTGTCCCGTGGCACATTAGGAGCAATCTGGGGAGACTGTCCCTTTAATTAGACAGCTCCTGGAAATAATGGCACATTAATGACATTTCTGCAGGGGGCAATGAGCTGGAACAACAGACGCAAGGCTAAATCACAAATCAATTTTAACAAATCTAATTAATGCTTAATTAGCCTCCTGGGTGTCGCCGAGAGAAAAGGGAGGAGGCAGGATTGAGGTGGCTTGAGGAAGAGGGAGAAGGTTTGTGGACGAATGGAAGAGAAGAATAGGAAGTGCTGTCAAATGTCCCGGGAAGGAATACGACCTGAAACTAATCACAAATCTGAAATCTTGAGTTGGAATTGAAGTGGCATACAGTTCTAACAAATCCCACAGGCCTGCAGTTAAAAGCTTACCCACAGAGTGGGAGTGTGAGAACCACACAGCCTGGCCTAGCAGAAGTGCTAATTCTCTATAAAAACACCAGCTTGTACGGTTACGCGCAACAACATACTGGTGCTAAAAATGAGGGAAGAAACACAAACGCAAAACCACAGGGAGGCTTGGAGAAGCCAGGCCCGGCCAGGTCGGTTGGACGCCAGTTCACACAAACATGCACACTTGTGCCAATAAATAAGCTTCATAAACTGCAATTAAAACCCTGGGCACTAATTTAGTGGAAATGGCAGCCTGTAAAAGCGAGGAGTGTGAGAGAGAGAGGAGGAGGAGAGGTGTGCAGAGGGTGTTGAGTGAGCCTGAGTAACTGGGTTGACTCCATTGTCTCCTTTCACCTTTCTATCCAGCACTGTATTTCTCTCACAATTAGCTTTTTTCTGTGCTTTCCCCTTCTCCTGTGTAACACTTTTTCTACCCTTTCTTTTCAAACATGCACACACACACACACACGCACACATATGTACACACACACACACACACACACTGGGTTGTGGACAGGGTCCACAGGATATCAACCTCCTCACCTTGGCCGCATGGCAAGAGAAACCTTGCTTTTAGTCCAAAGTGGCTCTTCCAATAGCAGGGCATGAGCACAGTAGGGGAAAGGAGAGAGGATAAATCTGTTTGTCTTACTGCCCTCCTAGAGAGCCAGCGTGGCCTCTTGGGAGGTACTCAGAACGACCTGTTGAAGATGGGAGAGAAGAGAGAGTGGGCCAGGCCATCTGTCCAAGCCAACGTCACAGCCAGGTGAGAGAAAACGGAACAGAGCGCTGTCTGTGCCTTTTTGATTTTTATTAGTGCAGCGCAGGGGAGAGACTGCGCTGTCCTCGTGTCAGACCACATCATTCAAATGCCTGGGCGAACACAGGGCCCCCGGAGACTCACTGTGCGCAGCAATGTGGCCCTTACATTCAGGACATTTCTGTATTTACGCAAAGGGGAATGTCTGAGCGATTTTGAATGTGTGATGGGAGCAATCATTTTGTCTTATGATCTCTGATGTCCACCATTGGTGGAGCTTCAGGTTAGCACCCACAAGAGAGGTTCTCTCAGTCCCGTCCCGTATGGCATTCACATCTTAGCCTTTTGGCTGGATGGTTATATGCTATCTGTTTGCTGCCAACAGATGTGAGGTGGTTTCTGTTTTTTTAACTACAGTTCCCCGCTTACAAATATTCTGCTCAGAACACACACACACACACACACACACACACACACACACACACACACACACTGGGTTGTAGACAGTTTTGGTTTGTAACCCAAAACTCCAAATAAGAGGAGTCACAGCCAAATAGTGTTAGTGTCAGCATGACGTGTCAGCATGATGTTGCTAATTCATATTAAAACTGAGCAAAGCCTATGCTACATTTCAGGGACAGTAAGTGCTAAAAACTGTGCAATTATCAATGCCTAGCTATTTGTAGTAATCAATTAATCTAAATAATCCACAGTATATGACTGCAGGTTTTAAAAACTACGTATTATTATGACTTATTCAAAGCATCGTAACAATAATACATTGGAACGGAGGAGAGTGCAATGATGCAAGACGGCAGCAGAGTAGGACAGTGAAAAAGAGCCGCCATGGCCCTGTGGGACAGTGGGAGAGAGAGTAGCCATGGCCCTGTGGGACAGTGAAAAAGAGCCGCCATGGCCCTGTGGGACAGTGGGATAGAGAGACAATGAGACTGAAACAGTGGAATAGTGACACTGCGGAGCAGTGAAACAGTTGGATGGTGAACCGGTGAAAGAATGAGAGTATGTGACAGAGAGATAGTGAGATGGCCATTCCATCAAACATACTTACACTGTTTAAGGGCAAATTTAAAATTCAAATCACATTTCGTGGTTTGCAGTCCTCATTATTGTTTTCACCTGGGCTTCTGCATGCAGGGTATTTAAATTCCTCACTTCCGCCTTGTCTCACGACATTGCATTTGAGCCAGGTATAGCCAGGTTTTCTTTGTACCTTTGTTTTTGGTTTTACAGTCTTCCGGCTCTGAGCTAAGGTAGCCGAAGGTGTTTTTTTGTTTGCTAAGTTTCCCGTTCTAGCTCATTACTTGAGCTCGGGAGATTTCGTTGGGAATTCACTAGCTTACTAGTTCGCCTGTTTTTGTGGGTTGATTTTCATTTTTGGCTTTCTTCTTTATTCCTTACACTTTCCTATTTCTTCCTTTATTATTTTCTCTCCCAGTTATTGGTCCTCACGGTTGTGAGCTGACTTGTTCTGATTCCCCCACCTTTTGCGTTTGAATTTCTGAAGAAACCCTTTACAGAACAAACAAGCCATCATGGATGATTCAGCAAGGTTGTCCCAGGGAGATCAATCAGGGGACAGTAAATCTGATGAATACATCAGGGGTATCGAGGCCAACCACACTTACTGGCTAATCAAGTTTAATGCCCAAATGAGGGTTCAAGAGAGCTGGCTCCGCGAGTTGACGGAGGGTATGCGATCACTCACAGTTTCACACCAAGCATCCACACCTGCCGTTCAGGCTATCACTTCCTCAGTTCCTTTTGCTCAAATTGGTAGGGAACCTAAGTTGCAGCTTCCTCTGCGCTATGACTGTAGAGCAGGCAAAAAATGCCGTGGGTTTCTTGCTCAATGTTCAAATTTTTTTAAAGCCCAGTCATCGCGGTTTAATAATCCAGACTCCGAAGTAGCTTTTATTCTTTCACTACTTTCTGGGTCTGCGCTTGATTGGGCTACGCCTTTGATCAGGGAGAAATCTCCTATTTAAAATACCACTAAGGCGCTTATGAAGAAAATGGAGTCAGTCTTTGACCGTAGCATTTCGGGTCGGGAGTCGGCTAGACGGCTGCATCACCTTCGCCAGGGTAATGATACGGTGGCAGAATTCGCCATAAAAGTTTGTGCACTGGCAGGTGAGACAGGTTGGGCTGAGGCTTCGCTGATGACATGATAGGAGCGGCAGTGTAGTATAATGGTTAAGGAGCCGGACTTGTAACCAAAAGGTTGCAGGTTCGATTCCCAGGTAGGACACTGCCGTTGTACCCTTGAGCAAGGTACTTAACCTGAATTGCTTCAGTATATATCCAGCTGTATGAATGGGTACATGTAATAAGAAGTTGTGTAAGTCGCTCTGGATAAGAGCGTCTGCTAAATGCCTATAATGTAATGTAATGTAATGACATCATTTTCTGAGGCATTAGCTGAACCGGTACAGGATGCTCTTTCCATTCTCGAGCAGTCCGATTCGCTAGATGCTTTAGTGTCTTCCGCCATCCGCATAGATAATCAGTTGCGGGACCGTTTACTCCGCAAAGAACAGGGTAAAGGTCATAGGACAAGAGTTTTATTCTCCGGTAGTGAAGCCCTTTTCCCTGAGTGCTGAGGAACCCATGCAGGTAGATGGGGCAGTACGTCCACCTTTGGAAGACTCAGCTTCTAAAAATGAGTGATGTCGTTACTGCAAAAAGAAGGGGCATACTCGTGATCAGTGCTTTAAGCTCAAGCTTAAGGGAAAAAGGGGGGTCTCGTTAGAGGAGCCGGGGCTTCTAGCAAGATGTCAGGGTACTACACCTCGGACGTTATTAAATGTTAGACTTTCTTGGGCACAGCATTCGCGGCAGGTCAAGGCCTTTATCGATTCTGGGGCCATGGATTGTTTCATTGATGCTCAATGGGCGAGAAAAAACAGAATACCGGTCCAGCTACTTGATCACTCCCGATTGGTTACCGCTCTCGACGGTCGCCCTTTGGGGTCAGGTACAATTAAGGAGGTGACGTCTCCTCTCAACATGTCTATTTGTTAACCTAGCACATGGAGAGTATTCAGTTTTTTTTTGTTGATTCACCGGTTTATCCGTTGGTGTTGGGTCACACATGGCTATTAAAACACAATTATATAAACCCATATTAAGTGGGGAGGGAGAAAAGTGGTCATCCGTCAGGTGGCGCATGTTCTGCGCAAGATCACATCGCCCCTTCCAGTTTATCCGGGGAGTGTTTTGACGATTCTGATTCCGATTCGGAGTTGGAGGAGGTAATTTCTCCTCTCTTACGTTGTGGAGTCGTTAACTTCCTTGGGCTGATGTTATATTCTTTGATTATGTTATAATCTTTGATTGTGTTATAATCTTTGATTATGTTATATTCTTTGATTATGTTATATTCTTATCTATGCTATATATGAGGATTGTAAAGTTGGAGACAACAGATTTTTTGCAAGGGCAGGTTCACTTGCTCTTTAAAGGAGATCCCGCCTCCAGCCCAGGCACCACAATTTTCAGGCTAACCCTTTTCCTGTTTCTGAGATTCTTCAGTTTTAATCACTATTCATTCTTTTTATGGAATTAAAAAGAAAACTTTGTGTCATTGAACTCCAAATAATATTTGTAAAAAATCAATACATTGTATTTGAGTATTTGAAATACATTCCAATGCTTTTTCAATTAAAATAAACTATTTAAAGTGAAAAAATGTAAAATAGCTACCTGAAAAAATGGATACTCAACATGCAACAAAATGTTAACAAAATGCCCATATTAGGACTGCATGTTTTGTTGAATTCCAATCATATTGAAGTAGAGGTGGAGTTAGGGTTAAGGAGATTGAGCTCACCTGTTTTCAATTAGGTAGCCCAGATTATCTATCTTTTATATGAGCTGTCTTCTCAAGCTCATTTGTGTTTTGTGATTTGGAGTTGTCTTCGGAAGAATTTGTTGCCTATACTGCGTTGCTTTGCGACCACTACTCATGATACAATGACACTTCTGGAAACTTTAAAGCTCATTGCAGACACAGCAACAAAAAATGAAACTCATAAACCTAAAACCTATCGTCTTGAAGCTTATTTGAAATTAAACTATACACTCTAAGAAAAAATAAGTTTTAATGTTATTTTTAAATAATTAATACAAAATAGTGAAAAACTATTTGTTTTCCATGCTTAAAAATTATTATGTACTTGAAATATTTTAAATACTTTCTAAGATGGTTGACATTTATTTGAACATACTTTTCTGTATTTTAAATACACTGTATTTTAAAACAATATACAACAAATATTTTGTAAATACTGTATTTGTGGTCTGCCATCCTTTCGCACTCTCTCTCTCTCTCTCAGCCATTTCATGCATGCCAGCAGTACACCTCTGCGACCAGAAGGTAAATATGGCTAATATAAACCAGCACTTATCTGAGGCATCGTTGCACTCCTCAGTGCCAATTTATTACTGTTATAAGATGCTGTGAAAATGTTTTATTCATTGATTACTACAGATACCTGGACATTGATAATATACGATAAGATACAATATTCAGCACTTACTGTGCTTGCAATGTAGCATAGGCGTTGCTGGGTTTTAACATAAATTAGCAACATCTTGCTGACACGCACATTAAAAAGAATATGCGCATAACAGGATTGGCCTGTGATACCAACTCTGAGCAGCATAGTTGCATGCTGGGAACTGTAGTTCAAAAAAAAAAATCAACCACTTCACATCTGTTGGTGGCATACACATATCCAACCAGCCAAAAGGCTAAGATGTGAATCCCCTACATGACGGGATCCCCTTTTATGGGTGCTAACCTGAGCCGCCACCAATGGTGAACATCAATAATCAAAAAACTAAATGATTGCTCCCATTGGACTATTTCTCTATTGAGATAACTTTAGGTTCTTCTTTGCTTCTCCAACCTCTCCCATCCTCTGTCATACCAATACATGGAATAGCTTCTTACAGCATGGTAAATTAGGAATGATGCCAATTTGAATATCTGGTTGCAGAAGACTACTAGCTACAGTACCACTGTTACTGCAGTTGAATTTGAAATGTAATACACATAAGTCATATATAAATGGAAAATGTATTACACAAGAATAAATGACCTTATAGATAAGATAAACCTATTTAAATAATGCTAAATTATAGCAGTGGATATTTGGAAAGGATTGCAATTTCTTTTTTTTTTCCAGTTTATTTGCTAAGTTTAAGTTTAGACGCCACATCCTTCATTTGCAAAATTATTTTCCCGGCAAATCCGACCCGCAGCTTTTACATAAAAATCAACCCATAGGCTCTTATACATAACGGAGAAAGTCGGGGAAGGTCTCATTTTCGTAACTTACAATCTGTTCATACATTGGCAATTGAAAGCGATTCATGTATGTAAAAATCTTACACATAGCCTTTAATCTTTTCCCAGTGACAGCCATGACCAAAATGGCTGAGATACCCAGTCAATCACCTTCGCCATTTAGAAAAACCCACAAAACTGAAGAGAACTACAATGAATACACTGTTTTGAGTGAACAACTCATTGTTGATGAAAGTTTTGGATGTTGACTGCACCCCAGCCCATCCATTTGCCTGGCACTACCAAACCTTCTCTCTCCCCTATGCTGAAAGTATAAGCCACCCCTTTTTTCAGAATGGTGTAATGCCACACCCACAGCGCTCTCTCCCCCAGCCTTGTCGGCCCGCACCACTATGCACACACACACGCACACAAATGTGTCAGTCCTGGGAGATGCCAGCCCATTAGCTGAAAGAAGTCAAGTCCAGCACTCTAACAGTCTCTCAGATCACTGCAGTTTTCCCCTTTGTTCCTTCAAATTGAAAACAGCTGTCACCGCCTACAGATGTTGTAAGTCACTCGCTCAGTGGAGATTTAAAAGGCATTAACAGAACCATCAGCACTGCAAACATATGTGTGTGCATGTGTGTGTGTGTGTTTGTTGTATTGAGGTTGGTGCACCTTTCCCTGTCCTATTTAATTTGTGGGTCACATAAGGTGTGAATGTTTCACCCACATGTGAGACCACATGAAGTAAAAAGCCATATTTCAACCTCAGACAGAAAGAAGCTATAAGCTCTGTAAGCCTCAAAGGGATCTCCTCCGCAATGGCTGACTCAAAGAAAAGACAGAGCGAGAGAGAGAGAGACACAGAGAGAGAGATGGAAGGAACTCCCTGGGTCTTTCCATCTCTTCCTCATCTTCCTCCCCCTTCTCTCCTTTCTCTGATATCTCCTGTAGCAATCTCTCATTTCCTGTTGGGTGATTTCAGTTGCATACCAGGGCTATGGGCCTGAGGTTGGGTAATGTGAAGGAGATGGGGGGTGGATGGTGACAATGGTTTCTTTCTATCTGATCTCCCAGCAAAATGGGTGTGGTGGTTTGGATAAACTATACGATAAGAATAATGTTCACAGAGAGAGAGAGAGAGAGATTAACATGGTTTCAATAATGGACAGCTGAGTGCTGGGATCATACTATTTTAAAATTATAGTTTTAAAAGCAAGCCAGTCTGTGTAGCAAATGTATTTTACATGGAGCAGGACTTTTTAAAGGTTGGCCTATTTTTTTTTGTCAGTTTTCTAAAAATGAAGAAAGCTTCCGTTACACTTCTTTAGGTAATATATATATATTTTTTTTAGGTAGTATTAATTTTTAAATGAGCCATTTACTTTGGTGAAAGTCTTAAAGCTGATTCCCATTTTCAAAATGTTCTACTAAGGGATAATTGTTTTGTGCTTCAAATAATGGGCTCAGTACTAGACTGATGGAGTTACTTCTCTACTTTCAAAAATCCCCTCCGCCACCCACTCCACTTACCAGAGAAAGAAGCCTATCCCAGTCCAGGGAGTGTCCCACAGGCCTGTAAGCCTCCCCCCTCCAGATAGCTCTGGTCTGGGCAAACACTTTACTCTGGCACTGGGGATTTTCTGCGGCCCTGTCTAGACATGTGACACCCAGGGATCCTGAGCCAATAAACAAAGTCTATATTTGAGAGTAACAGCCAGGGCTGACCAAATCAATGGGCTGATTTCATTGCTATACTTAGTGGGCTAAAGGTAAGTGCATTGAAACCAGAGCAGTAAAGGGCCAGCCATCTGCTGTTAATTAATAGTGAAGGCAGTGTCTGAATGAGTTTATTAGATTTGGCCGATAGTGGAAGAGTCGGGTTGGTTGGAAGAGGGAGCTTGCTTGGGTGGGGAAGGAGGTGGGGAAGGAGGTGGACGTGTCACAGATAGTAGGTGAGAGATATTTGTTGAATTAATGGAATGGAGCAAACTGGAAGTATGGAGGGAACCAGTAAATGTTTTTTTTTTTATCCAAAGGCAGCTGGCTTAATTTATAGAAAACCCACTCTCTAATGTTGGTATTTGTTCTTCTTCAAACATCCATTCTATCTATATTACATTATCCTTTATTTAAAGATGGAATGAAAGTATATTAACTATAAAATAGGGATACATTGTATGATGAACAAGAAAAATAAATAAAAATAAACAGATACAACAGCATTTGATTACAAAAATGGGCACTGCTGAAGTTATGTGTGTCTTATGGAGATTATATAAAAAAGGTTATAAAAAGTTATATTGCTGAGGTTATAATGTCCTATGAGCACCCCTACTTAGTATTTTCCTATTGAACTCATTGCTTTTCTTATTGAAAAAAATAAGTCAGGAGAAACAACCCGTAAAAATATCCATCCATATTTACTGCATATCTGGCAGCAGAGTGATGGTTTCAGGCTCGTTTGATACCTAAGACCTTTGATGACTTAAAGCCATTTAGCCAACCATGGGTTCCATACTATTCCCATGTAATTTACAGCTTAATCTAGTCCCACCTCCCGATTCCCATAGAGATCCATTCAAATCCAGATAGTATCGCTTCTAAGAGTACCTGGAAATAAGATATCAAGAAGTCTTTTGATATCCTTTTATACCCAGTCATGATAGCATCACCTGTTTACATGTGGAATACCTGTTTACCACAGAAGTTGGTTGAGAGAATGGCAAGAATGTGCAAAGCCGTTATCAAGGCAAAGGGTGGCTACTTTGAAGAATCTAAAATATTTAATTTACTTTTTTGATTTGTTTAACACTTTTGGTTTGCATAATTTAATT
Source organism: Ilyophis sp. 1 JC-2022 (assembly GCA_022702515.1). Classification (NCBI taxonomy): domain Eukaryota; kingdom Metazoa; phylum Chordata; class Actinopteri; order Anguilliformes; family Synaphobranchidae; genus Ilyophis; species Ilyophis sp. 1 JC-2022. The sequence continues at coordinate 13,599,953 of CM040405.1, read as the reverse complement.
TGTGTTATCTCATAGTTTTGATGTCTAAACTATTCTAAAATGTGGAAAACAGTAAAAATTATGGGAAAAAAATCTTCTATGAGTAGGTGTGTCAAACCTTTTCACTGGTACTGTATTTGAAATATCACAAGCAGTCATACTTACATTATCGAGGAGGAAAATTTCACTCATGCATATCCCTCAGGCATATTCTCCGACAGATTCAATGCTGTGGTATCTATGGTATATTAGTAACTATGGTATCTCTGGTATATTAGTAACTATGGTATCTCTGGTATATTAGTAACTATGGTATCTCTGGTATATTAATAACTATGGTATCTTCTTCTGACCCACTCACAAAATCCATGTAAGCAGGCGAGGATTTTCTCTATTAATGCTGACGAGTTAGTAAATTAGTAAAAACCTGTGAAAATAACAGGAAACAACTATTATGCATCGGTGAGCGTAAAACTGAACTAATAAAACTAGAAATGCTGTTATGCCCGGCTGTAATTTATTGTTCAAAGCATCCAATAAGACACGTTGCTGAGGGTATAATGTCCTATATTGGATAAAATAGTCAATAAAACCTAAATGAACTGGAATGAATGAGACAGGTTTGCAGATGTAGGGGGTATTACGCGTCAACATTTTAGTGTAATAGCATTATAAAGCGCTTTGTATTTCTCAAACGGATCGTCCCAGGCAATTAATGACGACTGACTTTTGAAAGGGACATCTCTATGCATAAAACCAATGGTAGGATTGGATATTTAGTAGCAGATATTGATAGTAGATTGACGTATAATTACACAAGAATTTCACGTTTATTTTGCATTTGAGGTAGCAGGGCTTTTCACGGCTGTTTTTGCATACAAACGGGCTATTGTTGGCTTTATCTTGTTGCTATGGCGAAATACAAATTTTTGATGGTAAAAAAATATTTTTATGAACTCACACGTAGCTATTGTCCACTGTGTCACGCATGGGTAGGTATAGTTGCAGGCAGTGGCGGGCCGTGCATTTCACACCTAGGCCTTCAGTGATGTCCTACACAGTCCTACCTGAATTATTCCACCTCTTAATACCATCATTATGACGCCATGGCTCTAGAAACTATACATTTAGACAGAAACGCAGTATAACCGGGCGTTGCATCACCTTAACATAGTCAAGTACAACAGAGTTATATTAATATTTCCGAAGCATTTATAATCAATAAATCCGCATTTACAATTAAGAGTGTTAAACTACCAGCTTTAAGATCGCTTGGATACTGTCAAAACTTTTAAATAAAAATCGCTTTTAAGGGATTAGTCTACAAAGTTGTATTAAGTCCACCAAAAGTATGTTTGTTCGCTAAACAGCGCATTGTCGCACCCAAAGCAGTTTCATTTAAGAAACGTGACGATAAAGACACATAAACTATTCACTGAAAATAAAAGAAAACAAACAAATAATTTGCATTTGTTCAAGAGGATATATTTGCGACAGTGGTGAAAGTGTATTCCTAGCCTTGAATGTCCACTTTGACTCGCTAGCGTCGGCTCGCTAGCGTCGGGGTTGGCCGTTCTCTTCTAACGATGTCTAGCTTTTCTTGAAAGGTTCGTCTTGAAAATGGCGTTGTAATTATATCTGCGACCAAATCGATCGCTTCTCCTCCTTCAGCCATTGTGGGTTGAAAAAAAACAGCTTGTAGAAATCTCGTTCAAATTCAGTTTGCTATCTCTGCGATAGCTCTGCCTCTCAATAGTGCGTATCCAATCAAAAGACGTGCACGTGCTGACGTTATCGTACGCCTGCTAGCTGGCCCCGGTGTCGCCAATTCGAAATCTGATTGGTTAACACCACAGGGTTGTTTCGGTTCACTTTAAGCTACAGGCGCCCGCACTGTCGATTCTGAAGGCCTAAGGGCAGATTTCTTGGACCCTGGCAACACATTATGGCTGAAATATGATTGGATAAAAGCTCTAACATAAAGGCCAGCCCTCCAAATCTCGATCTGAGGCTGGAAGCAGCGCAACCAAGAGAAAAGCTATGAAATGAAGAGAATAGACTATGGGGAATAATTTAATACATATTTGTGGGAAAAATATATCAAAATAAAATTTATATTCTGATGATGTTTAGGCCAGCAGAGAAGGCCTTGCTGGCCCTGACGGCCCGCCACTGGTTGCAGGCGAGACTGGGTGGGGAGTTGCTTGTGAAATGGACTTGCTACGGGACAATAGTTACACTTAGTGACACTGGGCAGAGTTGCGACAAATTTTGTACTAATAACATAGTTTGTTGTTTCCACTCATAGGTCAGTTGCAGGACAGTTCATACGGGAGTATCTGCAGGCCGGAGGCCGGGGTGTGCCGAAAGAAATGGGGGTGTCGAAAGCAAAAGGGGCGTGCCAAAATAATGTTTCTATTGGTCGATAATTATGTTAGTCAAACACATTATCCAATCAAAAGCATCCTCCAAAGAAGTAGGTGTATCCAAAGCCTTCAGGAAGTGCGGCTCCGATGTTTCTATCGAGCACCTTGAAATGCTCAAATCCGGTAAGCACGCATGTCGGTGAGTAAATAATGCCCGAAAACAAGTTGTGATATTTTAGCCTATGTAAAATGTTGCATGTATAATTTGAAAATGGCGTTTTGAAATCATCGTCAAGAAATTGTACAGTATGTGTTATCACCCACTGTAACAAAGCCACAACTGTATTAAAAGTGAGGCTAAGAGCTTCACCCCTTTGTGAAGATTCCTAGTGATAATGCCGGCGGCGGCATCATTTTGCTCAACTGAGTCATTCGTTGCTGCTGCAGCCAAACTATTAGTGGAAATCACAAACTCTGTGTTTTAACTATATTGGTAGACGATTTGTGACAACTCTGCTGAATAGAGAGTTTCTAAGTGTCACTATTTTACTGTAGCAAGTCCATTTCACAAGCACCCTCCACCCAGTCTATACCTACCCATGCGTGACATAGTGGACAATAGCTTCTATGTGTGAGTTCATAAATATATTTATTCATCATATAAAATTTTTATTCCGTCATAGCAACAAGATAAACCCAACAATAGCCTGATCGTATGCCAAATACACAGTGAAAAAACCTGCTCACTCAAATACCAAATAAACATGTGAAATTATTGTCTCATTGTACCATGTATTCTACAATGAATATCTGCTACTAAATATGAAATAAATATACAATCCTAACCAGTGGCGGGCCGTCAGGGCCAGCAAGGCCTTCTCTGCTGGCCTAAACATCATCAGAATATAAATTTAATTTTGATATATTTTTTCCACAAATATGTATTAAATTATTCCCCATAGTCTATTCTCTTCATTTCATAGCTTTCCTCTTGGTTGCGCTGCTTCCAGCCTCAGATCGAGATTTGGAGGGCTGGCCTTTATGTTAGAGCTTTTATCCAATCATATTTCAGCCATAATGTGTTGCCAGGGTCCAAGAAATCTGCCCTTAGGCCTTCAGAATAAACATTGCGGGCGCCTGTAGCTTAAAGAGAACGGAAACAAACCTGTGGTGTTAACCAATCAGATTTCGAGTTGGCGACACCGGGGCCAGCTAGCAGGCGTACGATAACGTCAGCACGTGCACATCTTTTGATTGGATACGCACTATTGAGAGGCAGAGCAGAGATAGCAAACTGAACTTGAATGAGCTCATTTGTGTAGACTTCTACAAGCTGTTTTTTTTTCAACCCACAATGGCTGAAGCAGGAGAAGAGATCGATTTGGTCGCAGATATAATTACAACGCCATTTTCAAGATGAACTTTTCAAGAAATGCTAGACATCGTCAGAAGAGAACGGCCAACCCCGACGCTAGCGAGCCGACGCTAGCAAGTCAAAGTGGACATTCAAGGCTAGGAATACACTTTCACCACTGTCGCAAATATATCCTCATGAACAAATGCAAATTATTTGTTTGTTTTCTTTTATTTTCAGTGAATAGTTTGTGTCTTTATCGTCACGTTTCTTAAATGAAACTGCTTTGGGTGCGACAATGCGCTGTTTAGTGAACAAACTTGTTAAAGCTCACATACTTTTGGTGGACTTAATAAAACTTTGTAGACTAATCCCTTAAAAGCGCCTTTTATTTTAAAGTTTTGACAGTATCCAAGCGATCTTAAAGCTGGTAGTTTAACACCCTTAATTGTAAATGCGGATTTATTGATTATAAATGCTTCGGAAATATGAATAACTCTGTTGTACTTGACTATGTTAAGGTGATGCAACGCCCGGTTATACTGCGTTTCTGTCTAAATGTATAGTTTCTAGAGCCATGGCGTCATAATGATGGTATTAAGAGGTGGAATAATTCAGGTAGGACTGTGTAGGACATCACTGAAGGCCTAGGTGTGAAATGCACGGCCCGCCACTGATCCTAACATTGGTTTTACAGATAGAAATGTTTCTTTCAAAATTCAGTGGTCATTTATTGTCTGGCACAATCCGTTTGAGAAATATACAACACTTTATACCACTATTACACTATCTGAAACGTGGACTTGTAATGCCCCCCCATGCCCTGCAAGCCCATCTCATTCATTACAGTTAATTCTGATTTAATTATCGGCTCTTTTATCCAATAGAGTACATTATAACCTTAGCAACGGTATATGCAACGTCTTATTGGATGCTTTGAAAAACTAATTGCAGGCCAGCGTAACGACAGTTTTCGTTTTAATGGTCTAGTATTACACAAGCTCTATAGAAAACGCATTAGGGAGGGGAAAATGTGGTTGGTCTCGCTGGCAACAGCAAATCAATTTATTTATTTATTTTACTATGATATTTTAACCAGTTTGTTGTGACAAAAATTGGTGTAGCTACACGTTTCACTTTGCTCACACCGTCTCTGGTGTGCAGACAGTTCCGGGACATTGTCAGCACATCACATGTTCAGAAGAAAGGCTCACTTGGCTGGCTGGAAAGTAAGTTCTATCATTTACATATAAATATGTTTATTTACCTTGTAAATCACTCTATGTTAATACTTCATATGATGTTGAGCTTATTTATTTATTATAGAATTGTTTTTTTATGGCATGTTCATGTACATTAAACTATGGTTAATATAACCATAACTGTACATTAACATTTATTGTATGGTGTGCAATTTTCCATGAATAGGTGGCCCATCACATGTATACTTTCTTTTAGTTGTAATTCATACCAGTATATTACATGTAGTAGACACAGGTGTGAGCAATAGGTGCAGCCTTCAATGGTCACTTTATTTTTAGCATCCTATTATTTGATTAATCAAATCCATTTGATTTTATAACTGTCATCAAACCAAAAAAATCATAATAAACCTAACAGGAAAGTCAAGTCCATCAACATCACAAAAGTAGTCATGGCTCTACTTTGTAAGAAAGCTCCAGTAAGAAATCATCCATGTTTGCAATATAATGCTGAACTTACCAAAATGTATGCAATCTGTTAACTTTTATATGCTGCTGGAGTAATGTACAATACTGGTAATATGAATGAGATTATTAAAAAAGTAAGATATTATTGGTCATGGTACCTTAACTATGTCTTGATATGAACGGGTTATAAAATATAAGCAATATTGAAAGAAAATTTGCTGTGCAATTACTCAACAAAAATAACTAGGTTGATTGGTATGCAATCATCATTTGATGCTATGTCTAGGCTTTACGGCAACTGTAACGATAATAATTTAGCCTAAATGATATAAAATATTGCAAATTGAGATGGGAAGTTCCGTGAATTGTTATTAATGTTATTTTCCATTAAAACGCAAACATGAGGATTCAATTATGATCCAAGAAAACATTTTATTATTGAACATGTCATACAACATTCACATCACAAAATATTTGTCATGGATCGCGCCTTCCTTTCCTTATCTCCGCGTTTTGTATTCCTTTTTTCTTTTTACCTGTAATCTATCGGAATTTTCTGTGTTCCGCTACGGGTTTTGCTTTCGCCACGGTGATTAGTGAGTTCACCTGTCCTGCATTTTCGCTCACTATTTATACCCTGCTTCCTCCTTTTCTCATCGTTTCCATGTTATTTCACGTAACATTCTAGCCGGTAAAGGTATAGGAAGTTGTGCTGCTATCGACCGCTTTGCTTCTCAACGCGGGACTTGTTAGCAGTACAATTTAGAAAAAGTAAAGTGTGCTCTTTCGCTCTTTTATTTCACAGCAGAGGTTTTGGTTTTTTGGTTTTCCACTCAAACCTGCTCTCGCCCTAAGGTTGAGGGTTCTTTTATTTTTCTCCTTCCTTTCTTTTTGTTCACTCCACAATGGGAGTTAGATAGCGTGACTGCTTATTTCTTTTGTTTTGCTCGGATATCGATTTCCTCGCTTTTTATCGCAAGGTTATTTGTGTTCTCCTTATTTTTCCCATCCACAACGGATTATTGTCCGTCTTAGTGGTGTTCGTTAGAACACTTTAAGAGTCCTCATCTGTCGCACCTGGACCTCCAATATTTCCTCCGTGTCTCTGGCATAGAGATCCCCTACAATATTAATCTAACAACAAACAAAGGTTATTGGTAGATGAAGGTTTGTATGTCAAATAATACCATTAGTTTGTTGCGGTTTTCTGCGATTGCTGCTGTTCTGAGACATTCGCCGTGGAAAAAAAAAAAAGACATAAACACGGGCGATGCTTAAATGGACTAGTGCTTAACGTGTGTCGTAATTGTGGAGAATGTGCATGTGTGTAATTTACGGAATAATCCACCAATAGAAACATGCTTTCGACATGCCCCCATTTGCTTTCAACACCCCCTTTTCTTTCAATGTAGAAAAAGGTAACACTAACATTAGCTAAATTGTTAACATTTTAAGTGGCTAGCTAGAGGGTTAACAACACTACACTACTGATTATTAGTTAAGTTAGTAGGCTATGGTTAAACTTTGCATAGTTTTTTGCTGTAGCAGTATCAGTGATTCAGTCGGAAAATCTGTACATCAATAACATTAATATTGCAAAACATATCCCGCTTATCTATTATGATACTACAACGATGACATAACGTTACTTATCCAACTGAACTTATTAGTATAGGCTAACGTTACATTTTTTAAAATATTAAATATTCATTGTAAAAACACACCCCTTGGTGTTATTCTCCCTGCAAAACTCACTGGAATTCACTGTTCTGCAAAATAAATCTTGTATGGCATTCACCCCCCCTCTCCTCTCCTCTCCTCATATATGTCAACACCCCCTGGCAAAATATACTTTCTACGTCCCTATCTTCACAGGTAGACTTGCTCACCTACAGATAATTGCTGTTCTGCTGGCCTGGCTTCTGTTCTGTGCTGGCCACAGTGGAACATCGACATGGACAAAACGTGCTTTCAACAACATCAAAAATCTGGATTGTGCTGTCACACGGCATGCAAAATCCAATGAACACGTGAGTGCACTGGTAAAGCAGTGCAGTTAGGTAGTTAGTTTGTTGATGTGATGGCCAGGTATGATGATTTGCTTGCCTCTCACTTGGAGTCATCGACTGTGTATGGCTTTATTTCTTCTGTTGCATCGCCTGTACACGATGAGATAAAACTCAAGGTCGATTCTGCTCCTTTTTCTGCTTGGCAAATTGACAAAACAACCGACATCAGTCGTCACTCCCAGCTTTCAGTTGCATTGCGATACGTTGATGGAAGTGGAATTGAAATGTAGACGTAAACTCCTCAATACAGCCAAGGATTTATTTGAATTCAGCTTCTCAGGTACGTACAGGACATCAGTATGGCGCTTCATGGTAACTATCTTCTTCGGTCACTGTACTTATTAAATGCATATACCGTATTTGGTAAGCATTCATAATTAACATCTATCACTAAATTTGTGTCAATCCGTTTCTTTTGGTCTCAAGAGATGTAAAAGGGGCATAACAGCATCACTAACTGACACAGCATTGATTCAATAGGAAAACTCCAACAGACATGCTTTCAAATGTGTTTATTTAGCATGTTATCACTGCCTGCTAATATTAAAATGTATCTGAGCATATTTTTAGACTACCGTATCAATTAAATTTCATTTGTCACATAGAGCTGATTATAGGTGATGTTACATACAGCTATTGCTGCTTACAGCTATATTTGCTAATGCTTTAGTACAGCACAAATACCTTTAGCAGTTAACAGAATGCACATTTGTAAATCAGCTGATCAAACAGACCAAACACGTGAAAACCTAAACTATGGACTGAGTTTCACCAGAATCAAGGCTGACAGCCCTCCTGACATTTTTTTTTTGTTAGTACAGTACTTCAATCACATTTTTGTCATTTCCAAAAAGAACTTCACAGCAACGTATTTGGCAAACGGGGGAATAATGCGAATGCGGAAGCTTTCATCTCTACTTGTAAACAGCACAAAATGACAAAAAAAAGCCGCCGGTTGGTTTTGAGCTTCCCGTTTCTTACACTGAAAATATTTGGTGGCTTCAAGTGGGCGGAGTTCAGCTTTAGTGCGTCGTTGCTTGCGCAACCGGGGAGCTGATCAATGCGCCGCGGGTGAGACGGGTGACCTGAGGGCTCGGGGGATGACAGCTGTGCATTCGCTCGCTCTTTCCCTTCCCTCCTCTGCCCGCTCGGACTCAGACAGCTGCGGCTTGGGTAGTTTCGCTTCTCTCTTTCGCTCAAATCACACTTGTATCTGTTGCCACAACAAGTTCCCCAAACAAAATGCCGACGCTCCTTGATGCTACACCCCCCTCCTCCCCAGCACACTCTGCCCTCTGACCCAGAGCCCCGCCCATGTTGCCAGCAATGACCTCGTTACGAGAGCCGAGGCAGCTGCTGAATGCCAGTTGGGTCTGGCGATTTACCTGGGTTGCCAGTGAACCAAACTTTTCCCACATAGAACTCTGCAGTTTATTTGCTGATGCCTGGACAGTAAATGCTCAGAAAAAATTATCCAAGCTTCATGTCGTTTTTCCCCTAATCGTGTGACAAATGCTTTTGCTTTATGAATGTGCTAATCTCCAAGTCAACTTGGGTATATTAGCCACATCCGACTGTCTGTCAATGCTAGTAGTAGACATAGTCTCAGTTTGCCTTAGAAATAACCATACCACCATACCAAACGTCTTTTGCTGACTGGTGTGATACCGATGGGCAAATGAGATATAGCATGAACAGCGAACAATATGCTAGAGTTGACCTCTGATGGTGGCTCTTGCCCAACATATTCGCCAATATACAACATCCAACAGTAGCAGTAAAAATATGCCTTTTTTGAATAATCTCTAGAGAATTTTTTTTTAAAAGACACACTGTTGACTGCCTCTGCCTCTTTAATATTATTCTAAAAACTATTTGTGGAATATATGATGTATTATATATAAGATATCAGGTAATGGTAGATGCTTCTGAATGGGATCAGTGACGTTGCCAGTGTGTTTAAATCCTTAGCTGAACCACGCTGGGAGAGGGAAGTCATTTAAATTATCAACATGGTGTTGACGTCTCTTTCTTCACACTTCTGCTCCTGCATCGCTCTGTTTCCAAGGAGATTGTCGCTAATGCTTGGTGAAGAACAGCTCATAGAGGAAGCTTTGTGGCATTCACACACAAACACACACACACACACTCACCACTCTCTTTGGCCCATTTCCTGCGTGAGACTCAGAAATGTGGGGGCTGCACACGCAGCGCACACGGGTTGCGTGACTGCAATATAAGGCACCGGCTTCCAGGATGTCTGTCACATTCAGCGATAAATGAAAAAGGCGGTATATCAATGGAGGTGTGGCCAGGCACAGGGGCCTCTGTAGCGGCCCGGGTTGTAGCGGTCTTCCCTTCCCCCCCTCTCCCTTCAGACACACCCTCTGAGGCTGATCTACCATTTCCTGTCTTACAGTTCAAGCATGCTGTCATTCTTTATCGAGGCAGACGCTTGTGCAGTCATCAATGCAGCATGGTAACCCCTGATTATAGAAGCCAGTAGGGTGCAGCAGTAAGGCTCTAAGGGCTTTAAAGGGCTGCAGATCCAACCGCCTCACAAAGAAATGTTCCCCTCGACTCCCAGCATCCTCTCTGCACTGTTCAATTTGCGTTTCAAAGCAGCTCCGCCGTCTGCTGTCTTCGCGTGAGGGACAGGCGAGGGGACACTTTGGGAAAATGGTGATTGGCTAAATAAAGTGTGCACAAGTTCAGCATTGGGAATGGGGAGCCGAGCACAATGGGAAAAGAGGGGAGAGAAAGCTCATTGGATGTTTGCTGGACCAAACTGCTGGCATGTTTTGGTGGGTCCTGTTCTGCTAGTCCTTTGCACATGGGTCTGAGCTGCAAAGAGGGGCCCCGTGGTTCTCGAGTGCCTGGGCGGTTAATTGAGTTGTGTGACAGCGTGCCACCGCATGCCAAGGCAGGAGTTTCCCAGGGCCGGCCAGACACTAGGCCAGCGAGTGCAGAACATGGAAAACAACAGGGCCTTTATCCCCTGGAGCCAGTCTGATTACCAGGCCTGGGCTAAACCACACTGCATACTGCATGCAGACTACACTAATATACCCACACTGCATAAAGGGTAAACTGGTATACCAATACTACATACAGACTATACTAATATACCCACACCGCATAAAGACTGAACTGGTATACCCACACTGCACAGACTACACTAATAAACCCACACTGCATAATGAGTAAACTGGTATACCCACACTGCACACAGACTACACTAATAAACCCACACTGCATAATGAGTAAACTGGTATACCCACACTGCACACAGACTACACTAATAAACCCACACTGCATAATGAGTAAACTGGTATACCCACACTGCACACAGACTACACTAATAAACCCACACTGCATAATGAGTAAACTGGTATACCCACACTGCACACAGACTACACTAATAAACCCACACTGCATAATGAGTAAACTGGTATACCCACACTGCATACAGACTATACTAATATACCCACACCGCATAAAGACTGAACTGGTATACCCACACTGCACAGACTACACTAATAAACCCACACTGCATAATGAGTAAACTGGTATACCCATACTACATACAGACCATACTAATATACCCACACCGCATAAAGACTGAACTGGTATACAAACACTGCACACAGACTATACTAATAAACCCACACTGCATAATGAGTAAACTGGTATACCCATACTACATACAGACTATACTAATATACCCACACCGCATACAGAGTACACAGTGTGGTCATACCAGTTTACTTGTTACAAACTGAAATTATTTCAAAAATGACATACAAAATGCAATGCTAGTGAGCACACTGGGCATACAATATAGATTTTGTACAGTACAGAATTCTGTCACATGTTCATACCCAGAGCACTATGCCTCCCAGAGCAACCTCCACAGCCTTGACTTTTCACATAGCTCCTTATCTCACCTCCTTATCAGCACCTTCAGAGTATGTGTGTTTGTGCGTGTGTGTGTTTGTATTTGTGTACGTATATTTACGAGTGTGCATTCTCGTGCGCTAATGTGCCTGGGTCTACATATTAACGTATGTATATTTGTGGGTATGGTTGAGTGTGCGTGTGTATTTTTCTTTGCTACGCACAAGTAGCCACTGCTGGTAGAAAGGATGTGTGTGTGGTCTTTCTTTCTGTCCTGTGATATAATCAGACAGAAAGAGAAATACATTTAAAACACATCCTGTGCTTGTCCTGCTCCGCTCTGCTCTGTCCTACTGCAGTACTGCATAAGAAGGATCTGGGTGAGAGGGGAATGTGTGTGGGGGTTGGTGGGCATTGGTGGGGTGGGGGGGTGGGGTATTAGGAGGGGAGAGGATACTCTAGCTGTGAGGGATCAGTTGCAGGACTGTAAACCCCAAACTGGCTCTTTTGAAATGTGTGCACTGCGGGTGAGCCCTTTCCCCTCCCCCTCTGCTCTATGTGCTTCCTGTTGGGCTGGCTAGACTCCTCTGACAGATTTACAACTCTGGGGTCAAAGTTTTCTGACAGCAGCAAATAAATCTTACACCGCCCCCTCCCTGCTTCTTCACCCCCAACCTCAAAAAAAAAAAGCACAACAATCCCCCCCCCAGCCCCACACCCTTTCATGTCTAATGCGGTGGACGGAGGTGGGGGAAGGAGGTGCGTGTGAGTGTGTCTGTGAGTGTATGAGTGTGCGTGTGCATGTGCGTGTGCGTGTGCATATGTGTGCTTGTGTAAGGGAGGAATACAGAAGAACGCTGAACACTGTTTTTAGGCCGTAAAAACAGGGGGCTCGTGTTTCAGGGTAGTTTTTTCTCTGTCTTGTTCTTTCTCGTTTCTTTTACTGTTATATCAACTGATTTCCACATTTGTAGACTCAAGTGTGATCTGCATTCTTCTCCTCCCCCAGATGGATAAGACAGGGAGAGGGAGGGGGTGGGGGTGGGGGGGGGGGTGTGGTGGGCGTGTCCTTCGTTCCAAAGACCTGCAATCATACCTCTCTCACTCACCCAAATGAAAATTTCTGTATCCTGCTATAATAGTATCTTAGTGAAACATCTGGCCCTCCGCAGTATGAAACAGCTGGGAGCGTGATGCAGCGTAATTCCATTTCAACCCAGAGCCTTGCAGCCGGATTGCCTGCCATCTCTCTTTACCCCCAATCCCCTTCTCCTCTCAGTGGGAAGATAAGGCATTGGAATAAATGCAGGCTGATAAACCGGCTCACTGGCGTTCCCCCAATGTCCCATCAACGTTGAAACGGCACTTCCCATCCTTCTTTCTCTCCCCGACAGGCAGCGACGGAGCTTACGCTCACCGCACTGTTCTCACTACATGACTTTATTCTTCCATTTCAGCAGGACTCCCAATCTGCACCCATTTGTCTGCGTTCAGGCCATGCTGAGCGGCACTAAACAAGGTTCCAGTGTGTAGATTCAAAACCCTGGTGCTGGCATACAAGGCTGCTAAAGGAGCTGCACCCTCATGCCTTCAGGCCTTGGTCCAGCCTTACACCTCAAGCCATGCTCTACGCTCTGTTGCAACCGGGTGCCTAGCTCTTCTCCCCTCGCTGCGACAGCCTGGCCATCGCTCCTCCAGGCCTCAACTCTTCTCCCTGCTGGCCCTGCAACGGTGGACGACCTGCCCATCTCAGTCAGGACAGCAGAGTCCCTCTGTACCCTCCAGCGCAACCTAGACACACCTATTCGGGAAATACCGTCCCGTTCTCCTCCCTGATTCCCATGGCTCCCCTTCCAAATCTATCTTCTATCTATCATAAAAAAACTCCTTTTTTTTCCTTTCCACATATTAATTCTTGTGAAAAAAATTACCTAACGTGGGTGTGTTATGGCCGGTCCATTACACTTTAATTTATTGATACTTGGAATGTTGGTGATTTAAGAACTTAGGCCATTTTGTTTGTGCACTAATTGTAAGTCGCTTTGGATAAGCGTCAGCTAAATGCCTAAAATGTACATGTAAATGTATGTCGGCCTTGGTGAAAATGTCTGGCTGGTGTAGAGTTGCTTCCTCCCACTCCTGCATAATATGTGACCCTGGTATGGTATCATGTCTTATAAGAGCAGTTAACATCATGACATGTAGATATAGTGAGACAAGGCAATGTATATGATATCCTTCATCCATACAACCCCCACCTCCCTCATCAGATAGCATGGGTTCCTTGGTACAACTTGTTTACAACATTTGCACAAAGATCCCACAATGCAGTTACATCATGTGATTATAAACATGTGATTGACTGCTAACACCTGGCCTTATACGAGTAGGATTGTTGTACCTACGGTGTTTCTTTTTCCGATGCGATTCTCGTCCTGTTTTCCCGATTGAGAATTTATCGGATTTTTTCCACGTTCTGGTCCCGGGTTTTGCTTCCCCCGTGCTCGTTATTCAGTTCACCTGTGCTTCTACCTGCGGGGTATTTAACTTCCGCTTCCCCGGTGCTTCTTTGTTATTAATTTGTACATTGAGCCAGGTATAGCCAGGTTTAAGCGACCTTGTGATATTAACATGTTTATGTTCAAGAGGGACTTGCTTAGCTTTTTACAGGTATAGGATTGTGTTCCCCCTGTTAGCGTTCTGCGCTATTTATTTCCGTGCTGTTCTCTACGAGACAGTGTTTTCTTTTTTGTGGTTTTGTTTTGGTTCACCTTTTATCGGACGTTTTAGAGTTACGTTTCTAAGGTGTTTACTTTGTCTTTTTCTAGTCTCCTATTGTTGGCTCTAGTATTTAGAGTTCAGGAGATTTAGATTTGTGTTTTACTCGTTCTATTCCAGTTTGCCCTATTTTCGTGGGTTGATTTAGTTTGGCTGTTTAGCTGTCAGGAATTAGTTCCTGTTTTTCTTTTCGTGTTAATTCCCTCTTATTGGTCCTCACTTGTGTGTCTGATCCCCCCTCACCTATGCGTGTGATTCACCGCTATTAAATCCACCACATACGGTACATGTAAGATATCTTGTTTTCCATATGTCTTATTAGGGTTGGCAATGGAAATAGAAGACTGCACTGATCAAAAGTCACCAAGGTGGTCACTGTTCAAAAGTGAACTGACTATTATACAGTATTCTATAATAGCATAATCTACAATCCATTTTATAGCAAAGGTTACCTGCAAAACATCACATCATTGGGAAAACTATGTGAAATCAATGTGCTTGTTGGCTTGGAACATTCCTAGAAAAAGTCGTAGAAATAATATTGCACAGCGCTCACATTTTTACATAACAAATTCTGGCTCTAAGGGCTCAACTGGATCTAAAGGCATGTATGCACACAGCTCATGCATTTGAATCATCTCCGAAGCTAAGGTGTAAAAATGATGCTAGGGGTTGCAATTTCCCAGTCTGAAGGGAGATGAACCCTCAAAAAGCCGGCACACCAGAAAAGCAGAACAGACAGTTATTACACAGCTCTCCGCCAGCCAGTCGACTATCGCAAAGTACATTGAGGGCACCCACACAGTGCAAATCAACAGGCAGTCCAGTTTGGACCTTTCTGAGGCACTTGATCATTCGGATTCCCTCTCCCTTGCCACTCTGTCCTGTAAACATGTCAACAGTAATAGAGCTCTGTGTGCTATTGTGCTGCAGCATACAATCATCTCTCTCTCTCTCTCTCTCTCTCTCTCTCTCTTCACACACACATTCTTGTATGCCCATACGGATACAAACACATGCACGGACGCACAGGAATACTGATTCACACATATACATACACAAATATGCACCTATAAATTATACTCATAAACATGTAAATTTACACACTGCCTCTCTCTTTCTTTCTCTCTTTCTCTCACACACACACGTGCATTTATAAGACTCTGCCTATGTAAGGTCAATGTGGAGAATTGATTGGGTCTGGTGCTGACAGCCTTCCCTTCTGTTTCCTCACCTAGACTGATCAATTCTCAGCTATGGTGCATCTCATCCCACTGGGACAGACAAATCCAAGACTGTGATTAATCTGCAGTCCCTTAGGTGTGTGTGTGTGTGTGTGTGTGTGCGTGTGTGTGTGCGTGAGAGAAAGAAAGAGAGAGAGAGAGCGAGAGAGAGAAAGAAAGAGAGGACAGCAGTGTCTAAATTTGCATGCTTATGGGTATAGAACATTTTAGAGCAGGGGGCTTTGGAACATTCTAGAACAGGGTTTTTTGGAACATTCTAGAACAGGGGTTTTTGGAACATTCTAGAGCAGGGGGCTTTGAAACATTCTAGAGCAGGGAGCTTTGGAACATTCTAGAGCAGGGGGTTTTGTAACATTCTAGAGCAGGGGGCTTTGGAACATTCTAGAGCAGGGGTTTTGGAACATTCTAGAGTAGGGGGCTTTGGAACATTCTAGAGCAGGAGGCTTTGGAACATTCTAGAGCAGGGAGCTCCAGTGACCCCCACCCAAGCTCAAAGGCATCCTGGAGACCCCCATCATACGTTAAAATGGTTATATTTACAAAATATATTTTAAAATATTTCCCCAAATCTAGATATCATCTTTGCAAATCAAGTCTGGCCAAGGAACTCCTGCAGTACCTTCAATGATCCCCAGGGGTCCGGAGACCCCCTGTTGAGAACCCTGGGTTCTGGAGTAAACAAGGGGAAAAGGTGAAAAAGAAGACAGGAGTGGCTGCATCAGTGAAGGCTCTCGCTTAATCAAGCCAAAGCCCTGTTTCTCTGTGTAGTGACACAGCCCAGGGTCCGGAGTCAATTCTAGTCCGGAATCAATTCATTCCAGTGTTGATTGTGCCAGGAGTCCCTCAGAGTGATGCCTAATTTCCTGTAGCGCTAGCCAGGGAAGGAGGGTCTCAGTGGCAAAGTGCACTGCCATTGGACACCTGCAGTCTGCTTACAGCTGCTGCACACATTTAAGAGGACCTCCATGCTAATCTGTGCTCTCCCAGATTGACTGAGGATGCTTCAGTTACAGGCCTGCCTTACAGCTGTGATTGGACACTCCAAATTAGGCGAGTAACAAAAAGAGGGGATAAACACTGTTGTCAGTTTGTAAACCCGCATACAATCATTCTGAACAGCCAACACACGCAAATGTACGTAGCGGCCTCCATGTAACCTGTGCTATACTAAACGTTAATGTTCGTCAAATTCTGCTGTGCGTCTAACACAGAATCAGCCCAGAGTCCTCTACCACACCCCTTCTGCACAGCAGAGGAAGTACCCAAAGGCTAAAAAAAAATTTGAATCTTCCAACTGTTCCAAGGTGATGATTCAGTAGTACTTCAAAAAGAATGTCTGCTGAAGGCCAGACTTGATATGCCACAGAAGCAGGTATGTCAAAGCAGAATGCATCATCCAACGTCCTGCTCACGGGAACGCTTACAGTTTTAGAAATGCAACTAAATCTCTTTTTCAGCTGGCACCGGTTTGAAATAACCCACTACAATAATGGAATACATATTCACTGAAATACATAAAAGTGAGTCGGACGCAACGATGACGTCCTCTGTTTGGAAACAGTCAGCTCCTGGCTTCCTCTTTGCGGGTTTCGTATTTCTGAGATCAAAATACTCCCTCGGCATTCGGTTGGAAAAATGAAAAGCAAAAAAAATGACAAAGCAGACCTTAACCAAAACAGGTGGGGGAATATTATTTGAGAGCTTCCCAGAAATTGCCTGAATCAACTTGGGTGATTCTTAGACTAAATAAATTCCAGGGAATGTGCTGATGTCAGTTACAGGCCAGTAGTGACTGTTGGAAGAGAACAACATGCGGAAGTGCTTTGTGTCTTCTCTCATTCGTATGACTGAAGACCCTCAAATATATGAGCAATTGTGGCTGGTAGCTCCATAGGGTGATGCGCAATTCAGTTCAGTCATTTAAGGGTCCGCATTCATGGCTCTTCAGCAACCCCCGCTGGTTGATCAAGCACCCATGGACTACATGTTAAAGCGCATATGAAAGGTCTTCCTCCAACTCCACTCTGGCGAGCGAGCGAGTCTGAACAGAAGCAACTGGTGACACCGCGTGTTTCAGAGAAGAACCGTAGATGTCTACACTCTCCCAAACCAGCAATGGGGTTCACGCATGAACATGCCTGCGGTTGCAGAAAATTGGACATTACAAATCAGGTTGGGAATTGGACATGGACAACCCCACATTGGGTGCCAAATTTATAAAAAAACATGTAACATTAAGAAATATATTAGCATATTCACTCAATATGTTCACAATATTTAGTGGACACTAAATATTAATTGAGACTGTTCTGTTACTTCCCCTTCCATTTGAAGTATTCAGTGGTACAGAACACAATTGCATATTTGCTTATGTTATTCCATTGGAATGCTTTACATATCCTCAATATGTAAAAAAAAAGGTGTTCCACCACATCATGCTATGACCTGGTGCAGAAGCCATTCAGCACTTCCTGACACTCTATTCTGGGTTTGATAGGGTGCAACAGCCATTGCAGACAGGCCACCTCCTGAGACTTTGTTCAGCAGCCTGGAAAGAGGTCTTTGAAGCATCCGCAGCACATGTGAGCCCCGAGCGTCAACACGGGGCCCTTTTCTCTCTGCTCTGCCCCTGCTTCCGTTTTTTTACACAGCACAAGAACCACATGTGGTCCATTTAACTGGTACCTAATGGAGCGATGTTTGCTTTGCCTCTGCGAGATTCTCGCTGTCTCGGTCATGCTGCTGGCCTCTCGGCTCGACCTGAAGTATCCTCCCGGGTTTCATTTCTCAATGTTGTTGGGGTGGGGTGGGTGAGGACAGCATGTAGATCCAGTCGGCGTTCTGTCATAGTTGAGGGGCGGGGCCAACGAGGGGGAAAACAATGCCGCGTCTGTCACTGTTCTGAGTAGGGACACATCGTAGATCAAGCTAACTATCATTGTTATTTTATTATAATGCCAGAAAATTACATTGACACATTGTTTCCTAAAGATATTTTGGCAAAATAAACCTAAACAGTAGGCTACTCGAGTGCCTTATGCGGTTACAGAGTGGACAAATCATCCAACTCAGTGGCCTCCGGTATCATTCCCTGACATCTGGGGTGTGTCCCAATATTCTTCACTCCCCACCTCCTTTCCTCCACTTCCCCACTACCACTTCTACCCGGAAGTATGCAAAACTGCCTGAACATTTGAAGTCACAAGTATTTGCATGTACAGTATACAATGTACCTGACATTGCGGTTTGTGTCAAGACATGAATTAGGCTAATATGTAAACATTAATACATAATTAAGATGTAATCAGCAACATTAGATTAAAACACAAAGATCTGTTTCCGGGGCACGCAGGAGAGGAGGTGGTAGTGGAGGAAAGGAGGGTGCATTTCTTGAGTATTGGGACGCACCCCTTCTGTCTCATTTAATGCTAACATTACCTTTATACGAATATTAATATTAACCTGTTTCAATTTATAGTTCTTAATTATCAATCAAACAATTAACTGAATAAAGTGTCATAAAATGTGTGGCACTGACTTATTATATATGCATTGATAGCTGGTACGCTCGAAAAAGCGTGGGAAAGGCTACAGCATTAGACTTGTTTCTGTTTATTTAACTTGAGTAGCCTAATAATCAAACAATTAAATCACTGAATAATCAAGACCAATATATAGCCTATAATGATTAAGAAATGACAACGACAAAGATAACTAACTTGAGTTTGTTTAACAAGGATCCGGCAATAACCTGAATGCGTTAGAGAATGTAATTACTTTTAAGACGGCACTGAAATGAGTCAAACATTATTTAAAAGCATATTTAAGCATATTTAAAGAGGACAGCTTCTTAAGTCTTAAGCCCTTTGTGCAGATGAAAGCTTTGGTCAATTCTAACTTATTTAGGGGGTGCACTGTTTAAGGTTTTATAACTCCAGGGGCCACATGTATAAAACTGAGTTAAAGAATGTGTAAAAAAAACACTGAAAGTCGAGTTTGCATTTTCTACCTCTGCCTTTCTGTCATGGTGTCGCCATATCACACAAACTCCAAACATTGCGTACGTATTGTGTCCATCGTGTGCAGAGGTATGCAGATTCTCACAGCACGTGTTATATTATACATCTGAATTTCTGCATGGAAACTCACACGGCTTTCTAAGGGCATTTTTCTGCTCAGCACTGTTTATACGTGTGGCCCCAGGTGTGAGCATCACAGAAACTTGTTAAATGGCTTAAATGAAACAAGACAGGTGTACCATTTACAACACATGTAGATTTGTTTAGTCTAAATAAAGTGCCACAAATGCAAAAAAATATTGTTTTTCTTTAGTTTGCAACAAAATACTGAGAGCTACATAAGTGAAACAGATACGTCTATTCATTTCCTGGATCATAAACTTCATGTCCACAAGTCTGCAAAATCTGAGGATGATATGCAGAACTACTAAATATCTATGATGCAAAATATAGGCAGTGTACCCTGTTGACCATTAGTGTCTATCCAAATGACTAAATTGTGCACTGCTCTAAATAAAACAATAATGATATATTGAACTACAAATCCAGTTTTGGCTCATAAAACTCACTTTTGCATAATTTTCAAGTGGGAATTACTATAATTCCATCATTATAGAGGGATATATATCTATGGGTCCAAACCTCCTATCCAAAACATGTCATAAAATGAATAAACTTTGTTTTGTCCATTATAAAGCATATACATTTGCTCCTTCTGATGGTTTAATATAAAAACATTGATATCACACTGTTACACACACCTAAATATGTAGCCTAATCGTTCACTCTTGTACCTCAATAAAACATCACTTTTACCTGTACTCTACAGTATGTATAGTTTTGCCCCGGGATTGCATTTTTCTGTAGTTTTATTTTTTTATGTTCCCATTCATAATGACTCCAAGGAAAATGTTTACATTAACCTACCTCATATCAGCACACAGTAAATTGGAATGAGCATTTGCCATGCCCTAAGTGACAAATATATACGCTATAGCCTATATTATGTACGATAACATAAAAATAAAATAGTATTCCATGATCTGCAAAATGCTGCCAAATGTTCCAACTTCAATGAAAAGTGGTAGCCTACATCAAAAATAAAATCAACGATCGCACTACAGTAAAGAAATGCACTCAAAATGTGAAAATAACAATAGGCCTATCAATCATATTGTGGAAAAACGAACGTACGTATGTAGCCAACGAGACCAACCGCATTTTAGACGCAAAATTACTTGCATATCGGGAAGGGAGAACTCCAGTCGTGGAACGCGTTTTCTCTACAGCTTGCATAATACTAGACCGTTAAAACGAAAACTGCCGTTACGCTGGGCTGAAATGAATTGTTCAAAGCACCAAATATGACATGGCATATACCGTTGCTAAGGTTAGAATGTACTCCATTGGATAAAAAAGCAGACAATTAAACCAGAATTAACTGTAATGAATGAGACAGGCTTGCAGGGCATGTGGGGTATTACGAGTCGACGTTTCAGATAGTGTAATAGCGGTATAAAGTGCTGTATATTTTTCAAACGGATTTACCAGACAATAAATGACCACTGAATTTTGAAAGGATATAAAAACAATGGTAGGATTGTATATTTATTTCATATTTAGTAGCAGATATTCATTGCAGAATATGTGGTACAATGAGACTATAATTTCACGTTTATTTAGCATTTGAGTGAGCAGGGTTTTCACAGCGTTTTTGTCATAGGATCAGGCTATTGTTGGGATTATCTTGTTGCTATGACCGAATTCTATTTTTATATGATGAATAAATATATATTTATGAATTCACACATAGACGCTATTGTCCACTATGTCACACATGGTTAGCTATAGACTGGGTGGGGGGTTGCTTGTTAAATGGACTTGCCACGGGAAAATAGTGACACTGTGTATTCAGCAGAGTTGTCACGATAAAGTTAAAATAGAGTCTGTGATTTCCACTAATAGTTTGGCTGCAGGAGCAACGAATGTCTCAGTTGAGCAAAATGATGGCGCCGGCAGAATTATCACTAGGCATCTTCACAAAGGGGTTAAGAAAAACTAATTAACAATCTACAAACATTGAATATTCAAACATGGAGCATTTAACAGAATCTTCGCATGATAACACGTCATCATAAATGTAGATTTAGAAAAATGCACTGATGCACAGAACAATAATGCTATCTCAAAATAAATTGGTAGCCTATAATCTATTTATTGGTCTTGGTTATTAAGCGAATCAATAGTTTGATTGACAATCAGCTGGACACGTAAAGTAGACGGAAACAGATTTAGAGTGATCGTCCGTTAAAGGTAAGATTAGGCTACAGAAGGCCTATTTTACAGCCTACAGTATGCCACTGTTATGATCCATGACCATGAAAAGTAGGCTAATATTAGCTAGCTGATGTATGGTTTCACTTTGAACATTCGTTTGTAGATGCAATGTTAATGATGTAATTTTCTGGGCTAGTGCTGTTAGCTGTTGTTAGCTACAGGTTTCTTGGCATTAAAGAAAGGTGCAAATCCAGGTTTTTAAATCTGTTTTCCATGCAGAAAGCCACACATCATCTTTTTGGCATTTCGAAAATTGCTATGTTGTTAATATATTAGACTACTAGATTTTGTCTTAATTTAAAGACAACAACTGACTTCCTATGGAAACTCCACCAAATTTTCCCCCTGGGATGGTTTGGCCAGGAGTTTTTGTGGGCGTGCCCTCTCTTGACGACTGGATTTATACGTATACCAGGCCAACACAGTGACAAGAAGCAGCTTTGGTCAGAGCTGGATGAGTATTGCCAGGCAGTATGGTGAGCTTTGAGAAGTGGGCCAGGGTCAGACAAGGGAGGGGATAGTCAATCCCAAGTGTGAGGCACTGTAATTACCATGTAGGCCTGAACAAACTATGAGGAGCCAAAGTTTGAATAAATTATGAGTTGCAACGAAGTCAGTTGTAAAGAAAGGAAGAACACTGACACAAGAACCCTTGTCGGATAAAAGAAATTCTGGCTTCAAAAGCCAGTAATCATTTGGAAATTACAATTAATTTTATTAATGTATTTATTCATTTGAAGGTGACGAGAAACAAAATGTGTGGGATCCAAAAGAGAGTAAAGGTCTGTGCTGGGAAGCTGGAGAGACACAGCCTTGTTATGTCATTCACTTATTTGTAACTTACTCTGATTAAAGTGTCTGCTTCGTTCCTTAACATAACTGCAATTTAAGGAGAGTGGGGAAAGTGAACATAAAGACTACAGTGACAGAGAAGAAATAGACAGGCTGCAACTGGCAGACACAAGAAAGAGAGAACGAAGTAAAGAGGATGAAAGAGGAGAACGTGCCGAGGGGAAGCGAACGAAACATGAGGCAAAGGAGACGAGAGCTAAAGGAACAGGTAGCCTATAAAGGAAGGGGGAGGGGAAGCTTTTATCCACCCGAGACTCTCTGAGTTCTGAGTAGAGCCTTGCGACTCTCGCTGCCGCTGCGAGTGTTTGAAAAGAATACAGCGTTTGATCTGTGCAAAGGGGAGCATATGGGGAACACTGCACACACTCGCTTTGCCCTTGCATTCCCATGTCTTAGTTTGGTCCTTGTTAGCCTATAACACCTTTTTACAATTAGTGTGGTTTGGTCAGTTTTATATCTCATTACGGGCTCCCTGTCCTTCTCTCGCTCTGTCCCCACGGGGGCGGCGACGGTCCAGAGTGAGCTCATCTGCTCCTCAACTGGGTCTCTTCCCCCAAATGTAACCCCCGCTGGGCTGTGTGCTCGTGGTAACACGAGGCGACAGCCAGGCTTCACGCTTTGTTGGACTGTTGTCCTTTAAAATGTCAAATGAGTGATGCCCAATGAAAAATGAAAGGGGAAATCTGACTGCGTCCCTGCCACTCCAACGGAGGAATGGCGGACAAGGAGTTTAAAATAAAAAATAAAAAAGAACAAAAACGGTGCAGATCGTTTGCAGACCCCTCCCATCTTTGCAGAATTTTAGTTCGATTTCACATTCAGGTTTTAATTTACTCCTTCCCAGGAGAACCCGCTGCCTTGCTTCTTATTCAGGTTTTAATTTACTCCTTCCCAGGGGAACCCGTTGCCTCGCTTCCCATTTTCAGTGCTGCCCTTTACCGTCCAACACTGCCAGAGTTACAGCTGGGTGAGGTTTATGAGCATGCGTCGCAAACTATTAATTTTTAAGCAATAAACAGAATAAAAGGCCAATTGTGTAAGAGTGAGGCTCTCGATACGATCCTCAAGAAGCGTCTGGAAACTTCAGAACCTCGTGCCTCTGCTGTCATGTGACTGCAGCCTCCTGAGAACACTATCTGGAGTTGACCCACACCCCCTCCTCCTATCCGCAGGCCGCTCAGCATATACACGCCTTGATTGTTTACCGCCATATTATTTAAAGCTTTGAAGCCCAATTTCCTGAATGACAGAAAAAGCTAAACGATGTTTACTCTTCTCCGCTTGTGGCTTGGCCGCCTCCACCAAAAACCAGACAACGGCCAGCCTCAGCTCCGTGCAGTGCAGCGTCCTGTGAGCCCATTTTGGCAAACCCCTCCCCGCATTTTATGAGCATCGTGTTAGCGGCCACCTTTTCCTTTCCTGTCACCGTCCCTCCTCCCTCCGCTCGTCTGGTCCATCCACCGGCCCATTACCTTCATGCTGACGGTGGCACTAATCCAACCAGGGTGCTGTGACCTTAATCTCCAGCCGTCCGGCGCAGCTGGCCACCGGCAAAGCCCGCGGAAACAGCCGCCATTGTCCGCGCTCCTATCCCCCTGCCCTGGTAACGAACATTACATCGGTCACCCTGTGAATCCCACCGTGCATTCGGGGGGCCACACACGGACCTTCGCGCTGCTTCCCACATCTGATCTTTGTGGTTGCCGGCGTTCCGGGTTTGGATTAGATGCACCTGTTAGCCTCGTGATTCCGTTCCCCACATCTGCGGAAGGCCCTGGCTCCCGGCCACCTGATCAGCTGACTCAGTGTAGCCATGAGCCAGACATATTGGGATACAGCCCTGCAGTGCTTAACCCACACAGAGCCTATTCCACAATAGTCTGGCTGCCTAGGGAGACACCGGAGGCTACTTACATCCACAGATATAAATGGGTACATTTATATTATTGTGGTGCCATTAGCAATATAAGGCCACATGCTTACCATGTATATGCAGTTTGTGAATGTATAATAAATGCATATGTATAATTTCAAAACAGTCATGTAGTATATGCATATATGCATTTTTCGATTGAGTAAGCCCCATCCATTCAGTCTCATTTGTTCAAAATGATCCAGTTTATTTAACCCTACTGGCTGAATTCAAATTAAACCTGACCAGAACATGTCTTTAATATATTAATTGCCACTCTCTTCTTTTCTCACACACACAGTAGCACATGCACCATTATGCATGAACATTACACCGAAATTTAGTATACGTGCATTTTATAACTTTAATCACTCTCTCACACACAGACATACCTTGTCTGCACTTACACACACTGCAATTGAAAAACACTCACACATATGAACACACACACACAAAAAATCTCTGTCTCTCCCTCTATTTTTGTAGCGCATTACACACACACACACACATGCACACACACTGAGTGTGCACTGAGTTGGAATGGCTCTTCTCCTCAGAGTGCTCTCTATTCTGCCCTGCCATCTGCCGTCCTCATGATCTGGAGAAATGTGACTCCGGAGGAGGGATTAGGACATTCTCGTACCCGTGCCCACGGCACCGTGAAACAGGCAGAGCGCCAGCCGTGGTGCGCATCCTATACGGCCAACAGCTTCTCTCACCGCTTCTAAATTATGTGAAAATCCCAGGTTCATACTGTTCTTCACAGGAATCAAGTCAATGATCAATTAATTAAGGATCGGGGTGACGATCATCTGACTATGCCATTATCTGCACCTCAGAAAAAAAGCGAAAGGTAAAAATACTTGTCACTGGGGTAGTACCCTATAGGTGCATAAAATGGTACCCCTAGCCAGCAATAGATCATTCATTTGTACCTTTTTTGCTTGTAAGGTACTTATTAGCACCCAAATAGAATATTATTGTACTGTCAGGGTACATTTAGGAAATTTCTTCCAAATACCTCCACTGTACCTTTATTTCTGAGAGTGTGAGATTACAATCTAATTCTTGGTTGGTACAAAACGTAAAGAAACATAATCAATATTAATATTCACAAAAATACATTTGACATAAATCTGTTTGAGGTAAAGGTCACTTACAGATCATGTGAAAAGTTAACATCCCTGATAAGCTATTGCTGTTCATGCTGTAAATATTTCACTGGACAGGTCTCTCAGGGCTTTACATGCTGCGAGGCTGTGAACTCAATAGTTACAGTGACTGGCGGAATGCTGTTTGGGGCCGACGCTTGAGAAACACTTGTATTTTAAATAACAAATTGCTGTTTGGACACAGTATGTTTTCCAGCACTTGGTAGACATGAGCTAGAAAAGCTGCCAAAGAGTTGGGTCATTTCAGTTCAAGGGAGAGAGGGTGAAATACAGGAAACACTGATACAGCATCAAGATTAGGCAACGGATCAAGGTTAAAACAACCTCCACCTGTCATACTTACACAGAAAAGCCGGTTTTCTCAAACGCTGCATTCGTTAGTCTGACGATAAATATGCTGAGTGCATCACTTCTTTTTTGGGGGTTTTCGTTTGACTGAATACACATTGAGATGGTGATCAAAAGACATTCTTCTTGAAATGCAATATATTAAAGGATGGTATGCATGTGAAATGTTAGCAATATGAATGATAGTCTGGGCCATCCTGACTTGTCCGAGTTTGGTGAACATATATAATGGTTTTGTGTCATGTGATGCCATCCTGGCTGTGACAGACCATAGACCCCTGCTCCTCCTCCAGGAGGCTCTGAAGGGCCTTCGATTCCCATCAATTCTGTTTCTTTCACCTCCCCCTTACCCTTACTGCATGTTACTGTGATCAATACACAATTACAAAGGCCAACATAAATTAGCCCTGCTGAATTTGTCCCTAAAAGGGCATGTTTTGCATCCGTGGACACAGTAATGTGATGAGGCCAGGAAAGATGTTCGAAATTCTAGAGGGTAGAATGTGTCAGGATGGGATTCAGTACAGTTTGTGGGGATGTGACACAGCGTAGAGTGTGTTAGGATGTGAGACACGGCTTGTTTGGTTGTCTGAATGCACAGGAGATAATCAAAAAACTTTAACAGCAAAATATTAGGGGAATGGTTATAGGTGTCCAAAAACATACCCAAACCTTTCCAAACCCATGGAAACATATGCAAAGTATCCAAGCTGTCCAAAGCTATCCAAACATGAACAGAGCTTTAGTGTCCATTTCAAGCACATTATGATGTCCTATGAGGAGGCAATTAATGAAGGGAATGACCCTTAGATAATCAATTACTTTTTCTCAGTTTAGTTTCCAGTACCAAACATGTCCAACACAGCCCCATTCTCATCATAAAAGGTAATTTATTACCATCCAGTCAGACTAACAATGTATGACAACATGCACACAATTTACAGTGTCATATAAATGACAACAACTATTAATTATCTCCTATATAAACATATGCCAGCCCATGGATTACTGTATGGGACAACTAGCTGCCGTGTCATCCATTTATGTCACTATATTGGCTATGTTAGGCTAGGCTACACACAAAAGCTTTTACTATAGTGTAGTATAAATTCCCAATAAAGTTACAGTCTAGATTGACAGCTCACCACCATTGTCATTACTTATGGTATACAAATCCAAGTCACCTCAGACAGGGACTTTTTTCCACAGACTCCCCATACTTTATCAGGCTTAGCTTATAGCCAATACCTAATAGGTTTCTAGCTAACTAGGTATAAACTAAACTAAACCAGAATAAGAAAGACAACAGGTCCTTTAATTCTGAATTCAACATCACTAATGTAAAACTCTGTGACATCATAAACAATAATCCTGGAAATTCTCTATTTTCATTGTACACTGCCTGAATATCTCCTCCATTGAGTTTCATGCAGTCACTATAACTCACCCATCTACACTTAACGTTGTCGTTCTCTATCGCCCTCCAGGTTCGTTCAGCGCTTAGCGGATTAACTGGACACTTTTCTGAGCTCCTTCCCTGAGGATGGCACTCCTGTAATCCTACTGGGAGACATCAACCTCCAATCAAAGAGTTCCCAGCTATCCAGTGTCGCCTCACTCCTCCAGTCCTTCGCCTTCACTCAGTCCCCATCGCCTGCCAACCACAAGGCTGGTAACCAACTGGACCTTGTACACACCAGGAGCTGCGCCACGTCTGAACTTACCGTGACGCCGCTCCACGTATCGGACCATTTTTTTATTTCATTCTCTCTCTCCTAGCTTGGACCCCTCTGATGTCAAGAACTACTGTCCTGTATCTCTCTTGCCCTTCCTGTCCAAAACTCTTGAACAAGTGTCTTTAACCAACTGTCGGTTTTTTTCCACCAGAACCACCTGCTTGACCCGCATCAGTCTGGCTTCAGTACCCGGCATTCCACTGAAGCGGCTCTCTTAGCTGTGACGGAGGCACTCGTGGCCTGCTTCCACTTGACCTGTCTGTGGCGTTCGACATGGTCAACCACAAACTCCTGATTTCCACACTCACTGAGATGGGCATTTCTGGGACTGCCCTCCCTGGTTTGTATCGTATCTCACTGATAAAATCCTACCAAATCTCTTGGAAGGGTTCCGTCTCTGCACCCCATCCCCTCTCTACAGGAGTTCCACAGGGATCTGTACTGGGTCTTCTGCTGTTCTCCATTTATACTAAGCCTCTTGGTTCAGTAATTAATTCACATGGCTTCTCATATCATAGTTATGCTGATGATACCCAACTCTTCCTCTCTTTCCCTCCCTCTACCCCACAGGTTAAGGAGAGGATATTTGCTTGTCTGGCTGACATCTCTCTGTGTCAATGGCTCTCGCTTGTCCCGACTGCAGAGCTTTTCCACCCTAGCTCCTCAGTGGTGGAACGAACTCCCCATTCCCCTACGTTCTAATCCAACCCTGCATGCGTTCCGTTGTGGCCTGAAGACACACCTCTTCAGACTCCACCTTGACTGATATACTAATCTAGGACCTCTCATGATACTTGTTCCCTGTGTTTTCTTGTCTAACTGTTTGTTATAGTTTATAATAGTATTTAGAATAGAATTGTAGTATAGCTGATTTACCCACAGCTTACTGTGAACTACATTCAATGTTCATTACTAGGGATAGCTGCTACGTTATGGGAAGGATGTGCTTTGTCTTCTCTGTACTGTAGTTACGTTTGTGTATGCACTTATTGTATGTCGCTTTGGATAAACGTGTCTGCTAAATGACTGATGACTGTAATGTAATGTAATGTCTATGGGTGCAAGATCACTTGGTATTAAAACGATGTGAGCGCGGGGCGCTAAAATGACACCTGCGCCAGTCTGAAACTAGCAAAGACACTTGCGTTTGGGTTAGCGCCAGGTGTAAGATAGGGCCCTTGATGTTAGCTACAACTCCTTTTCAGACATGTCCACAATATTATCAGTAATGAAGATACAAGCGCCTTACAGCGTCAGTTGTCAGCTAGTCAGTGACATTAATAATGTCATTATCACCGCAGCTTCTTGTAAGTCCACACTAGCACTAAAAGTGGGGGTTTCAAGGGTTTATAAAATGTTCCAATTTAAAATCCCTTGGAGCTAGGATCAGAAACATTTTGAAAACCCTTACCTGGTTTTAGCTGTAAGTATGGGGAGGTTTAGCTAACAGTTTGGAAGCTACTAGAAGCTTAAACAGAATCCAGAAGTGGGTGAAAACCTGGCAAATGAAATTCAACATTGCTAAATGGAAAGTTTTACATGTGGGAAATAAAAACATTAGACAAGACTACTTTATAAGAGAAATAAAATTGGAATGTGCTCAATTTGAAAAAGACTTGGTGTGGAGTGGTAGTTGATCAAAGCCTTTCAGGTTCTAGGCATTGTGCTGTAGCAGTAAAAGAAAAAAGGCTAACAGGATGCTGGGATATATAGCCAATAGTATTTAGTATAAATCCAAGGAAGTTATTCTTATTTTATACAATACCTTTGTCAGACCACACTTAGGGCCTGATTTACTAAGACCTTTAGGTTTAGCACACACACAACCAATACCATGACAAATGATTGGTCATGGCATTTGTTTTGCAATCACTGGTTGTCTTATTAGTTTTGCGTGTTATGTAGTAGAGGCAGAAACCGGTTTTGATATGATGCTGGATACTATCTTGATGGTGGGGAGCGTTTTGCACCCTTTAGTGGTAGGAAGATGGCAAGCATTGTTGGGCTGAATGGCCTGTTCTTGTCATTAATTTATGTTATGTTATGTTAAATCCGCTTTCAAGGAAACGTCCTGCGTGAAGCGCATTCTAGGTGTCGAAAACCACAGAATGCATTCGAGTAACGTGTACGAACAGGTCAAGGTAGCGAAAACCTCTCTACTAAAATGTTTCTGAAACATTTCAAAACTAGAACCATTGTGTACGAGGCCTAAGCTAGCTAGCAAATGTAAGCTAATTTATTGGCTAGTTACGCAGATTATCCAGCAAAATTCAGCCACATTAGCTAGCTAGCTATCGTCGAAGGGATGTGTTACTCCTGTCCAGCCCGAAGCAGCCAGATTTGCAAAGTTAACATTACATTGGTTAGCTATTATTTTCAGAGCTATCAAGCAGCAGTGGGCCACAAACAAAATCAGGTAGCCAGCTGAACAACACCACTATTTCTGCCAAGTGGGCTACCAGCACCATATATTATTATTATTACTATTATTATAAAACAGCCTGTGTCTGGGTTTAATTCTCTGGGATTTTGGTGTAGGTTATACTTCTGTATCTGCTGACTGTGGTATTACGGTAATGTATGTACAGTGTAGGCCAATAGGACGTTAGTACAGGGTCATGGGTGACAGGAAGTGTAGAGTGAGTAGTTTGGTACGAGCATGGTACGCAACCTGTAACGAGATGTGAAGCTAAATATAGAGAGAATCTTGTTCACGTTATACAGTTGAACTCACGTGTATTATTTGGAAACATGACACTGACATTTATTTATAGCAAAATACAAACTAAATAAGACTAAACAATGTAAAAGCAGTTGTAGGCTACATTAACTCCTATATAGGGTTTTTCTAAACGGGGGGAAACAAGGGCTGCCGTCTTGTTATGTCAGTGAGATTTATGCACTCAAGCAGCAGGTGATATGGAGTTTCCATGTGTGTACACAGTCGGCTGTGTGAAATAATCAGCATCATGTAGAATACAAATGTCGCTCTTAATGTATGAATGTGCATTATAGATATATAGCCTATGTCTAAACCTACTCTAGTCGGACTTATATAATGGAGCAGTTGTAGGTCACTTACCACTCTGAAGAATATGAATTAGGCTCTTTGAGAGAAGGTTTGAACCAATCTGCCAAGTGATGAGTACATGTTGTTTGAAATACAGTGGACCAATATAGCTACAGAACTGTATAGAGTAAGATATAAAATAAATCTCTGATAGTGTAGAGAGCTGAAGTGTGGCTTGGTGGTGCTCTTTTGTATTTCCTATCTTTTGCAGCTTTTGACAAAGCCAAACTTCTCACTTAAAACATAGTTTTTTGTTAAATTAATAGCGGTGTGTTTGTGTGTATGTGTGTCCCTGCGTCTATGGGTGTGAGAGAGAGAGTGTGTGTATGTATGTGTGTGGGTGTGTAAGCGTGTGCGGGTATGTGAGAGAGTGTGTTCACATTTGTGTTTACTTCCTTCTTCTAAACTGTGTCACATCATATTTCCCAGAATGTCATGTGAAACGGGCAGAGGCAGTCCACATGTGCTGACAGGGCCACACACTAAAGGTTACCCAGAGAGGGGGCTGTGGACGAAGCTGCTACATGGCTGGTCCCAGCCTCCCTGAAGAGAACCAGCTGTCATTTGGTAGCTCATCACTGTCTGCTGCTCATGCACCTGGAAGTCACATTTTCAATAGGCACCAACTTTGGATCACCAATTCTAAAAAAATTGTCCCAGATTCAGGCTGATCAATGCACAAACCTCAATTCCAAAAAAAGTTGGGACAGTAAAATGCACATAAATGCAGGAAGCAGTGATTTGTAAATTCAATTGAAAACAGTACAAAGAAAAGATATTTAATTATTATTATTTATATTAATATAAATATTATATTATTATTACCATTACAATGATGTTTTACCTCATCAACATCATTGATTTTTGTAAATATACGCTAATTCCGAATTTGATGCCTGATGCAACACATTCCAAAAAAGTTGGGACAGGGGCAAAAAGAATACTGGGAAGTTCATAAAACACCTGTTTGAAACATTCCACAAGTAAACAGGTGAAGCTATCATGATTGGGTATGAAAAGATATCAAAAGACTCTTGATATCTTATTTTCAGGTACTGCATTTGAATGGATCCATATCTTAATTGGGAGGTGGTACTAGATTAAGCTGTAAATTACACAGGAATAATATGGAACCCATTGTTGACTAAATGGCTGTAAATCATCAATGGTCTGCGGTATCAAAAGAGCCTCAAACCATCACTCTGCTGCCATATATGCAGTAGATATGGATGGATCACTTGAAGGGTTGTTTCTCCTCACTTATTTTTCCATAGAGTTCAATAGGAAAATTAACTCTTTTTTTTTGTTGCCCCTGTCCCAACTTTTATGGAATGTGTTGCAGGCATCAATTCTGAATTAGTGTATATTTGCAAAAATCTTTTCTTTGTACTGTTTTCAATTATGTAAAAGAGAATTTATAAATCACTGCTTTCTGCTTTTATGTGCATTTTACATACTGTCCCAAAAGTTTGTACCTCTATCCACTGAATGGCATGTGTAAGTGTCCACAAATGTGAAAGTCACTGTCCAAGATGTAAACACACACCTGTACACTACAGCCAACACCACCACCTAGGGGAATATGTGTGTAATTTTCACTCTGTGGATACATACATGTTAATAATTAATTTACTTCCGTTATCTTAAGTTACAACCAATTATTAACTGTTAATTGGAGAATTTAAGCTCTGATTTACACGTTATGTAAGACACAGATATTCAGATATTCTGTAAAGACTTCTCAGACAACTCATGCTTTCATTTTCTGTAATGTGACATTCTTTTTGAGGTTTATATTTTTAATTGATTAGTGAAAATCAGAAATGTTCTAAATGTTGAAAGTGCAGATACCTGGGGCCACATGTATAAACAGTGCTGGGCAGATAAATGCACTCAGAAATGCATGTATGCGAGTTTCCACACAGAAATTCAGATGTATAATATAACACGTGCTGTGAGAATCTGCGTACCTCTGCAAACGATGGACACAATACGTTCACAATGTTTGGAGTCCGTGTGATATGGCAACGCCATGACTGAAAGGCAGAGGTAGAAAATGCAAAACTTTTTTAAAGCAGATTTCTGACTTTCGCCCCGAGCATTCTTTTACTCAGAGTTTTAAGACTCACGTTTGCATCCTGTTCAGTTGTCATGAGTATAGGGGGGTATATCTATGGGTCTAAACACCTATCCAAAACCTTTCATAGAATGGATCAAAATATTTTTTGTCCATTATAAAGCATATACATTTGCCCCTTCTGATGGTTTAAGATAAAAACATTGATATCACACGTTTAAATATGTAGCCTATTCATTCACTCTTGTACCTCAATAAAACCTCACTTTTGTCTGTACTGTACAGTAGATAATCTTTTGCAGCATGCCCTGGGATCACATTTCTCTGTATTTATTTTTTTTTTTTTTTTTTAATATGTTAAATGGTATAAATAAATGGGACTGCACTTATATATAGCCTTTATATTATATCTTTAAAGCTTGGCCTCTCTCTCTCATCACTTCACACACACAACACACACACCACCAATGGCAGGGCACACCATGCAGGTGGTGCTGTGCCTGCTTGGGGAGCAATTGGGGGGGTTCAGTGTCTTGCCAAGGGGACGGACACATGTGAACAGAGGAGGAGGGGGGATCGAACCGCCAACCCTGTGATCAGCGGACGACCCGCTCTACCTCCTGAGCCACAGCCGCCCTGTTCCCATTCATAATGACTCCAAGAAAGATTTGACATTAATCTAGCACAGTGGTTCTCAACCCTGCTCCTGGAGTACCCCCTGTGTATGCTGGTTTTCGGTCCAACCTCAATTGCAATACCAGAATTTTAACAAAGACATTTTTCTTAATTAGGTGTTTTTAATGTTTAGAGGGATTATTTTCCCTCTTTAGCCACATTATGTTAGCAATTAGATATGCATGCCTTGAATAATAAAATTCCCATGTTCATTATGCTTATTGTGTTATATTGCAAACAATTACAAAGAAGAGGTAACAACTGAGGTGAATAGGCTCCTAATTAGGTAATTGAACACAAGTTCCTTCATAATTTTTTCCTTAAAGTTGTTAACACAATGCAGGTTTGGCTTGTTATCATTTGCTTTGTCTTTGAATTCATTATTTACCAAATGGTAACTTTAAGTAGCCATGTGTCCACAATTTCATCAATTATGACTATTGATTCACCTCAGTCTTTAATTTGATCAGTTAAAACATTTTTCACCTCTTTTTAATTGTTTACAGTACAGCACAATGTGAATATTGGAATTGTATTCTTTATGGCATGCATAGCTAAAGAAGGTAAATAATCCCTCTAAACATAAAAACACGTAATTAAGAAAAATTAACAGCTTGTTAAAATTCTGCGATTGCAATTGTGGTTGGAACAAAAACCGGCATGCACAGGGGTACTCCAGGACCAGGTTTGAGAACCACTGATGAAGCACATATCAGCACACGGTAAATTGGAATGAGTATTTTCCATGCCCTGAGTATAGTCATAGACTATATTAGGATTACAATAAAATAATATTCCACCACCAGGAAAATTAAGCCAAATGTTCTAGCTTCAATGAAAATGAGTACATCAAAGATAAAACATGACTCGGCCACCAATGAACGCTTACACTACAGCAGTATGTGAAATGCACTCAAAATGCGGAAATAACCATCAAACATATAGGACAAGATAGCGGTCGAGTGGAAAAACTAACATACGTATGCAGCCAGCAAAACCAACCACATATTACAAGCAGTCTTACATATGGAGGAGGAAAAACTCCCGTCATGTAGGCATAGCCTATTCTACGATAGAATCAATACTTCCTGACCCACTCCTAAAATCCATGTAAACAAGGCAAGTATTACTCTAGCCATGTTGGCGACTTGGACAAAATATGTAACAGCTTGCGATAAAAAGCAGGAAAAAACAATTCTGACTCAGTGAGGAAATTCGCTTTCTGTAGCTTTTTGCATAACACTAAACTGTTACGCATGGCTGTAATTAATTGTTCAAAGCATACAAAAAGACATATATTCAGCATCCATTATTAAGAGAATAACACCATCATGAAAGGTATCCTGTCCTCTATTAGATAAGAGTTGTCAATCGAACTGGAACAATGTGAAATACTTCCATCTGGGGGAGGGGGTTTGCGCTTGAGGTTATGGAACAGTAATTCAGGCCGCGGAACCGCAATCCTGATCCTGTCCCCCTTATTGCGGTTAATCCACCCTCTCGAAACAGTACACCAACCACGGAGTAAAAGGTAAAAAACGATTCTTTATTAACAATTCATGATAAAAGCGGATTTGTATACAAAAACTGAGACAGGATGTTACGTCCCAAAATCCACCTGTGTTGCAATAACCAGGTGTACAGTAGTGGAGGTAACACTAAGCCACTTAAACGCAAACCACAACCTCTTAGATAAAACCAATCAAGCGCAAAGTGATTTAAGACAAAATGTTTAATAACACAGACAGGTACGGTAGAAACTAATTTAGCTATTCTCTAAACATGTAACAGATTTACAATATTTACAGTTCGGCTACACAGGCTGCATGCTCTCACCAGGCAGCAAGTGTCCAAAATCAGACCCACGTCCAGATGACAAAAAGGGTCTTCTCCTCCTGGTCTAGCGGGACGGTTGCTGTGGTGGTATTCAGCAGCTTAGTCAATTCACGGGCTATCTATTGTAGTCTGTTAACACAGAACTCAAGTGTTAAGTTGTGTTAACCGCTAGCGTCAGGAACTCGAACTCATGATGCGGATGGAGGCCAGATATATATACTCTCGCATCTTTCCAATCCGGCTGCCCCGCGACGGTCCTCGGCGTCCCCAGCTACGAACATCTTTCAAAATCCCGCGGCAAAGTGTCCCCGTCTCCACGCATCTCCTGAAGAAGGTTGCCAGGCAACGGCGTGCATCCTTCCACCAGCGCAGCTCCCAGCATCCCCACGTAGGACCATGATATCAGCATCTCCATCTGCAAGGGAGACACAGATAAACACAGCAGCCCAAAGCCAAACAAACACAAAGTACGAAAAGTACGAAAGACGAAACAGGACGTAACACAGGAGATAACACCAATCCACTCAGTCCTCCCTCCCAACACACTGAGGTTCCACCAGGCAGCGCAGAATTTCCCCCAATACCACACAGCACAGGACACTCTTCACTCTGTGTTCTAGATTCACACACTCGTGATCACCCACACCACAGAAAAGCTCGCCTCGGGGGCAGCCGTCTGCCCGGCCCAACTACACACTGGCTCCATCTGCGCCAACCCGCTCTGCAGTTCACCGTCGGTGCTCCGTCCGCCAAACCCGGAGGTAATGCCATCTCCCCCTCTGCTCTTCTCCCTCAGCAGCCACAGGTTCCAGCATCCCGCAACAGTTCTCCGTCAAACAGGTAAGTGTCTCCGCCAAACAGGTAAGTGTCTCCGCCATCACACAGAACACACAACACTCCCATCCACTCAAAAGAAAAATAACCAAATGAAATAAAAAAATACAAAAAGCAAAATGCCTTGTATCGGGGAGCTGGGAGGAATCAACCTCCTACACTTACTCTGTCTCAGTCTATTCTCTACCCCAGGTGCGCTCAATTTATATCACCCCCTGTGACCAAGGCCCATCGCATTCCCATGCAGCCCCACATTAGCATTGCAATTCTGCAATCAGTACCTAACCATCATTCAATCATTCAATTATCCTCTGCAATTATCCCATTCACCAATTCAGGGACCGTCTCATGTTTTCTTCCACTGAGGGGAGACCGCAAAATATGTGACAGTTACAGGATGTGTACTCGTGTTATAAAGGGTGTATTTCTCAAACGGATTGTTCTAAACAATAAATGTCCACTGAATCATGAAATATATTTATTTCATTTTTAGTAGCAGGTATTGATAGTAGAATGATGTGGTATAATTACACATCATGTTTATTTGACAATTGAGTTAGCAGGGCTTTTCACAGCTGTTTTGGTATACATTCGTGCTATTGTCGGATTTATTTTGTTGCTACGACGGAATATGATTTTTTTCACAAATAGATGCTATTGTCCACTGTGTCATCCATGGGTAGGTATAGACTGGGTGGGGGGTTGCTTGTTAAATGGACTTGCTACGGGAAAATAGTTTTGACGAAAATATACACATTTAGAAACTCACGAATCGTCTACCAATAAAGTTAAAACACAGAGTTTGTGATTTCAGTTTTGGTGGATCTGGCGACATCTGTGGTGACTGGTGGTCACAACAGTTTGTTTTCATACTCCAAACCGATTCAAAACGAAGCTACAATGCCAAACAAAGCGGTTGGTTTTTTTGGGGGTGTAGCACTAGGAACGCTTTGAGGTTTCATAATCCAGCAGTAGCGTAGTTTGGAGAAAGAAGACTGTCTAGAGATGATCAACAATATCGTCCAACATGGTAACATATCAAACCTAATTTTAGGTGCTTGCTCTTCCGCTTTCGACATGAAAGTTCCTTTGCATGCATCATCACATTTGAATACTTGGTAGGAATGTTGCACCCGATGTTACCAATGGAAAATAGCATATAGAGGAGCAATTACAGAATGAAAACACATTGGATGTCATGGATTTTAGTGGCGGATAATCAAACGCAAAGGTAGGGGGATCAGAACAAGTCACTCATGCGGTGAGGACCAATTAAGGGAATAACAAAATAATAAATGCAAAGAAAGAAAAGACAGGAAACTACTTCCTTGTGGCTATACAGCCAAATGAAAATCAACCCACTAAAATGGGGCGAACTCGAATAACGAGTGAAACACAACTAAATCTCCCAAGCTCAATACTGGAGCCAAAACGGGAAACTTAGCAAAGAAAAGAACACCTTCGGCACATAAATTCGGGCGGCCGAAAAGATGTAAAACCAAAACGAAACAAACAAAGAAAAACTGTCTCAGAGAGAACAGCAAAAAATAAAATAAATAGCACAGAACGCTAACAGGAGGAATAATACCTAACCTGAAATAAAAGCTAATAGCAAGTCCCCTGTGAACATAAACAGCATTTAATATCACAAGGTCACTAGTATCTGGCTATACCTGGCTCAATGCAATGTCGATTGACAAGGAAGCACCAGGGAAGCAGAAG
This sequence comes from Ilyophis sp. 1 JC-2022, assembly GCA_022702515.1. Lineage (NCBI taxonomy): Eukaryota > Metazoa > Chordata > Actinopteri > Anguilliformes > Synaphobranchidae > Ilyophis > Ilyophis sp. 1 JC-2022. The sequence continues at coordinate 13,562,006 of CM040405.1, read as the reverse complement.
TGAGGAACTTAAATACCCCGCAGGTAGAAGCACAGGTGAAAACAATGATGAGGGAAAGCAAACCCCGGAACGGAACGTGGAAAAAATCCGATAGATTCTCAATCGGGAAACCAGGACGAGAACCGTGATGTAATAGAAAATAAAAACCCACAACCCATGACATGGATGGATATTGCTACAAAAATGCGAGTGTGAAGAGGTATCAAATATGGCATTTTTTAAACGTGCACTATGCAGGAATATTACCTTGAAAATGTTATAAAATAACCATGCTCAGTCACATCTATAATGCAATGGCAATCTCTGCACATTTGCCAAATCAACTCCTCTGCCTGTATTTATTATTCTAAGATGTGTTTGGGTGTGGTGTGTCTGGGTGTGGCGTGTCTGGGTGTGGCGTGTCTGGGTGTGGCGTGTCTGGGTGTGGCGTGTCTGGGTGTGGCGTGTCTGGGTGTGGCGTGTCTGGGTGTGGCGTGTCTGGGTGTGGCGTGTCTGGGTGTGATGCTCTTTTCTATGTGGAGAGAGGAGGGTGTGACTACAGAGCCTGTGGAATGGGATCAGGTTTCAGCAGAGTGTTTGTTGCTAGCTAGCTACTGCAATGGTGGAGGTGAAGAAGCGCAAGTACAGCGAAGCCAAACAACAAGCCGACAGGGCGCGTTCAAGAAGCGGAGGCAATTTAGGATTTGCTTTTCCTCGACGACGACAGCTAAAATTTAGCAAGGGGATGAAAAGCCATGCAGGGTTGGCATGTTTTCTGTTGGACCTGTAAGTAACATTACCTCTAACTATCGAGCTAGCTACATTAGGTAGAGACTTTTTTGATTGTAAACAGAACCACAGCAAGGCTAAAAATCATGCATAGTGCAGTTATAATATGAAAAAAATACAGATTACAGTTTCAAAGCCAATATGTGTTTTCAATAACCTTAACTGATCTAGAGATTGGCAGGAAGGAAGATTTGCATGCACAGAGGCCCCAATGGCTAAGGTTAGGAACCCCTACTAATCAGGTCTTGCTATGAGTGTTGACTAAGTATTATTGAATTAGAGCTATTGATACATCCTGCATAACACCTGAGAACTGCAAGTGCAATGACCTCTTCCATCATGCACAGGGCAGACTGTAGACAGGAGGAGGGGCAATATGGGCTCCAACTCTGGATCTTGTTCATGGCCCAATTTAAACGGGGATTGTGGCTTTTAAGCCACGGTTGGCCGAGAAACATGGGAGACTGAGGAGAGGTTATGATGTGGAATTGGATGGTTTCATGGTGATTGCCTGACAGGATCAAGTGCAGGGGTTCGGTGGTGTGAGTGACCAGGGCAATAAGCTTCCCGTCCAGAGCGTGAGCATTGAGGGGGACGGCGATACCGGCTTGACCGACCAGGGTGGCGTCCAGGAAGTTTTCATCTGCTTCAGAATCCACCAGGGCGCACAATGGCAGGGACTGCTGGTTCTACACAAGCGTGGCATCGAGTGGCTCACCAGGGCACCCAGCTTTACTGGTGAACCGCACCTTTTTGGGCGTAAAAAACAGGAGAGTAGAACGTAGCCGGCTTGACCACAATAGAGGCAGACACCTGCTTGAAGCCGTTCTTCCGGGGAGAGACGTGCCCTACCCAGCTGCATGGGTTCTTCAGCCGGAGTCCCAGGGACAAGTGGTCGAGCAGACAGAGGGACGTGAGTTGGTTTGTCCACTTTGATGGACAGGGAGATCAGGTCATCAAGGCAGCTGGCGTCATCCCTCACCGCTAACTCATCCTTCCAAGACCTCACTCAATTAGTTACGGAACGCCCCTGGAGTGATGTGTCATTGCAGCCGGACTCTGCGACCAAGGTCCGGAACTGCACCGCGAACTCGGCAGCAGGCAGGAGATCAGGAACGGGCAGGCAGGAGATCAGGAACGGGCAGGCAGGAGATCAGGAACGAGCAGGCAGGAGATCAGGAACGGGTAGGCAGGTGGGCAGGAGGGCTAGAGCAGGGCTGGAGTCAGGACAGAACTGGGGTGAGGCAGGTGGGCAGGAGGGCTAGAGCAGGGCTGGAGTCAGGACAGAACTGGGGTGAGGCAGGTGGGCAGGAGGGCTAGAGCAGGGCTGGAGTCAGGACAGAACTGGGGTGAGGCAGGTGGGCAGGAGGGCTAGAGTAGGGCTGGAGTCAGGACAGAACTGGGGTGAGGCAGGTGGGCAGCAGGGCTAGAGCAGGGCTGGAAAGGAACAGGCAGGGCAGACAGGAGAACAGGAGCTGGATGGGTACACAGGACTGGGAACAGGAACGAGGAGCAGGCAGGAATCAATACGCTAGAAAGTAATAAGACAAGGACAAGGCAGGGCACAAGACGATCTGGCCCAGAACAAAGAAACAGGGGTGCTTATATGCCAGATTAATGATGAGACAATGACGAACAGGTGAGACGAAACGAATGAGAAAACACAACACAGGTGCCGGGAACCGGAGACACAAAATGGAGGGGGAAAGAGAAAACACAGAACGGACTACAAGATAATACATATAAACGGAAACCCAGGAAATCAAGACACAGAGGCACGGGACGTGACATATGAATGCATATAAAGATGTAATAAATGGTCTATAACCTCCACCCAATGTACCAGCATGTTTTTCATTAATATAAACAAATACAAATACTTTCTGTTCTTTTGTAATGGGATTCTTACCGTGGAAGTTTTTATCTAATTGTGTAATAAACAGACAGAATAAAGAGGAATAAGTCAGCAGACTGACAAACAAATATACTTTGGGAAATCCTTCAGTTGGAAAAGCATCCCAGGTGGCTAATTCATGAAGTTGATGAGAGAATGCCAAGACTGTGCAAAGCTGTTAACAAGGCAAAGTGTGGCTACTTTGAAGAATCTATAAGATAAGTTTTAACACTTTTTTGGTCACTGCATAATTCCATTTGTGTTATTTTCTGTAGTAGTTTTGATGTCTTTACTATTATTCTAAATAGAAAAATAGCAAAAACAAAGAAAAAACCCTTCAAGAAACAAGGACACTGAAGCAAGGCTTTAGACATCTTTAGGGGGGTATGATTTGTGCTGTCCATTTTGTTTGAGGGAAATGCAGGTAATTAATGGTTTTCAAATGTGTCTGTTTGCTTAGTCGTGCTCAGAGTGCAATTTTACATCACAGATCAAACACTTTTATTGCAGCCCAAGCCAAAGAAATAGCAGTATTTCAGTCTTTCCTAGAGCTATACATACATTCATAAATAAGTACACACCTACACATACATAGACACACAGACACACATAACCACATACAGAGAAGCACAAATTCAAACAAACAGACTAAAATAAGCTTACACCTACCTACTCACACAAGCTCCCAAGCACTTCATACAATAAAAAGTGAACACAACCTACAGACAGCACTCTCCCTGTAGACACAAACACACACACACACCCACACGCACAGACATCTTAATCAACAGTACAGAAGCTGACAAACCAAATTACACAACCTAATCTCACACCATAGCTGCTAACCAGATCCACGTCATATCCAAACAGGTGAAAGAGTCTTTCTAAAACCTCTTATCCAATAGCGAATTGGGACAGTGAAACCAAACCACACTAAACTTGACACTTGTAGGGCCCTCAAAACAAACCCACCAATAAGTACACATCGATCTGCTTTTAGAAGGGGAAACAGAGACAGAGAGGACACTCCACTAGCGTACATGTACACGCGCACACACAAAATAAGACCCAGATGACATCATTTGTTAAAGGTCAGTGCTCACCTGGTTGTCAAGGACATGATGTAATGAGAACTGTTGACAGATAGACACCTTTAGAAAGCATTAGCACTTTGCATCATGCTTTTTCCACTTATGTGTCATCCAGTCTAATGGGAATCCAGGCTAATGGGAATCCAGGCTAATGGGAAGCAAGATGTTTCAATGTGGCTGTCTCAGAGCAGCTGGGCGGATGCTGCCTCCACACTGCTTCAGTGTTAGATACAGTCGGGAAGACATGAGCTCCACACTGCTTCAGTGTTAGATAGAGTCAGGAAGACATGAGCTCCACACTGCTTCAGTGTTAGATACAGTCAGGAAGACATGAGGTCCACACTGCTTCAGTGTTAGATAGAGTCAGGAAGACATGAGGTCCACACTGCTTCAGTGTTAGATAGAGTCAGGAAGACATGAGCTCCACACTGCTTCAGTGTTAGATAGAGTCAGGAAGACATGAGCTCCACACTGACTCAGTGTTAGATAGAGTCATGAAGATATGAGGTCCACACTGCTTCAGTGTTAGATAGAGTCATGAAGACATGAGCTCCACACTGCTTCAGTGTTAGATAGTCAGAAAGACATGAGCTCCACACTGACTCAGTGTTAGATAGAGTCATGAAGATATGAGGTCCACACTGCTTCAGTGTTAGATAGAGTCAGGAAGACACGAGGTCCACACTGCTTCAGTGTTAGATAGAGTCAGGAAGACATGAGCTCTACAATGCTTCAGTGTTAGATAGAGTCAGGAAGACATGAGGTCCACACTGCTTCAGTGTTAGATAGAGTCAGGAAGACATGAGCTCCACACTGCTTCAGTGTTAGATAGAGTCATGAAGACATGAGGTCCACACTGCTTCAGTGTTAGATAGAGTCAGGAAGACATGAGCTCCACACTGCTTCAGTGTTAGATAGAGTCAGGAAGACATGAGGTCCACACTGCTTCAGTGTTAGATACAGTCGGGAAGACATGAGCTCCACACTGCTTCAGTGTTAGATAGTCAGAAAGACATGAGCTCCACACTGACTCAGTGTTAGAGTCATGAAGATATGAGGTCCACACTGCTTCAGTGTTAGATAGAGTCATGAAGACATGAGCTCCACACTGCTTCAGTGTTAGATAGTCAGAAAGACATGAGCTCCACACTGACTCAGTGTTAGATAGAGTCATGAAGATATGAGGTCCACACTGCTTCAGTGTTAGATAGAGTCAGGAAGACACGAGGTCCACACTGCTTCAGTGTTAGATAGAGTCAGGAAGACATGAGCTCTACAATGCTTCAGTGTTAGATAGAGTCAGGAAGACACGAGGTCCACACTGCTTCAGTGTTAGATAGAGTTAGGAAGACATGAGCTCTACACTGCTTCAGTGTTAGATAGAGTCATGAAGACATGAGGTCCACACTGCTTCAGTGTTAGATAGAGTCAGGAAGACACGAGGTCCCCACTGCTTCAGTGTTAGATAGAGTCAGGAAGACATGAGCTCTACAATGCTTCAGTGTTAGATAGAGTCATGAAGACATGAGGTCCACACTGCTTCAGTGTTAGATAGAGTCAGGAAGACACGAGGTCCACACTGCTTCAGTGTTAGATAGAGTCAGGAAGACACGAGGTCCACACTGCTTCAGTGTTAGATAGAGTCAGGAAGACATGAGCTCCACACTGCTTCAGTGTTAGATAGAGTCAGGAAGACATGAGGTCCACACTGCTTCAGTGTTAGATAGAGTCATGAAGACATGAGGTCCACACTGCTTCAGTGTTAGATAGAGTCATGAAGACATGAGGTCCACACTGCTTCAGTGTTAGATAGAGTCAGGAAGACATGAGCTCTACAATGCTTCAGTGTTAGATAGAGTCAGAAAGACATGAGCTCTACACTGCTTCAGTGTTAGATAGAGTCAGGAAGACATGAGCTCTACACTGCTTCAGTGTTAGATAGAGTCAGGAAGACATGAGCTCTACAATGCTTCAGTGTTAGATAGAGTCAGAAAGACATGAGCTCCACACTGACTCAGTGGTAGTCAAGAAGACTTCAGTTCCACACTGCTTCAGTGTTAGATACAGTCAGGAAGACATGAGGTCCACACTGACTCAGTGTTAGATACATTCAGGAAGACTGATGACTTTAGGAAAAACAGTTATCATAAGATGGGAACCCTCTCAAGCAGTTAAGACCTAAAGTGAATGTAGTTCAAGAGCACTGAAGCCTTAACTGATAATGCTCATAGCATAGCGTCTCCAACTGCGTCTGACAGTCCCCCAATTTACTGTACTATTAGATGGTAGCACTGCAGCTGTAGGTGCAATGTGACAGCTATGGCCTGTCTTTGAGGAAGCGCAGATTATGATTAGGCTGTCATCTCTGCCTTGCGTTCGGTCTACAGTGGAGACTCAAAGGAAAAAACTGTCCTCACCTAATCCAGGGAAACAGGGTGGAGTTTGACATCTTATTTGTGTGCATCTGATTAAGAGTAGGCCCACAAGCTGCAGGATTTGAGATAGATGGTAGGGAAGGTTCTGTTTCTAAGCAGATTGGAGTAGCATAGGCAGCCAATGAGAGACTTGCGCGGCATGAGACGGTGGGTGGGCAGGAACAGCGGCGGTGGTATTTCTGCCCTGTCACATCGTGTTAGAGAGGAGCTGAACACTGACTGCTGCTGAGCACACCGTATGAGACAGCTCCACGACACACACACACACACACACTTTATATACTCAGACACACACACACACAAAAACACAGTCTCTCTCTCTCAATTCAATATGCTTTATTGGCATGACAAAATTGTACAATTGGCAAAACTTGTTGGATGAGAAAAAGGATGAAACATGAAAAAGTAAGCCAACAATAATACGAATAATAAATCTGGATAATATAAACAGTAAAACAGTAACATGTATTTATGTGTGTGTGTGTGTGTGTGTGTGTGTACTTTCCATCAGACTGTAGCAAGCAGCCATAAACTGTGCCACAAGTGTAGAGCGCTCCTCTCTCCCCCAGTAGTTCCTTTCTTGTTCAGGGAGGTTATCCAAAAAAATGGGCAGAGCCAGTTGAATTTAGGGAAGTATTTTTCTGTGATGTCTTTATATTATTCACGCTTGATTGTGAAGTGCAGCTCTATCTGGACCTCCCTCAGAGGGCAGTGTTGGCACAACCTTTTCCTCAACAGGTAGTCATGATTTTCAGTGGCAACCTTTCTCAATGGCAAGGCTGTGCTCGCTGAGTCTGTACCTTGTCAAGGTGGTTCTCAAATGTTTTTATCAGTCATGGTCAGGTAATCAGCCAGTCTGGATTGTCTTTTTAGGGCCAGATAGCACTACATGTTTCTTTGTGTTTGTGTGTCCCAATAGGTATGTAATTTTGCTTTTGGTCGGTTATAATTTGGTTGACTCTTATTGGTTTCATATCAACGTACCGGTCCTGAGGCTGTAGGTTGTTAGTGTTGGTGAGTGAACTGGACCAAGTGTTAGTGTTAGGACCAGCTGAGAGAGGGGACTCTATTCTTTGCTAAATTTTTTGCATTGAGGAAGTCACTATTTTTTAAATGGTTCACAAATTTGATCGCTCTCTTTTGAGTTCTGATTAATAATGGATATTGGCCTAATTCTGTCCTGCATGTATTGTTTGTCGTTTTTCTTTATACATGTAAGATGTTCTTACAGACTTCTGCATGCAGGGTTTCAATTAAGTGTTTGTCCCATTTAAGTGGACCCCACGCTGCCATATAGGGCAATTTGTAAGATCCGCCGTTTCCCTCCAGTCCACTTTCCTTTCGTGTCTCGTTTTCCCATTCCTCATGTTTCATGTCGTGTTTCTCAGTTCACCCTGTCTGTTTTGTTTCCGTGTTTGTGCAGGCTGGGCGTGGTTCCCCGTTTTGTTCTTCATTTTCTCCCCGCAGTAATTATAATAATAATAATAATACATTTTATTTATAATGCACTTTTCATTTTAAGGAAATCTCAAAGTGCTAATTATCTTATCACTCTCTCCCTCTGCTCACATTCTGCACACACTTTTAGTTATTCAATCAGCCCTTTCACCTGTTCCCCTCTCTATTTTAGTTCCCCTATTTCTCAGTTTCGTCACCAGTTCATTACGTTTGTCTTAGCTCTGTCAAGACATTCCCCGGCCATTTTGTCTGTTTGCATTTTTGCTTGATACCTGTTTGTTTTTCTTTATTCCTCGCTCCAGCCCATCCAGCCTGCTCCCCTCTGCCTTCTCCTGTCCAGGCCAATTAGTTTTCACCAACCTCATTTCCAGCTCTTCACCTAGCTTTCCTTGTTTGTTTTGCCTTGTCTTGCTCTTGCCTTTAATAAATTGCTCCTTGTGGAGTCCTTTTGCCTGAGTTTGCCTCCGAGTCCTGCATTTCGGTCCATACTAGTGTTCTACTCCTTAACACAATTGGTTCAGTTACTGATTCAAATAGTTTAAGCCACTTTACACTGTAATTGGAATTTCATGTAAATTTGTCATTATATGGAATAAATAGCACCCCGTGTGCTTTTTCTTTCAGCTCATTCACTGTAGGATTGAAATGTCATGTGGAACGTACTTTCAAACCTAAGTAATTGCTAATTTTTTTCTTGAACTAAGTCAAGAGAAGAAACCCTTCAAGTTATACATCCATATTTCTACTGCATATCTGGCAGCAGAGCGATGGTTTGAGGCTTGTTTGATATGTCAGACCCTTGATGACTTAGAGCCATTTAGTCAACCATGTGTTCCATACTGTTCCAGTGTAATTTACAGCTAAATCTAGTCCCACCCCCAAATTCCCATAGAGATCCATTCAAATGCAGAGATGTTATTGTATCGCTTGTAAGAGTACCAGAAAATAAGATATCAAGAGTCTTTTGATGTTGTTGGGTCACAGACATCAGCAAGTCATGGCATGCAAAGGATATGCGACCAAATATTAAAAATGATTACTTTATTCTATAGATAAATGCAGGGGTGCCAATAATTGTGGTTTTGTTAAAAACAATTATTTCTTGATGAGGCATTTTTTTTCTCATAATAAATAAACTTCGAATTTTTTCAGTGTGAGATTAAGCTAATTCACCAAACGGTGAATTTTTTATAACCCGTTTTACTCATCTTTACCAGGGGTGCCAATAATAATGGAGGGCACTGTACAAACTTGCCCTATTGAAAGTCTCCTATCCATGGACAGAAAAATCACACCCTAAACGAAACACACTGGAGCGCGAGAAGAATAAAATCTAAACACCATCAGTCTATCAGAGAAGTCAAGTCCTCTCAACACTATTCCTATCAGTGCAAATAACAGCCGGTGAGTCAAGCAGGTTGTGTGTGAGATACACACAGTAACTGAGCAGACCAGAGTGGGGCACAACATATGGAGATGGGTCTCTACCCTCCCAGGAGCAGAAGGGAGATAGAGGCGCAGTGAACCGGGGGTTCCAGTGATGGCGCCGACTCAATTCTGGGTGAGGCCATGCTCCACTGGGCTGCACTGGGTTGCTTTGTAGTGCAAGCCAAGAGAGCAGAGAGGCAGAGAGAATCAGACCGGAGCAGGCAGTTCTTCATAAATGGTGTTTTACCAAGAAAGAGCATACTGAGCTCCTGATACTACAGAAAATAATCTCATGACCTCACAGGGCACCACACTGCACAGCTTCATTCATTTACCCTTATATGTAGATGCTTTCAACCAGGATAACTTCCCATTATTTTGAAACTGTAGGGGTTGGGTGGTTCAATTACCAATAGCATGGCTCTGTTAACAAGAGCAGCAATAAGCCAGCATTTTAACGCAAGAGCTCCAACGTACCGGTACCAATACAGACTTTGATCTTCAGGTGAGCTACAAATCAAAGTTGGATGAACTATTAAATGAACTACAGCTCTCAGTGGGTACTACATTTCCCATATGCATCATCTTTAAATTGAGTCACATGACCAGGGGAGGACAAGTAGCATGCCATGTTTTCTGCTAAGTAGAAGGGGCCCACAGTTAAGCTCTGACCTTGGTAAGAACACAGACCTAAACCTCGACCTTTGGCTTACCACTAAAAGCATAAAGCAAGATCCTTTACCTCAGTTATTTTTGTGTTAATCGTGGGGAACAAATGGACTCATATGTATTCGGTTAAGAGTTGAATTAACACTGAACATTTTACTGTGTATACATTTATGTAAGGGAGTAACAGTTATGAAATAGGTTCTCATGAATAATGCTCCAAAAATCACCCTGGAGAGATATAGAGGCAGCACAAGCCAGCGTGGTGGTGGTGGGGGCCGGCCGGAGATGGGTAGAGGGAGGGGTGGGAAGCGCATTCGCCCCTGCCTCCCCCACCCCTCTAATCTAGCGAGGGAGCCACTTGAATGGATGACCTACATTCTGCCTCAGACAGCTCACAACTACAGGAGCCTCGGAGAATTACATTTTTTTAAAAAGAGAAAAAGAAGAAAGTTTTGAGTGGTAATCTCCGTCCTTTCCAGCGAGAAAGCACTTCCGTAAAAAGGCATCCATAATTATGTCCCACGCACATCAAAGATGAACACGCTCACTGCTTCCAGGCAGCAGGCTGCCAAATTCATCCCCTCCCCGCCGTTCTCATGCGAATCATTGGAATTTTTTTAATCGAACAGGGGCTGTATGTGGGTGGGGCTTGACACATGTGGCCACGCTCTGGTGCAGTGCCTTGAGTCAGGTTTGACATCAACGCATCAGGTAAGAGGTACAGACTCCATATGGGACTGGAGGACACAAGCCCTGCGGCCACGATTTTCTGTTTTCTTTTTTGCTATATCCACCACATGCAATAAAACACAGATGGCACATTAAAATCTGTGCTAGTGCAAATAATGTCAGGGAACTTTTGCTTATAGTTTGCACCGTGAGTCACATGGCCCATATCAAACAGCTCCATCCCTAATTATATGTTTTAATGTTTTAATGAACAAATACACAATCCAATGCTTAATTTAGTAAAGTTCAGAAGAGGCATACAGACAGGTGGGCACTGAATCAAAGATTTCCCTGCTGAAATTTAATTATTTCCCTCATCCGAATATGAACTGGCAACTTCGGATAGGAAAAAATCCGTTTCCAACCCACTATCCGTGCACTTCCGGATTTCGGCTTTGGGCACACCCCTACTACACAGTACTGCATCACCAATGTATACACTACGGAGGACTGCATCACTAATTTATACTGAACAGAACCTCCTCTGATGTTGGAGTACTGCATCACCAATGTAGACACTATGGAGTACTGCATCATCAATGCATACACTACGCAGTACTGCATCATCAATGCATACACTATGGAGTACTGCATCACCAATATGTAACGTAGGAAATTCGGGTAAATCCGACTCCTGGACCCCTAACCTGGTTTTGTTCTTTGCAGTGATCCACCACTCAGTACACCAGACAGTACACGGACCACGATGTAAAAGGTAAAAAAATCACTTTTATTATACACTTCATAAAAGTATCATACACTTAGGCGAGACAAAGGATAATGCCAGTTTTCTTGGTTTCTGTCCCCCCTCCCACCAACAATGAGGCACTGCCGGAAAACACAGGTTTTCCCCCACAGGTAAGCGTGCCCCTTACCCACACACCCACACACCACATGGCACACACTCGCCACCATGCGACACTCTAAGCTGTGTACAAATCGTTAGGACATTATTTAGGGTACATACACTCGTGACCACCCGCACACCTCACTAGCTCACCTCACCCGCACACCTCACTAGCTCACCTCGGGGCAGCCTCCTGCAACCACAACTGACACGGCAGGCATACATATGATAACAAAACTCACAATCACTCTCCGCCACAGACAAACAGCATTAACCCCTTTGCGAAAATGCCTCATGATAATGCTGGCAACTGAGACATTTGTTGCTCTTGCATCCAAACTATTTGTGGGAATCACAGTACATAACTTTATTGGTAGACGATTCGTGACAACTCTGCCGAATACACAGTTTCTAAGTGTCACTATTTTCCCGTAGCAAGTCCATTTAACAAGCACCCCCCCCCCCACCCAGTCTATACCTACCCATGCATTACATTACATTATAGGCATTTAGCAGACGCTCTTATCCAGAGCGACTTACACAACTTCTTATTACATGTATCCATTCATACAGCTGGATATATACTGACGCAATTCAGGTTAAGTACCTTGCTCAAGGGTACAACGGCAGTGTCCTACCTGGGAATCGAACCTGCAACCTTTCGGCTACAAGTCCAGTTCCTTAACCATTATACTACACTGCCGCTCCATAGTGGCATAGTGGACAATAGCGTCTATGTGTGAGTTCATAAATACATTTATTCATCATATAAAATTTGAATTCCGTCATAGCAACAAAATAAACCCAACAATAGCTTGATTGTATGCAAAAAAACGCAGAGAAAAGATTAAGAAAATGTATCTGAAATCTGAAACGTTGACTCGTAATCCCCCCCATGCCCTGCAAGCCTGTCTCATTCATTACAGTTCATTCTGGTTTAATTGTTGGCTCTTTTATCCAATAGTGTACATTATAACTTTAGCAACGATAAATTTTGCGTCTAAAATGCGCTTGGTCTCGCTGGCTACACATGTACGTTCGTTTTTCCACTCGAGCTGTCTTTCCAATATGATTGATAAGCCTATTGTTATTTTCACATTTTGAGTGCATTTCACATACTTTTTGATGTAGGCTATTTTCATTGAAGGTAGAACATTTGGCAGCATTTTGCAGATGGTGGAATACTATTTTATTTTAATATTATCGTAAATAATATAGGCGTATATACTTGTCACTTAGGGCATAACAAATGCTCATTCCAATTTACTGTGCTCTGATATGTGGCAGGGTAATGTAAACATTTTTCTTGGAGTCATGAATGAAAACATTAATAAAAAATAAAATACACAGAAAAATGCAATCCCGGGGCAAATGTATACATACTGTAGAGCAGTGGTTCCCCAAGTGGGTGCCGTAATGACTGGCCAGGGGTGCCGCAAAATCTTCTCATTTCCATATTTCACATACGTGAAAAGCAAGCGAAGGCATCGCCTGTCAGTGGAGTCAGATCTACGCATTGCGCTCTTTTCAATCTCTCCCAACAGCAGGCTCACACGTCCCACTAAAATGCCTGCTAGTTGTTTTTGTTGTTTGTTTTTCTTATTAATCTAAATAATAGGCATATTTTACATTTTGTATGAAGCAACAACAACAAAAAATGAAGCAAATTTAATTCTTATTTTACGTTAAACATTGATCTGTAAAGATGCACACACAGCAACAAAATAGCTTTAGTTCAAACAATTCAATCACAAATGTTTTTAGCTTAAACCATCAGAAGAGGCAAATGTATAGCTTTATAATGGACAAAACTAATTTTATGACATGTTTTGGACAGGGGTTCTGGACCCATAGATATCTACCCCCCTATACTGATGAAATAATAGTAATTCCCACTTGATAATGATGCAAAAGTGAGTTTTTTCAGCCAAAACTGTTGATTTGTAGTCAAATATATAATTTTTTTATATACAGCAGTGCACAATTTAACCATTTGGATAGATTTGGAGACACTAACGGACAACAGGGTAGACTGCTTATATTTTGCATCATAGTACTGTGGTACTGCATATCATCCTCAGGTTTTGCACACTTGTGGACATGACAGCTAAACAGCTAAATGCAATCTAGCCAGGAAAATAGGGCGAACTCGAATAGAACGAGTAAAAGACAAATCTAAATCTCCCGAACTCAATACTACATTACATTACATTACAGTCATTTAGCATACTAGAGCCCAAACAGGAGACTAGATAGGCAAAGAAAACACCCTCGGAACGTAACTCTACAACATCCGATAAAAGGTGAAACAAAACAAAACCACCAAAAGATAACACTGTCTCGTAGAGAACAGCACGGAAATAAATAGAGCAGAACGCTAACAGGAGGAAACACAATCCTATACCTGAAGAAGCTAAAAGTAAGTCCCTCATGAACATAAGCAAGTTACTATCACAAGGTCGCTTAAACCTGACTATACCTGGCTCAATGTACAAATGAATGACAAAGAAGCACTGGGGAAGCGGAAGTAAGGAACTTAAATACCCCGCAGGTAGAAGCACAGGTGAAACGAATAACGAGCACAGGAAAGCAAAACCCCGGACCCGAATGTAGAAAAAATCCGATAGATTCTTAATCGGGAAACAGGACGAGAATCGCAACGGAAAAGAAAACAAAAACCCACGAATCATGACGAACACGTGCCGGGATCCCCACCATGTTCACTCTGCTAAAGCAATATCGCCTTCATTGGTTAGGCTACGTCCACTACAGAATCCTTAAGGGCATCCTGTATGGGAAGATCGACACTGGCAAGAGACTTACTGGCTGCCCTCAACTGTTCTACAAAGATGTCTGCAAATGTGACCTAAAGGCATTCAACGTAGATGCATCACAGTGGGAGATTGCCAGTGATCGTGACAGGTGGAGATCCGAAATGCAGACAGGTATGAGTGCGTATGAAGACAAACTGCAATCACTCATTATCTCATTTACCACACTATATATTCTCCCGGTGTTCTTTGTCTTTTTTCCAGTTCGTTAAGTCTGGTCTTGTCTTGCTGAATTAACGCTTAATCTTTCCTTTCTATTTGTACCCACCAGCCTGCAGTGTCCTGCCTGTTCCACACCACGCTTCCCTGCTTCCCGCATCCCGCTCTGCCCTCCGGTTCTGCCCTACCCAGGATTCAGTCACCATCCAGCACCTTGCCTGCTTCCCTCTCCTGCTCTGCTCTCCGGTTCTGCCCTCCGGTTCTGCCCTACCCAGGATTCAGTCCCTTCTCCTTTCTCGCGCCAAGAGTTTATTGTAGTAAATAAACGGTTTTTGTGAGCTTATTGTGAGTTCTGTCTCTTCGAGTCGTGCATTTTAGTCCAGCTCTGATCAGGAACCTTAACAACAATTCTCCATACCGCGGACGGAGCTGACCACCACGGAAAAAAGTGTCTTCTGAAGACATCCCAGTAGCTGAGAGAAAGCCAGTCAATCCCCGAAGGTAAGAGGGATTTATGGTCACATTTAACCATATATTTTACTTCAAAAATGATATTATTTTGTATAATCCTGGTTTTTGTACCGCCGACTTTTTTTTCTCAGATTGTAACGTGGAATTCGCTAACGTTAGTGTAAAGCTCTAGCTTGCTCTAGTTAAGTAAGAAGCTACACGGTGCTATATGTCCCCCCAGCTCATTTCGAGCTGAAATTGTGAAAGAGTCCATCATTCTATTAACATAATGTTACAAACCCCAATTCCAAAAACGTTGGGACAGTATGTAAACTGCACATAATAGCAGAAAGCAATTATTTGTAAATTCCTTTTTACATATATTTAATTGAAAATAGTACAAAGAAAAGATATTTAATGTTTTACCTTATCAAATTTATTGATTTTTGTAAATATACGCTAATTCCGAATTTGATGCCTGCAACACGTTCCAAAAAGTTGGGACAGTGGCAACAAAAAAACTTTTAAAAAACACTTGTTTAGAACATTCTACAGGTAAACAGGTGATGTTATCATGACTGGGTATAAAAGGATATCAAAAAACTCTTGATATCTTATTTTCAGGTACTCTACAAGCGATACTATAACCTCTGCATTTGAATGGATCTCTATGGGAATTGGGGGTGGGACTAGATTAAGCTTTAAATTATACAGGAATAGTATGGAACCCATGGTTGGCTAAATGGCTGTAAATCATCAAGGGTCTGACGTATCAAACGAGCCTCAAACCATCACTCTGCTGTCGGATATGCAGTAGATATGGATGGATGACTTGAAGGGTTGTTTCTCCTGACTCATTTTCCTATTGAACTCTATGTGCTCCCCTACAATGTAGATAGTATCCAACACCATATCAAGCCTGGTCTTAACCCAAAGTTTCTGCCTCTACTACATAACCAGGCAAGCTGTTCCACACAGTGACTGCTCTCTGTGTGAAGAAGTACTTCCTAATGTCTGTGGGGAATTTACATCTATGCTCTCGTTTTACTAACAGAACTCAACCAATAGGACAGGCCCCACCTACCTGCAGGTCTTAATCCAGAACTATGTTCCTGTTCGACCACTGTGCTCTTCTACAGCAGGGCGACTCGCACCTCCTCCCTTCATGCCAACAGCTCCTGCTTGTCCCGACTGCGGAGCTTCTCCACCCTAGCTGCTCAGTGGTGGAACGAACTCCCCATTCCCCTACGTTCTACTCCAACCCTGCCTGAGGTACTTTTGGCTGTTCCACGGTCCCGGTTAAAACTCAAAGGTGACCGTGCTTTTGCGGTCTTCGCTCCGAGGCTCTGGAACACCCTACCACTCAACATTAGGTCTGCCCCTACCATCTCCCTTTTTAAATCAAGACTTAAAAAACACATTTTTACCCTCGCATTTCAACTGTTTTAATGTATTATTTAGTCTTGTATATGTATGTGTTTGTATGCTTATGTATTTATGTACAGCACTTTGGCCAACAGATTTACAAATGTGCTTTATAAATAAAATGTACTTACTTATTTACTTATTGCCTGTCGTGGCCTGAAGACACCTCTTCAGACTCCACCTTGACTGATATACTAATCTAGGACCTCTCATGGTACTTGTTCTCAGCGTTTTCTTGTCTAACTGTTTGTTATAGTTATAGAATATAATATAATAGTATTTAGAATAGAATAGAATTGTAGTATAGCTGATTTACCCACAGCTTACTGTGAACTACATTCAATGTTCATTACTAGGGATAGCTGCTACGTTATGGGAAGGATGTGGTTCGTCTTATCTGTTCTGTAGTTACTTCGATGACGTTTCTGTATGCACTTATTGTATGTCACTTTGGATAAAAGCGTCTGTTAAAGGACTGTAATGTAATGTAACCTGAAAAATCTCCCATTAGTTCACTTTATTAATCCCTTTTATGAATTTAAAAGCCTCTATCAAATCACCCCTAAGTCTCATTTTACTAAGCTTAAAGAGATTAAATTTCATAAATCCTTCCTCATAACTTTTATATTTCATACCAGGAACAAACTTAGTTGCCCTTGTTTTTAACCTTTTCCAGAGCCTTTATATCTTATTTGTAATACGGTGCCCAGAACCGCACACAGTACTCTAAGGACTAGGCCAGATTCAGAGTTCAGATAAGCATGCGCAAATGGGATTTACTCCCGAAATTTCGCATAGCTTAAGCTATTTGTGATTCAGACATTTGACTTATCCGCTGTTCTCTTTAATTCGCTCTTAATGCTCTCTGTTCTCTCAACTATGTCTTTAATTGTTTTTTCCATTTAAGACATCACCAAGATGAACATTCAAGATGAAGTCTCATTTTTATGAACTTATAGGGGTTATTTTTTTTTTATAGGGGTTATTTTTAAAATGATAAAACTTTTACAACCAAAACTTTAACCATCCCATAGCAGTTACATACATCCAGTCACAAACCTGTCGCGGTCGCTAACTGATATGCTACACCCAGTGTTACAGGCTTACTTGAGTCAAGTCCTTTGAATCGTTTCCTCCGTCGGATTGCAAATTCACAGGGTTGCGATTGAAAGAGGGACCCGGCCGTCCGATCCTGGGGTCCCTTAAACAGGTTCCTTCCGTCGGCAGGATTGAAAGTTCACAGTGTAGTTAATAAAGGAACCGGTCACATTATTTCTCCAAAAATACACAGCTTGATCCGTGTGTAGGCCTCATGCCTCTTTGGGGACTCACAAGAGGTGCTCTACTATAGGATCAGTTGGTGTGTGGCAGTGGTTCTTCCTTGACCACCGCTAGGCTACTTGCTTTGGCATCTTGTCTCCGGTTCTCCGCGGCCAATAGCCGGGGGTAGATGAGCCCATCTTGCTCAGTTGGGTCGGCGTCACGGAGGCCGAAGCTTCCTGTGGCTCTTCCCCAGTTGTGCGGGCCGCACGGGAGAAGTGAGACCAGCTAATGCAGGCCTAGCGAGTGAACAACAAAACAGAACCCTTTTTATAAACTTATTGCCAGTCGCACATTTCCGCCGCGAAGTATCAAGTTAGTGCGGAAATCACAACTGGGACAACGTCCTACGTCATTTGCAGTGTGGAGGAGGAGCCTCCTGTGGACTGTATGGAATTGTAGTTCCATTAGCCCTACACTTATATTGTGCGTTCTACACACATGATCTTCAATTTCTCCGATTTATTTTTTAGGATCCCAGAGGAACCCATTTCGAGTAATTTACCAATTTAGGAAAGGGTAAGTTAGTCAGGCTATTGATTGCATAGACATTTGGCCTAAGACATTGCCACAAACAAGAATTGGTTCTTAATTTACATTTTACATTGCTTTTTAAATAAAAGTAAACAACACTTGCCTTTTTGGACCAATGGTTATAATAGATAGAAACCCTTCACTTTTAAGTCAATTATAAAAGTGGCATCACTCCCGAGTAGGTGTAGAATTGAAGTGAGGAGTAAACCCAGTATTATATCTTACTACGCCTAGTCCATTGTCACTGCCATTTGCAAGAATGAAATACTATATAGCAAATAAAGGTGGTTTCCCTTTGAGTGTTGCTTCAGTCTAGTTATATCATAATTCTTACAACTTGAATTAATTTAATTAAGGTAATGCTCACTATTGAAATGTCTTCTATTTTTAATTAAAATTGTATATTATTGCGAGTTGCGAGTATTATTAAAACTTTATTTTTGGTGTGTCACATTGTGCTTCAGGACGCTGCAATTAAGATACACAAGAAACCAAAGACAAAAAACAGTTTTATTAACAGATATTAACCTCTTATATCTTAACAGCAACAGTAAAGTATGTGTACTGCTCACTACAGGTAGAGTTGGTATTCGTCTTTTGGAGGCAAAGTTGCTTACATAAGCATCATAGTGGATTACATTGAAACTAATCATCAGTGCATCCATTGGTGAGCTGCCAATCAGAACTGAGCATGAAGTGAATATCCATACAGAACATATAATCATGTCAGACCTTGGGTTCTGGTGTTTAGAAATGACATACTTTACCTCAAAACAAAATGTTATTTTCCTATCTGTAACCTTGGGAAAATTACATACCTCATGACTGTAAGATTCCCAAGTTTCCTCATTGATTCAGGTGTCCAATTCCTGCCATTCACAGAGGTTTCTATAGAGTGCAATAATGTAACAATCAGATATGGAATAATATGCTGGTATAATATGTACTAATATATAACAGATAGATGCATTAAACAGAGAAAATAACAGATAGAGGGAATTCCCAAGGCTTGTTCCTTTCAAACACCTTTCAAATACTTTAATGAATATCTTATTTATTTACCGTTTTTCCCCCAAAGATGTATAGGTTTGTACTGTAATATCACCCAAAGAGCTCCCAGACTGTGTATTTGGAGAATATGTTAACCCCTTTGTTCAGGCCCCCTAGAGGCGTAGACCCTGGGGTCTACATCACAAACATCCTACTGTATCACGTCAGAAAGCGTGGTATCATGCATATCGTCTTCATTGCCATTTAGACTATTATTGAGCAAAATATAAAGTTTCTACATGTCACTACTACATCTCAACTACTCTACAGGGTGATCTACATGAGCGCAAATATGGTTGAAGATACTGGACATTTAAATATATTTAGTAGTTGGTTCTTCTTTCACCACCAAAGAATTGTATACTATCATAGCAACAATAAAAAAAACACACAACGTCCTGAATATACGTAAATTAAACCTGTTTTGCCTGCTCACTTATTAGAGTGAATTTCTGTCGTCATCACATAATTTCCTTCTGCTAGGAAAATCTCTAATAAAGTATGGAATAAAGTCATAACCTTACATACATTATTAAAGCCAGACATGTCCTTTCTAAGATTCTGTATTATGTTCTGCCTTTTCTGTCTATATGTGGTGTACAGTGTAAGTTTTAACACGGGAAAAATCTTTAAA
The DNA here is from genome assembly GCA_022702515.1 of Ilyophis sp. 1 JC-2022. NCBI lineage: Eukaryota > Metazoa > Chordata > Actinopteri > Anguilliformes > Synaphobranchidae > Ilyophis > Ilyophis sp. 1 JC-2022. The sequence goes on along the minus strand of CM040405.1, from coordinate 13,542,284 downwards.
AAAAAAGCTTTTCAAAGAGATACAAGGTAAGTCATTGGACAGTTGTGAGTGATTGTCAGAGCTGTGCGTGTCATCAGAACAGTATTATCAATAAGCATCTGCGTCTCTGTTATTTTTATTATAATAAATAAATTTAAGGCATGATAATAAATGGCACACATGGCTTCTTTAATTTAAGCCATTATAGGTGTTTGTGTAAAATTGAAATCTGGAGTTATACAGCTTTAAAGAGAACGGTACAAAACCGACAAGAATGGGTCAAATGAAGCCTGTGCAAAGGGGTTAAAGTAGTTGAAAAGTCATACTGTAACTATTTCAACAGACTGACAGACTGTTAGAGAGTACTGATACCGGAGGCTTAAGTTTATCTCAGTCTTACCTCCTATGATCAGCTGATGGTTTCAGGTGGTTGAGCCACGTGATTCGGAGGAAAGCCGTGGGTTTACACTGAGGTAAAGATACCCTGTGTCCAGTATAGTGGGGTTGTTTTATGAATGCGGTTTGGAGAGACAATTGGACATTCCAAATTGAGGAGGGAATTGGATACCCTGTGTTTGTTGGGCGCAAAATTTTCAATAGTTTAAATAGTTTTCACTAGAGGGCGGCAGTGAGCCAGCAACAGACAAAAATGGGACAGCCGCCCAGATGGAACTAGAGAATATTCATTAAAGTATTTGAAAGGTGTTTGAAAGGAACAAGCCTTGGGAATTCCCTCTATCTGTTATTTTCTCTGTTTAATGCATCTATCTGTTATATATTAGTACATATTATACCAGCATATTATTCCATATCTGATTGTTACATTATTGCACTCTATAGAAACCTCTGTGAATGGCAGGAATTGGACACCTGAATCAATGAGGAAACTTGGGAATCTTACAGTCATGAGGTATGAAATGCCACCTTCTGTCATAATATTCTCCAAGGTCAGTTCTGAAAACGTCTTCTACGTCCGGCTAAGCTCAAGGGTCAGCCATTCTTTGTCAATATTCTCTAGTTACTGTAGTTTCATTCAACAGCCTCGCAACATGCTGTCAGTATGAATTTATAGGCATCAATAATTATCCCTGTGTTAGCGTGTGCTGTACTGCTTTTCCATCTGGGCGGCTGTCCCATTTTTGTCTGTTGCTGGCTCACTGCCGCCCTCTAGTGAAAACTATTTAAACTATTGAAAATGGAAGGCTGTATAAATTATTATTATTATTATTTTTAAATTTTTTTATTTTGCGCCCAACGAACACAGGGTATCCAATTCCCTCCTCAATTTGGAATGTCCAATTGTCTCTCCAAACCGCATTCATAAAACAACCCCACTATACTGGACACAGGGTATCTTTACCTCAGTGTAAACCCCACGGCTTTCCTCCGAATCACGTGGCTCAACCACCTGAAACCATCAGCTGATCATAGGAGGTATGACAGATAAACTTAAGCCTCCAGTATCAGAACTCTCTAACAGTCTGTCAGTCTGTTGAAATAGTTACAGTATGACTTTTCAACTACTTTAACCCCTTTGCACAGGCTTCATTTGACCCATTCTTGTCTGTATTGTACCGTTCTCTTTAAAGCTGTATAACTCCAGATTTCAATTTTACACAAACACCTATAATGGCTTAAATTAAAGAAGCCATGTGTACCATTTATTATCATGCCTTAAATTAATTTATTTTCATAATTCATATGTAACGTATGGGTAGTGAATACACCACCACCAGTGAAAAAGTTCCACCCCTGAGAGTCACATATGTGAATAAGGTAAAACTTTTAATTTTCTGGTTCGCAAACCTCCTGCCTGCATGTGTACAAAATATGAAAGTGATATGTATTACTGCTCAAGTACCATGAGGCAATTTGAAACGGTGTACCTTGGTGTCCAAAAATCTATCCAAAATAGACAATTGTGCATGACAGTAATTCAGGAGATACTAAACATTTTTCAACAGATAAACTCTTTTGACTTATTTGAAATATATTTGCATCTATATCATTAGATAATTTCCAACTTTTGTAAAAAATATGCGGAATGGTAATAGGTGTCCAAAAACCTACCCAAACCTATCAAAACCCATGAAAAACTATATGCAAAGCTATCCAAACATGAACACAGCTTTATTGTCCATTTGAAGCACATTATCATGTCGTATAAGGAATCAATTAACAAGGGGAATGACCCTTAGGTAATCAATTTCTTCGTCTCAGTTTAGTTTCCAGTGCCAAAAATGCCCAACACAGTTCTGGTCATAAAAGGTATTTATTACCAATTATTAGACTAAAATGTATGAAAACATGCACACAATTTAGAGGGTCGTATGAATTACTACAACTATCTCTTATATAAACATATGCCAGCCCATTGAAGTACTATAAGGGACAGCTAGCTGCCATGTCATTCCTTTATGTCACATTAGTTAAGCTGGTGCATCCAACATAAAGAATGCCTAGGCCACACATGGAAGCTTCTACTATAATGTAATATAAATTCCTAGTAATGTTACAGTTCAGCTGTAATAGATTGAAAGTTCACCACATTTGTCATTACTTATGGTATAAAAATTCAAGTTGCCTCAGACAGGGACTTTTTTCCATAGACTCCCCGTACTTTATCATTGAGCCTTATTCAGGTTTCGCTTAGCTTATAGCTAATACCTAATAGGTAGCTAGCTAACTAGGTATAAACAAATCTAAACCTGAATAAGACTACAGGTCCTTTAATTCTGAACTTGGCGCCACTACTGTAAAACAATATGATATCATAAACAATATAACACAACCTAGTCGCCTTTCTGTGGCTAGCTTGCTATACTACTATCAATACAACACCATAAAACATACGTGTTGTATTGAAAGTATATATAAAAATACAACACGCACACATGTTGTACAAGCGGCAACACTTATCTATGGAATCCATGCTTACTGGTTTAGATGAAGTCATGGGTGTCAATTTCCTCATGTGAATCCAGAAGACGACTACACAATTCAGCAGCAGCACACAACTCAAGCATGGAAAATCCTTTTGTCATTGTGCAAAAAACATTTCTCACCGGTGCTCACTACGTGATGCGTATTACACGCTTTCAAAATAACAGAGACGCAGATGCTTATTGATAATACTGTTCTGCTGACACGCACAGCTCTGACAATCACTCACAACTGTCCAATGACTTACCTTGTATCTCTTTGGAAAGCTTAGAATGCGTTCTTTTTGGATAATGACTTTTGATTTTTAAAAAATATTTTAAAGATTTTCCCCGTGTTAAAACTTACACCGTACACCACGTATAGACAGAAAAGGCAGAACATTAATACAGAATCTTAGAAAGGACATGTATATATGTATATAGGCTTTAATAATGTATGTAAGGTTATGACTTTATTCCATACCTTATTAGAGATTTTCCTAGCAGAAGGAAATTATGTGATGACGACAGAAATTCACTCTAATAAGTGAGCAGGCAAAACCGGTTTAATTTACGTATATTCAGGACGTTGTGTGTTTTCTTATTGTTGCTATGATAGTATACAATTCTTTGGTGGTGAAAGAAGAACCAACTACTAAATATATTTAAATGTCCAGTATCTTCAACCATATTTGCACTCATGTAGATCACCCTGTAGAGTAGTTGAGATGTAGTAGTGACATGTAGAAACTTTATATTTTGCTCAATAATAGTCTAAATGGCAATGAAGACGATATGCATGATACCACACTTTCTGACGTGATACAGTAGTTTGTGATGTAGACCCCAGGGTCTACGCCTCTAGGAGGCCTGAACAAAGGGGTTAACATATTCTCCAAATACACAGTCTGGGAGCTCTTTGGGTGATATTACAGTACAAACCTATACATCTTTGGGGGAAAAACGGTAAATAAATAAGATATTCATTAAAGTATTTGAAAGGTGTTTGAAAGGAACAAGCCTTGGGAATTCCCTCTATCTGTTATTTTCTCTGTTTAATGCATCTATCTGTTATATATTAGTACATATTATACCAGCATATTATTCCATATCTGATTGTTACATTATTGCACTCTATAGAAACCTCTGTGAATGGCAGGAATTGGACACCTGAATCAATGAGGAAACTTGGGAATCTTACAGTCATGAGGTATGAAATGCCACCTTCTGTCATAATATTCTCCAAGGTCAGTTCTGAAAACGTCTTCTACGTCCGGCTAAGCTCAAGGGTCAGCCATTCTTTGTCAATATTCTCTAGTTACTGTAGTTTAATTCAACAGCCTCGCAACATGCTGTCAGGATGAATTTATAGGCATCAATAATTATCCCTGTGTTAGTGTGTGCTGTACTGCTTTTCCATCTGGGCGGCTGTCCCATTTTTGTCTGTTGCTGGCTCACTGCCGCCCTCTAGTGAAAACTATTTAAACTATTAAAAATGGAAGGCTGTATAAATTATTATTATTATTATTTTTTTTTTTTTAAATTATTTTGCGCCCAACAAACACAGGGTATCCAATTCCCTCCTCAATTTGGAATGTCCAATTGTCTCTCCAAACCACATTCATAAAACAACCCCACTATACTAGACACAGGGTATCTTTACCTCAGTGTAAACCCCACGGCTTTCCTCCGAATCACGTGGCTCAACCACCTGAAACCATCAGCTGATCATAGGAGGTATGACAGATAAACTTAAGCCTCCAGTATCAGAACTCTCTAACAGTCTGTCAGTCTGTTGAAATAGTTACAGTATGACTTTTCAACTACTTTAACCCCTTTGCACAGGCTTCATTTGACCCATTCTTGTCTGTATTGTACCGTTCTCTTTAAAGCTGTATAACTCCAGATTTCAATTTTACACAAACACCTATAATGGCTTAAATTAAAGAAGCCATGTGTACCATTTATTATCATGCCTTAAATTAATTTATTTTCATAATTCATATGTAACGTATGGGTAGTGAATACACCACCACCAGTGAAAAAGTTCCACCCCTGAGAGTCACATATGTGAATAAGGTAAAACTTTTAATTTTCTGGTTCGCAAACCTCCTGCCTGCATGTGTACAAAATATGAAAGTGATATGTATTACTGCTCAAGTACCATGAGGCAATTTGAAACGGTGTACCTTGGTGTCCAAAAATCTATCCAAAATAGACAATTGTGCATGACAGTAATTCAGGAGATACTAAACATTTTTCAACAGATAAACTCTTTTGACTTATTTGAAATATATTTGCATCTATATCATTAGATAATTTCCAACTTTTGTAAAAAATATGCGGAATGGTAATAGGTGTCCAAAAACCTACCCAAACCTATCAAAACCCATGAAAAACTATATGCAAAGCTATCCAAACATGAACACAGCTTTATTGTCCATTTGAAGCACATTATCATGTCGTATAAGGAATCAATTAACAAGGGGAATGACCCTTAGGTAATCAATTTCTTCGTCTCAGTTTAGTTTCCAGTGCCAAAAATGCCCAACACAGTTCTGGTCATAAAAGGTATTTATTACCAATTATTAGACTAAAATGTATGAAAACATGCACACAATTTAGAGGGTCGTATGAATTACTACAACTATCTCTTATATAAACATATGCCAGCCCATTGAAGTACTATAAGGGACAGCTAGCTGCCATGTCATTCCTTTATGTCACATTAGTTAAGCTGGTGCATCCAACATAAAGAATGCCTAGGCCACACATGGAAGCTTCTACTATAATGTAATATAAATTCCTAGTAATGTTACAGTTCAGCTGTAATAGATTGAAAGTTCACCACATTTGTCATTACTTATGGTATAAAAATTCAAGTTGCCTCAGACAGGGACTTTTTTCCATAGACTCCCCGTACTTTATCATTGAGCCTTATTCAGGTTTCGCTTAGCTTATAGCTAATACCTAATAGGTAGCTAGCTAACTAGGTATAAACAAATCTAAACCTGAATAAGACTACAGGTCCTTTAATTCTGAACTTGGCGCCACTACTGTAAAACAATATGATATCATAAACAATATTACACAACCTAGTCGCCTTTCTGTGGCTAGCTTGCTATACTACTATCAATACAACACCATAAAACATACGTGTTGTATTGAAAGTACATATAAAAATACAACACGCACACATGTTGTACACGCGGCAACACTTATCTATGGAATCCATGCTTACTGGTTTAGATGAAGTCATGGGTGTCAATTTCCTCATGTGAATCCAGAAGACGACTACACAATTCAGCAGCAGCACACAACTCAAGCATGGAAAATCCTTTTGTCATTGTGCAAAAAACATTTCTCACCGGTGCTCACTACGTGATGCGTATTACACGCTTTCAAAATAACAGAGACGCAGATGCTTATTGATAATACTGTTCTGCTGACACGCACAGCTCTGACAATCACTCACAACTGTCCAATGACTTACCTTGTATCTCTTTGGAAAGCTTAGAATGCGTTCTTTTTGGATAATGACTTTTGATTTTTAAAAAATATTTTAAAGATTTTCCCCGTGTTAAAACTTACACCGTACACCACGTATAGACAGAAAAGGCAGAACATTAATACAGAATCTTAGAAAGGACATGTATATATGTATATAGGCTTTAATAATGTATGTAAGGTTATGACTTTATTCCATACCTTATTAGAGATTTTCCTAGCAGAAGGAAATTATGTGATGACGACAGAAATTCACTCTAATAAGTGAGCAGGCAAAACCGGTTTAATTTACGTATATTCAGGACGTTGTGTGTTTTCTTATTGTTGCTATGATAGTATACAATTCTTTGGTGGTGAAAGAAGAACCAACTACTAAATATATTTAAATGTCCAGTATCTTCAACCATATTTGCACTCATGTAGATCACCCTGTAGAGTAGTTGAGATGTAGTAGTGACATGTAGAAACTTTATATTTTGCTCAATAATAGTCTAAATGGCAATGAAGACGATATGCATGATACCACACTTTCTGACGTGATACAGTAGTTTGTGATGTAGACCCCAGGGTCTACGCCTCTAGGAGGCCTGAACAAAGGGGTTAACATATTCTCCAAATACACAGTCTGGGAGCTCTTTGGGTGATATTACAGTACAAACCTATACATCTTTGGGGGAAAAACGGTAAATAAATAAGATATTCATTAAAGTATTTGAAAGGTGTTTGAAAGGAACAAGCCTTGGGAATTCCCTCTATCTGTTATTTTCTCTGTTTAATGCATCTATCTGTTATATATTAGTACATATTATACCAGCATATTATTCCATATCTGATTGTTACATTATTGCACTCTATAGAAACCTCTGTGAATGGCAGGAATTGGACACCTGAATCAATGAGGAAACTTGGGAATCTTACAGTCATGAGGTATGAAATGCCACCTTCTGTCATAATATTCTCCAAGGTCAGTTCTGAAAACGTCTTCTACGTCCGGCTAAGCTCAAGGGTCAGCCATTCTTTGTCAATATTCTCTAGTTACTGTAGTTTAATTCAACAGCCTCGCAACATGCTGTCAGGATGAATTTATAGGCATCAATAATTATCCCTGTGTTAGCGTGTGCTGTACTGCTTTTCCATCTGGGCGGCTGTCCCATTTTTGTCTGTTGCTGGCTCACTGCCGCCCTCTAGTGAAAACTATTTAAACTATTAAAAATGGAAGGCTGTATAAATTATTATTATTATTATTATTTTTTTAAATTATTTTGCGCCCAACAAACACAGGGTATCCAATTCCCTCCTCAATTTGGAATGTCCAATTGTCTCTCCAAACCACATTCATAAAACAACCCCACTATACTAGACACAGGGTATCTTTACCTCAGTGTAAACCCCACGGCTTTCCTCCGAATCACGTGGCTCAACCACCTGAAACCATCAGCTGATCATAGGAGGTATGACAGATAAACTTAAGCCTCCAGTATCAGAACTCTCTAACAGTCTGTCAGTCTGTTGAAATAGTTACAGTATGACTTTTCAACTACTTTAACCCCTTTGCACAGGCTTCATTTGACCCATTCTTGTCTGTATTGTACCGTTCTCTTTAAAGCTGTATAACTCCAGATTTCAATTTTACACAAACACCTATAATGGCTTAAATTAAAGAAGCCATGTGTACCATTTATTATCATGCCTTAAATTAATTTATTTTCATAATTCATATGTAACGTATGGGTAGTGAATACACCACCACCAGTGAAAAAGTTCCACCCCTGAGAGTCACATATGTGAATAAGGTAAAACTTTTAATTTTCTGGTTCGCAAACCTCCTGTCTGCATGTGTACAAAATATGAAAGTGATATGTATTACTGCTCAAGTACCATGAGGCAATTTGAAACGGTGTACCTTGGTGTCCAAAAATCTATCCAAAATAGACAATTGTGCATGACAGTAATTCAGGAGATACTAAACATTTTTCAACAGATAAACTCTTTTGACTTATTTGAAATATATGCATCTATATCATTAGATAATTTTTTGCAAAAAATATGCGGAATGGTAATAGGTGTCCAAAAACCTACCCAAACCTATCAAAACCCATGAAAAACTATACAAAGCTATCCAAACATGAACACAGCTTTATTGTCCATTTGAAGCACATTATCATGTCGTATAAGGAATCAATTAACAAGGGGAATGACCCTTAGGTAATCAATTTCTTCGTCTCAGTTTAGTTTCCAGTGCCAAAAATGCCCAACACAGTTCTGGTCATAAAAGGTATTTATTACCAATTATTAGACTAAAATGTATGAAAACATGCACACAATTTAGAGGGTCGTATGAATTACTACAACTATCTCTTATATAAACATATGCCAGCCCATTGAAGTACTATAAGGGACAGCTAGCTGCCATGTCATTCCTTTATGTCACATTAGTTAAGCTGGTGCATCCAACATAAAGAATGCCTAGGCCACACATGGAAGCTTCTACTATAATGTAATATAAATTCCTAGTAATGTTACAGTTCAGCTGTAATAGATTGAAAGTTCACCACATTTGTCATTACTTATGGTATAAAAATTCAAGTTGCCTCAGACAGGGACTTTTTTCCATAGACTCCCCGTACTTTATCATTGAGCCTTATTCAGGTTTCGCTTAGCTTATAGCTAATACCTAATAGGTAGCTAGCTAACTAGGTATAAACAAATCTAAACCTGAATAAGACTACAGGTCCTTTAATTCTGAACTTGGCGCCACTACTGTAAAACAATATGATATCATAAACAATATAACACAACCTAGTCGCCTTTCTGTGGCTAGCTTGCTATACTACTATCAATACAACACCATAAAACATACGTGTTGTATTGAAAGTATATATAAAAATACAACACGCACACATGTTGTACAAGCGGCAACACTTATCTATGGAATCCATGCTTACTGGTTTAGATGAAGTCATGGGTGTCAATTTCCTCATGTGAATCCAGAAGACGACTACACAATTCAGCAGCAGCACACAACTCAAGCATGGAAAATCCTTTTGTCATTGTGCAAAAAACATTTCTCACCGGTGCTCACTACGTGATGCGTATTACACGCTTTCAAAATAACAGAGACGCAGATGCTTATTGATAATACTGTTCTGCTGACACGCACAGCTCTGACAATCACTCACAACTGTCCAATGACTTACCTTGTATCTCTTTGGAAAGCTTAGAATGCGTTCTTTTTGGATAATGACTTTTGATTTTTAAAAAATATTTTAAAGATTTTTCCCGTGTTAAAACTTACACCGTACACCACGTATAGACAGAAAAGGCAGAACATTAATACAGAATCTTAGAAAGGACATGTATATATGTATATAGGCTTTAATAATGTATGTAAGGTTATGACTTTATTCCATACCTTATTAGAGATTTTCCTAGCAGAAGGAAATTATGTGATGACGACAGAAATTCACTCTAATAAGTGAGCAGGCAAAACCGGTTTAATTTACGTATATTCAGGACGTTGTGTGTTTTCTTATTGTTGCTATGATAGTATACAATTCTTTGGTGGTGAAAGAAGAACCAACTACTAAATATATTTAAATGTCCAGTATCTTCAACCATATTTGCACTCATGTAGATCACCCTGTAGAGTAGTTGAGATGTAGTAGTGACATGTAGAAACTTTATATTTTGCTCAATAATAGTCTAAATGGCAATGAAGACGATATGCATGATACCACACTTTCTGACGTGATACAGTAGTTTGTGATGTAGACCCCAGGGTCTACGCCTCTAGGAGGCCTGAACAAAGGGGTTAACATATTCTCCAAATACACAGTCTGGGAGCTCTTTGGGTGATATTACAGTACAAACCTATACATCTTTGGGGGAAAAACGGTAAATAAATAAGATATTCATTAAAGTATTTGAAAGGTGTTTGAAAGGAACAAGCCTTGGGAATTCCCTCTATCTGTTATTTTCTCTGTTTAATGCATCTATCTGTTATATATTAGTACATATTATACCAGCATATTATTCCATATCTGATTGTTACATTATTGCACTCTATAGAAACCTCTGTGAATGGCAGGAATTGGACACCTGAATCAATGAGGAAACTTGGGAATCTTACAGTCATGAGGTATGAAATGCCACCTTCTGTCATAATATTCTCCAAGGTCAGTTCTGAAAACGTCTTCTACGTCCGGCTAAGCTCAAGGGTCAGCCATTCTTTGTCAATATTCTCTAGTTACTGTAGTTTAATTCAACAGCCTCGCAACATGCTGTCAGGATGAATTTATAGGCATCAATAATTATCCCTGTGTTAGCGTGTGCTGTACTGCTTTTCCATCTGGGCGGCTGTCCCATTTTTGTCTGTTGCTGGCTCACTGCCGCCCTCTAGTGAAAACTATTTAAACTATTAAAAATGGAAGGCTGTATAAATTATTATTATTATTATTATTTTTTTTTAAAATTATTTTGCGCCCAACAAACACAGGGTATCCAATTCCCTCCTCAATTTGGAATGTCCAATTGTCTCTCCAAACCACATTCATAAAACAACCCCACTATACTAGACACAGGGTATCTTTACCTCAGTGTAAACCCCACGGCTTTCCTCCGAATCACGTGGCTCAACCACCTGAAACCATCAGCTGATCATAGGAGGTATGACAGATAAACTTAAGCCTCCAGTATCAGAACTCTCTAACAGTCTGTCAGTCTGTTGAAATAGTTACAGTATGACTTTTCAACTACTTTAACCCCTTTGCACAGGCTTCATTTGACCCATTCTTGTCTGTATTGTACCGTTCTCTTTAAAGCTGTATAACTCCAGATTTCAATTTTACACAAACACCTATAATGGCTTAAATTAAAGAAGCCATGTGTACCATTTATTATCATGCCTTAAATTAATTTATTTTCATAATTCATATGTAACGTATGGGTAGTGAATACACCACCACCAGTGAAAAAGTTCCACCCCTGAGAGTCACATATGTGAATAAGGTAAAACTTTTAATTTTCTGGTTCGCAAACCTCCTGCCTGCATGTGTACAAAATATGAAAGTGATATGTATTACTGCTCAAGTACCATGAGGCAATTTGAAACGGTGTACCTTGGTGTCCAAAAATCTATCCAAAATAGACAATTGTGCATGACAGTAATTCAGGAGATACTAAACATTTTTCAACAGATAAACTCTTTTGACTTATTTGAAATATATTTGCATCTATATCATTAGATAATTTCCAACTTTTGTAAAAAATATGCGGAATGGTAATAGGTGTCCAAAAACCTACCCAAACCTATCAAAACCCATGAAAAACTATATGCAAAGCTATCCAAACATGAACACAGCTTTATTGTCCATTTGAAGCACATTATCATGTCGTATAAGGAATCAATTAACAAGGGGAATGACCCTTAGGTAATCAATTTCTTCGTCTCAGTTTAGTTTCCAGTGCCAAAAATGCCCAACACAGTTCTGGTCATAAAAGGTATTTATTACCAATTATTAGACTAAAATGTATGAAAACATGCACACAATTTAGAGGGTCGTATGAATTACTACAACTATCTCTTATATAAACATATGCCAGCCCATTGAAGTACTATAAGGGACAGCTAGCTGCCATGTCATTCCTTTATGTCACATTAGTTAAGCTGGTGCATCCAACATAAAGAATGCCTAGGCCACACATGGAAGCTTCTACTATAATGTAATATAAATTCCTAGTAATGTTACAGTTCAGCTGTAATAGATTGAAAGTTCACCACATTTGTCATTACTTATGGTATAAAAATTCAAGTTGCCTCAGACAGGGACTTTTTTCCATAGACTCCCCGTACTTTATCATTGAGCCTTATTCAGGTTTCGCTTAGCTTATAGCTAATACCTAATAGGTAGCTAGCTAACTAGGTATAAACAAATCTAAACCTGAATAAGACTACAGGTCCTTTAATTCTGAACTTGGCGCCACTACTGTAAAACAATATGATATCATAAACAATATAACACAACCTAGTCGCCTTTCTGTGGCTAGCTTGCTATACTACTATCAATACAACACCATAAAACATACGTGTTGTATTGAAAGTATATATAAAAATACAACACGCACACATGTTGTACAAGCGGCAACACTTATCTATGGAATCCATGCTTACTGGTTTAGATGAAGTCATGGGTGTCAATTTCCTCATGTGAATCCAGAAGACGACTACACAATTCAGCAGCAGCACACAACTCAAGCATGGAAAATCCTTTTGTCATTGTGCAAAAAACATTTCTCACTACGTGATGCGTATTACACGCTTTCAAAATAACAGAGACGCAGATGCTTATTGATAATACTGTTCTGCTGACACGCACAGCTCTGACAATCACTCACAACTGTCCAATGACTTACCTTGTATCTCTTTGGAAAGCTTAGAATGCGTTCTTTTTGGATAATGACTTTTGATTTTTAAAAAATATTTTAAAGATTTTTCCCGTGTTAAAACTTACACCGTACACCACGTATAGACAGAAAAGGCAGAACATTAATACAGAATCTTAGAAAGGACATGTATATATGTATATAGGCTTTAATAATGTATGTAAGGTTATGACTTTATTCCATACCTTATTAGAGATTTTCCTAGCAGAAGGAAATTATGTGATGACGACAGAAATTCACTCTAATAAGTGAGCAGGCAAAACCGGTTTAATTTACGTATATTCAGGACGTTGTGTGTTTTCTTATTGTTGCTATGATAGTATACAATTCTTTGGTGGTGAAAGAAGAACCAACTACTAAATATATTTAAATGTCCAGTATCTTCAACCATATTTGCACTCATGTAGATCACCCTGTAGAGTAGTTGAGATGTAGTTGTGGCATGTAGAAACTTAATATTTTGCTCAATAATAGTCTAAATGGCAATGAAGACGATATGCATGATACCACGCTTTCTGACGTGATACAGTAGGATGTTTGTGATGTAGACCCCAGGGTCTACGTCTCTAGGGGGCCTGAACAAAGGGGTTAACATATTCTCCAAATACACAGTCTGGGAGCTCTTTGGGTGATATTACAGTACAAACCTATACATCTTTGGGAGGAAAAACGGTAAATAAATAAGATATTCATTAAAGTATTTGAAAGGTGTTTGAAAGGAACACCATAAACATCTTTAAGCCTTGGGAATTCCCTCTATCTGTTATTTTCTCTGTTTAATGCATCTATCTGTTACATATTCGTACATAGTACATTATATTAGTACATATTATACCAGCATATTATTCCATATCTGATTGTTACATTATTGCACTCTATAGAAACCTCTGTGAATGGCAGGAATTGGACACCTGAATCAATGAGGAAACTTGGGAATCTTACAGTCATGAGGTATGAAATGCCACAAGCACAGCCACCTTCTGTCATAATATTCTCCAAGGTCAGTTCTGAAAACGTCTTCTACGTCCGGCTAATTACAAACTGTCTTTTTTTCCCTGGTAATAGAACAAGAGGCCTCTAGATATATCTCAAAATTAATTGTTCAGAATCTCCAGAGCAGATTAAGCTTTCAAATCAAACAGCTTTCATTTCTAAAGTCCTGAACAGGTATCAAATGCATTTGTGAGTACTTTTCTCAGTTTATAAAAAAGTATGTATGACATTTAGCCATCACAATTGGGTAGTTGCTAGAATTAAATGATCAGGACCACTTTAAAATCTTATCAGGCCATTAAAAGCTGAAATTGTTCCACAATTGAACTGTTCCACAGGACATTGTAGTTCACAAGGTCAACAAGTTCGTTTTGACATTGATATGGCAACCACTTAAATACCATGAAGAAATTTTCTGTTGTAAGGACATCTGTGTGAGTAAACTTTCTGAAGGATCGGTTTTCCTTGTGCATGACAGTACATGGTACATGCCTTGCGATCAAATATGAGACAAAACAGGCATTTCCTGCTTTTTCTGAACTGCTAAGGGAATGAACACTACACTCTTTGCCTTAGTGTGTGTGCTCAGATGTTTAAAGGTGCACTATGCAGGATTTATAGCCTTACTGTGGTCCTGTGTTTACAATCAAATAAGTCTCCTGCTCCATCCTAAACCCCACCCACTCATCGCCATTGAGGGCCAAAACATGCTTTGAGTGCAGCAAACTGTCAAGCAAAGATAAAATGAAAATAACATTTTTAGCAACATGCGTTCTATATGGATGACAACAGTTACAGTAATTAGGCAGTGTTATAACAATTTTAAAAAGGCTATTCCGTGCGTTACAGAATGTGCTCTCAGTACAGGAGAGTGCATATAAAGAAAAATGTACAAACAGACTCATAATAGAGCATTCGTAATAGAATGAAGCACATTTATTAAATATGACTGAAGAAGTCAACGGGTGATGGCTTATAACGATCTTTACACTGTACGTGCACCTCGTAGGAACATTGTTACTATGATGGTAGCGAACCTACTGCCTAGTGCAGTTGTAGGTAATTTTAACTTGTGGTGTTTTTTCTTGTTCAGTATTTAGCTAACTTTATTCTAAACATTAATTTAGAAGAACTGGGATGTAAAAACAGAATCATGTGTGGAATAAGTAACCTTAGCAGATCATATATTGTCTATAGAATAGAATAGAATTGTTATGTTCTGAGTTCTGTATTTTTATTTTTCATGTTCATTCATGTATTTATTATTCTCCATATTATCATTGCATCCCCCTCTGTTCGTGGGTTGTCCGAGCCTCATCTGTCTGTCTTTGTTTTGTGTTCCCCGAGATTCCACTCCCTGTCTTTGTCATTGCACTATTCG
This sequence comes from Ilyophis sp. 1 JC-2022, assembly GCA_022702515.1. Taxonomy (NCBI): domain Eukaryota; kingdom Metazoa; phylum Chordata; class Actinopteri; order Anguilliformes; family Synaphobranchidae; genus Ilyophis; species Ilyophis sp. 1 JC-2022. The sequence goes on along the minus strand of CM040405.1, from coordinate 13,527,062 downwards.
GGTGATTTTGGTACATTCGGATTTTTCTCTGTATTTCATATCTCGTTTTCTTCCTTCCGACTTAATTAATATTTATATATTATACTAACATATTAATCATACTAATTGTTAGATTAGATTTAATACTAACCTACTAACAAATTAACATAATACTAAACAACTAACATACTAACATTAGGGATTTAGAATTTTCAAATAACATGACCAATTCCTAATTTATCTTGAGTTTCTACCTGCAGCTGTCATTCTCCCTCGTTATCCTATCCCTGTATCTATCTGATTTCGCGTTCTTTGCACATGTGTCCACTTCCGCGTTCCTCCCCTTCGAGCTGTGCACGTGTTACCTGTTAACTCCGGGTCGATTGTTCTCATTGTGTTTACGTGACATCCAGTCCATGTCTTACGTCTACCCTTGTTATTGTTTTATTGTTCCTTGTTACTCTCATTGTTCTCACCTGTGAGCTATCTCCCCTCCCCTCCTCTGCACACCTTATTCCCATTATGTCTGTCTCCCTCTGTGTATTTAACCCAGTCTTCCCAGTCCTTCTTTGCGAGTTCCTCACCATTGTTAACAACATCGGTTTTTGCCTCTTTGTTTTCGAGTCTCTTTCTGAGTATCGGTTTTTCCACCGAGTTTCTGTTAGTTTTGTATTTGTTTTCCTTCCCGTTCCTCGTTGTTTATTTTTCTGTTTCCTTGAGATTACCTGGTTTTGACTTCTGCCTGTGTTCTAGCGACCCTGAGTTTGGACTTTGTTTGTCGTACCTCTGCTGTGCCTTCCCGGTTCTGACCTCTGCCTGTTTTGTGACCACTCTTTGGACTCTATTTTTGGTATGTTTCCCCATCATTAAACTTCGGGTTTTTGTACTCCCTGCCTCCTACTGGGTTCCTTTTTCCCACCGGTCTTTACAAGAATGGAATAGAATAACTTTTATTTTCCCTTTAGGGAACTTAAGTTGTAGCCACAAGCATCAATAAAAAAGACATAGACAGTGGGGCAGACCCACAAAACACAAGCAAACATATCAAATAAAGACATTCAATAATCATTGCATTAATCAAATGATTTAAGTGAATTAAAGTGGAATACAGCCATGATTAGAAATACCCCCCACTGTCCCGAGATGTCCAGTGTCATTAAGTCCAACACACAAACTCCGCCTCCACGACTTTCCTCCATACACACAGTGTTGCGGTCTCTGTACACTGTCGAAACTAAGCACCGAACTGCATCAGCCTTCCCACTCGTCGCCTCGCTCCTCCCCCGCATTATCTTCTCCTTCCCTTCCCTGGTTGCCTTTTGGAGATTGCCTGCACTCCCGGATCAGTCCTGACATCTTCAACTCCGGTGAAGAGCGATGGTAAACTTTGTTGCTGCAGATCCAACGGACATTCCCGAGCATATGTTGCAAATGCGTCTCCATGGTGATGACCACAAACAAAATGATCCTGACGAAACAATTTGTCAATATTAAGCAGCAGGAGTGCCCTGAAAAATCTCCAGCCCGCTTCCCCGTCCCACAACAGTCACAGTGCATGAAAAAAACAAAAGCCAAAAGCCAGACACAACAAAATGCATTCAAATGAACAAACACGAACACGAGAGACAGCTGGACTACATGTCGCCATTACAGTGCCACGCGACGTCACTATCATCGCTAGCTAATACCCTTGTAAAGTAAATAATTTTTTTCATGAAAATATTTGTATACTAGCTACATAACTAACATAACTATATCTAGCTACCTAACATAGCTTGCTGGATAGCCATTAGGCTACTTGCAGGTCCAACAGAACACTCCAACTCCACTCCAACACTCCGCTTTAATTTTGGCTTGCTGTACCGCCACTCCTTCACATCCGCCATTGCAGTAGCCGAATAACCGAATACGACCCCTGTTCCCTGTCCACTGTCCCCTGTCCACTCAGACCCCTGTCCCTATGTGCCCTGTCCCCTCACTTTGCAAGCAGTGTGTGAAATAATATTTATTTTAAATGTTTTTTTATTTTTATTGAGAATATCAATCAGTTAACATATGACGATTGTTACAAAGTGTAGATTATGAATGAAGAATTAACAAAAATAAAAAAGAGTATTTTGTAATATGAACCTATCTTATACCATAGATAGACATATACGCTCTATGTCTTTTATACTTTTACTTCCGGGTTACTTACTAAAATTGTTGGATGAGTGCACTGTTCTGTGCAGTGTGCTCCTGAATTCCCTCAACAAAACCCCGGAAATAAGGGGTTCATCCTGGTATTTTAAGTGCTCCCATTTGTGAGAAAAAGTCACACGCTCAAAATTTTTTTGACGAAGTGGACTCAAATATGCGCCCTTAAAAGGGTGTCGGGGTCGTTTTCAGACACGGCCCTGATTCCACTCCACAGGCTCTTCAGCCACACCCACCTCTCCCCTTTTTTAACAGAGATCACCAGTGCATCATAGATATGACTAAGCATTATTATTTTATAATATTTTCCAGATAAAAATCCTGCATAGTGCACTCTTAAAAGTAAAACATGGTCATGCTCGTAAAACCATTAAAATTAGTAGTGTATTCCTTTAAAAATTCAAGGAACTTATTTTAACATGCTCAGGTATGAACACATATTGTAAACTTATTGTACATATATTACAAAGTTTATGCACAATATAACCATCAAATTTAATATATTATGCAATAACATAAAATATAATCAACTCTGAGATAGTGCATACTACTTTATAGTGTATACTAGTGGTGCGTTCCAGACAAAGTCTGATGTAAGAAGTTCCGTCCTCATTTCTCTGACCACAAAGCCATCTAGTGTTTGGAGCTCAAAAAATTAAGAATACATAAATGTAGAAACCCATTGGTTGAAAGCTATGCTTACTGACTAGGGAAGGCCAATGTTTAGTGATTAACTCATGTGGTTACACACCTGTCTCTGCAAGCTGGTTTTATTACCATTCCATGTAGAAAATTTTACACAACGATGTATTTTAATAGCTTAAAATTGTCTGGAGATGATTGTTTACAATTCACAGTGTACTTCTCCCTGCATGCCACCATGTTTGTGTGGCATCATATAATGCCTCTCAGTGAAGTTGGGAGTTGTTGAATTCCGCCAGTTTCCAAGTTGGAACTCTGACATTACGTAGCATTCCATTGCACTATTCCTAGTAGGAGTTTGCAAATTCCGGAATGCAGCATTTTTGGCAGTTCCTAATTACTGAAAAACGTCAATATAAATCTATGAACACTCCACCCATCCTTATACAGCTATGGAGGACTTGAGGCTCTTGGATTTGGAGGTCTTGCGACCAATGCTTGAAAACTTGCTGCTGCCAGTGCTACACAAGGAGCTACATTTGTGCCTGCTGCCGCTCCGGCTGTGCCTGGGTAACATGTCCCTGGGCTTCCGCAGGGCTGAGGACTCCTTCTGGGCCAGGTTGTGCTTGTTCTGGTCGCCGTAGCGGCGCTCCCGACCACCGGCCCTGGAGGAGAACCACTTGTAGGTGACGTGCAGCAGCTCGGCGAGGCTGGCCAGGGCCGACAGCACGCCCACGGCGAAGTAGAAACACAGGAAGACCGTCTTCTCCATGGGCCGGGACGTGAAGCAGTCCACCGTGTACGGGCAGGGGAAGTGACTGCAGGGGAACTGGGCCTCCACCCAGAAGCCGTACAGCCACCACTGGCCCACCACGAAGGCCACCTCCGCCATCATCCGGAACCCCACGTTGATGATGTAGAGGCACCGCATGCGTTGGTCATCTCGGACGCAGGAGGCAGGGTCCCGGCGGCGTCCCTCTGCTTTCTTGTTCTTGTGGTGCATGGCGTACATGAGGAAGACGAGCGAGGGGGTGCAGATGAGCACAATGTGAAAGACCCAGAAGCGGTACTGCGATATAGGGAAGGCCTTGTCGTAGCAGACCTGCTTACAGCCGGGCTGCAGGGTGTTGCAGGCGAACTCCTCCTGCTCGTCTTCAAACAAGTCCGTGGCCACGGTGCCCAAGATCAGCATTCGGAACACCAGCATGAGCAGCAGCCAGAAGCGACCAAGCATGGGCGAGTGGACCTGCAGAGTGTCTAACAGCCCGCTCAGGAAGCCCCACTCCGCCATGGTGACACCGTTGTCTGCTCAGACCTCGAGATCAGCGCCCTCAAAGCAGCCCAAATTTCTGGGTCACAGCAGCCACCGCGGAGTAATCAGAATCAACCTTATGCTCCTCCGGCCCTTCCTTCGTAAGCCAGTTCTCTCCTGCAGAGAGATTTGAATGAGGAAAAGGTTAGAAAATCTGAAGTTGTTGTTATTTAAACATACATTATGTTGGGCTCGAGAACCAGAGGTATGTGAACATTTGTCAAGTTTAAAACCTGTAGGGGAGAGAATCAGCCACAAAAACCCAGAATCACCCACCAAAAATAATTATAAAAAATAAAAAGGTTTTCTTACGTTTTATACGGCGACAGAGCCTGGCGACAGAGCCTGGAGCCAAAATGACCCCACACAACACCTCTGTATACAAAGTTGATACAGCATTATGTTTATTGCATTTAATCCCACCAAATTAGGAAAAGTCAATACAAGATGGAAAAAATAAGGTTAACTGGTTTTTAAGAGACGTCAAACACTGAATGGGGTCAAATTGACCCCCGAACACAACAAGGGTTAATCTGCCTTTTCAGGTCTCCAGTGTGTGGCAGTCAAGTCTGTGGTCCATAATCTAAATCTCTGATCTATGCATCTAAAAGCTTAAGCCAGAGTACAATAAATATTTTTGTTATTGGTATAATAATGTTATAGTTTAATTGACTTTATTTCATTTTAATTACCTTCAAAATGTCAACAAAGAATTATGAGGTTTGCACTTTATTTTCAATTGTTTTATTGTGCAAAAGGGGGAAAAAATTAAGACAAATGTTTTGGCTGCAAAGCTCAAGGTTCAAGGTTCAATTTTATTTTTTATTCAACTCTACTATATATATATATAATACAGAGGGAGGATGATTTTTGTTCCTCTCATCATCCACGGTGCAAAAAAAAAAAAAAAAAAAAAAAAAAAACAAACACATACACAATATAAAAAGATATAAATCTAAAAGTGCGTGAAAATATAAAATACAAGTAAATCTAAAACTAAGATACATATAGTGCAAAAACCTTCACTGTGCCATTTAATTACCTCTGCCAACAGAGTTAACAGGGGTTATGCTTTAGCCCCATTCCGTCTGTCTGTCTGTCTGTTAGCAGGATATCTCCAAAGGTTATAAATGCATTTGCATTAAGCTTTGTGGAAAGCTTGGTCATGGGGCAAGGAGGAACTGAAGAACTTTTCACACAGATTGGCCAAAGGGGGTGTGGTGGTGGTTGTGGCTTCTCACTGAATGGATTCATGTAACACCATGCAGGAGGGTGTCAGATAACTCATTTCCAGCCACTGAAACAATATAGTGCTGATTGGCCACGCAGTGTTGCAATAACAAACTAACATGCGTAAGAGCGGACAGAATTTAAACAGGCATATCTGTATTTAAGATACAGTAGTGAAAATGCCCGCATATCCTGATGTGAAGGGCATGGGAAACAATTATTATGTTTTGGTGAATATCCAACATGTAGAACTGGCATATCTTGACAACTGCACAGTGTACTCTACTAAGTTAAGTTTTCTAGCTTCATTCTGTCTATATCACTTTCATCATGGTTTTGTTCATTACTGGTTAAAAGGCTTAAAGGTAGCAGGAGAGATAACATGTACCATCAATGCAGGAGCAACCATCACACAAACTGTTAAAGTAGTAAAAAAATAAAATCATAAATGGATTGACATTAAATTGCATAACTGCGCATCTACGTCTACATCGGACGATTGAGCACATTGCTTTATCGCAGCCTGGAAATAAATTAAACATTATTCATTTTGTAATTTTTTTGTGGTTCTGTGCATGCGAGTTGTGGTTTGAAATCGGGTAATCACATATGCTACCTTACTTTAGAATCTCTCTGGCGCGTTCTAATTGCGGTCACATTGATGAGCGTGTCCCACTGAGCAAAAGCCAGAATGGAGCTCAGGTTTTACCGGGGTATAGCCTGGCTACATTCTAACCGGTTAAAAAACTTTCACTTTTAAATCAAGTTTTTCCGGGGTGTGAAGTCTATGGCACCGATAACATTGGACAGGTTGGCAATTTCATAAAAACCCTGCTTTACCTCCACCTGGCTTTGTATCTTGCAGGGGAACTGGATGTACGCTGGCATTAGCTGGATTAAGCTGTTAAGACCACAATTGCAACACTGGCTACAGACATGTAGGCTAAACCAATTTAAAGCAAATTTCATTCATTGGTTAAATGTGTGTTTTAATTAGCATAGCCTATGCAAGGTCATGTAGAATTTCGATTTTTAGAAATTTAGGAGAAAAAAAAAAGCATTAATTAGTCTACATTATGGGTCTAATTAAACAGCTTCATTGCCTACAATTGATTAATAGGTGTAATCTAAAGTGTTTGCTTTTTACAATCATAATTTATTACGTTTGCAATGTGTATTTCAAAGGCTACATTTAGTCTTGTGAATTTAACAGAAAATAAAAATAAATTCATATTCTAATTATCACTCAGAAGCTACATTTACCAGCATTCTGAATTTACAAACGAGGTACGCGTGCTCCTGAACAGGTGTAAATTTTGTTCGAAGGTAATAAAAAATCTCATATACGAAAATGTTGATGAATACCAAAATACGGGCAAAATTGCAAATACGAACAAATTAGTTCTGCTCACGTTTCATGAAAGAGGCCCAATGACTCTAAATTATATACCATGCTCATTATAGCAACCAATAATTTATTTAAATGCATATATGAAAATCCCTTGCTATAAGCAGCCACATCCAAATTTGTCATTGCTATTATAATCTAATTGTTCATGCTCATCTTTTCAAAGCAATATCCTACCAACATTTTCTCATTCAAATAATATTTGTCATTTCTCAAACACTATCTGGCCCAAAGCTTGACATAATCAGTAAACTGTTATATTTGTTTATTTCTGTCCATTGTCTATCAGCATTATATAATGATAATAATAATGATTATTCAATATTGTGTATCATTATATGCATTATAATACAATTATTACATGATACATTATATACAATTTCAGTCTGTGAAATACTGAAGACTATGAATGAATGTCAATATGAAAAATTGTGTTACCGTGTTGCACGCTTTCTTCGGGACCCCAGACTGAAAGTACAGACAAGTACTCATGAATTTTCATGAGCTAACAGCTTGAGGAGGATGCACTGGGAATGAACAACTGTCATAACAGAGTGCGTAATACGGACTCTGTTCTCTCCCATATCCTCAGGAATGTGGCACTGGCAAGAACCAGGCGCCCTGCAACTGAGCCCGGCTCTGACGATTCCGGTTGAAAAGGTACGCCAGAAAAAACCACCGTCTCCCTAAACCTACTTTCCTACTTCAGGCTATGCAGTGTAATTCGCTCCCTTCAGTGGCATTTAACTAATAAGATGGTAAGGCCTCAATGATTTCTCCAAATATTGGTTGCATTTCCTTTCAAGTATATAATGCGCGGCTCATGGACTGCCCTGTTCCCCGTAGCGGCACGGGGCAAGAATGACGACGGTCCACTGGGGAGAGGGTGGCACCCTCAGGCTCAACGAAACGTGACCCGGGGCGGAAACTCCCTCCGTGCAGGCCCCAATCTTGAATATCAAAGCGCCACAGTAATTTATGTTTACCCGAAATGTTTAGTTTTCTTGATGAGCATATGAAAGGGTTTCCTTAATTTCAGGAAGCAGCTCTCTTTGGGCACCAGCGCCTTGGCTGCTGGGTGGAGTCTGATTCACAATGGGACAACATGAAGAGAGAGGGAGAGGCCAATAAGGAAGGCCAGACAGCGTTGCCACACCGGGTCAAACCGTAACACTGCTCTACCAGACAGGCCCATCCTCTGCAGACAGCCAGCCAGCTTCCACCTGTGACATATGCTCTTACCATAGCTCATTCCGCCACCTGCTACAGTACACAGCACGTACAATTAAATCAAGTGCCCTGTACATACAATGTACAATGTTACATAACTACACATGCCTATTTATTACATGTTTTTCTTATAGCCGTGTTAAAAACCATTCAGCCTGAGAGAAGAGCCAACCTGCTTAGTATCAGCAGATTTTATGGCTGTGGGTTTGAATCTAAGGTGGGGAACAGCATTTAGAGCCCAATTGACATTTCAGCAAGTGCTTCAATAAAAATCCAAGTCCATACACAGGTCAAAGAAACTTCCGATTGTTGTTAATTCATAGCAAATGTGACAATGATAAATATTATCTATATGCATATGATAAAGGGCATTGCTGTGGCAAAGTGTATAGTCCAATGTATGACCAAATGCTCTTTTGAAACAGTGAGTGTTCATATACTATTCGTTTAAATAATATATACCATTGTTTTTGTTTAAATTCCTTAAAATGACCTTGGTCCAGCACAAAACTATGGCACAGTCCTCAACTGAGCAATATCCTGAACAATAAAATGCAATTCAACTCAAAGGTCAAACATACTGTACCTACATATAAAAATGAACCATGATACCATGAACCATGGTTTCTGTAGGGGATCTCTATGCCCAGAGACACGGGGGAAATATTGGAGGTCCAGGTGCTACAGATGAGGAATCTTAGAGTGTTCTAAACAAACACCACTAAAACGGACAATAATCCGTAGTGCACGGGAAAAATAAAGAGAACACAAAATAATAAGCGAGGAGCTCGATATCCGAGCAAACAAAAGAAATAAGCAGAAACACTTATCTAACTCCCGTTGTAGAGTGAACAAAAAAGAAGAAAAAAAAAAGTAAACCTTAAGACGAGAGCAGGTTTTATTGGGAAACAAAAAAAACAAAACCTCTGCTCTGAAATAAGAGAGCGAAAGAGCAATTTTTCTAAATTGTACTGCTAACAAGTCGCGCGTTGAGACGCAAAGCGGTCGATCGCACGCACACCTCCTATACCTTTACCGGCTAGAATGTTACATGAAATAACATGGAAGCGACGAGAAAAAGAGAAAGCGGGGTATAAACAGTGAGCGGAAATGCAGGACAGGTGAACTCACTAATCACCGAGGCGAAAGCAAAACCCGTAGCGGAACACAGAAAAATCCGATAGATTACAGGTAAACGGAAAAAATAAATACTAAATGCGGTGATAAGGGAAGGAAGGCGCCATCCGTGACAGTTTCTGTTTCTATGCTGCCACTGATATGTTATTTACTTATGTATTTCAAATTCATAATGTAAAGATAATCTTTGTCTAGCATACGGCACAATAAACATCTGTATACTAGTTAACAATTGGAATTCTCAAAATATCAAAGCACACAGATTTTCTAACACAACTGAAAAACACAAAAGAACACGGATACTGTCGCAAGAGAACATCAGACCTATCAGTAAAAAAACGACCAAGGGAACAAACTCATACCATAAAATTTGCAGAAATTAATAAACATTTTTACATTACATTATAGGCATTTAGCAGACGCTCTTATCCAGAGCGACTTACATACTTCTTATTACATTTATCCATTCATACAGCTGGATATATACTGAAGCAATGCAGGTTAAGTACCTTGCTCAAGGGTACAACAGCAGTGTCCTACCTGGGAATCGAACCGGCAACCTTTCAGTTACAAGTCCAGTTCCTTAACCATTATACTACACTGCCGCCCATAAACCTGTAACCAGAAATCCATGGACGCCACAAGTTACATACATGAGAGCAAAATTACTTCAGCCTGCTTCTTTGATTTGTAATACAAGTTTGCTGAAATTTTCCCATGTCCACATCCAATTATATTTAAAACACTACACATTATACATATAATAAATTATATTAATATAAGCTCTCACATAAAATAATAATAATAATAATAATCAAACTAAATTAGGAATAAAGAATATGAATAATTTTCTTTACTGAAATGTAGGCCTATAAACAGAACTCTTACCTTTGCATGGAGACAGAATGTCTGCAAATATGAAAGAACAACCTTACTTTAAATTCCCAGATGTTCCAAAGGTCTTTTTGCAGAGTTTTGTGAAGTTCTCTTCACAGCATTTAAATCATAGGTAGTAACGCACATAGACTGAAGTAAAGAGCCAAGAACTGGTATATCAGCATACTGAGGTTTAGCTTTGGAAGCAAAACCGAAACAAAGGGTCAAATAATTTTAAAAAAAGGTATGTGGAATGTGGAACGCATTGGTGAAACGTCGCCTTGCAATTTAGCTTGCTTTAAATAGACTAACGTTAGATCAAACGGCTTAGCATTTAAGTTAACTTAACTTTGATTGCGAGCTTGCGTGTGATATTTATCTCTTGATAGCAGCCGCATTTATTTTACTTTTAATTGATTGCATTAATTCCTCGCCGGGTTCAAACCACAGAACCACGAGAAAATCTTTAAGAGAACTGTATAAGAACAGTTCTGTGGTTCAAACGTGTCGGGCTGGAGACGTCGATTTCAAGACTGAGTTTATTAGCTGACTTTGAGTATATTAATATACCTATTGACATTTTCTTGAAAATATATTTGGTGGGTGTGTAAACACCCCTCTGTGATATGTTGTGGTTATTTGAACCTGGACAGGTTTACATTTGGGAAAAAGCCAAAGGAAGCCATCAACCCACAATGCATGTTTCCAACTGTGAACCATGATTGTGGATCTGTAATGAAATTACAGCAGCCATCTCCTGGGAGTCTTTGGGTCTAAAGATTGCTCTGCATGGTCATATAACAGGCAAAGAATATGAAGCAATTTTCCAAACCCAGTTACACCCTATGGTGCAAACAATATTCCCTTGTGATACCCTCAAATTCAAGAGTGGTTTCATGAACACCAGAATAACATCAAATGCTTTTCTTGGCCGCCACAATCACCAGATCTAAACATCATTAAACCTTTATGGAAAGTTCTGGAACGCATAGTATGAAGCAGATTTTGACTTTGCTTCTTCAAAAAAATTGGAAGGATGTAAAACTATAAATTATGATTTTTAGGGCTCATTTTTAAAAAAATCTGATTTTGTAATTTTTAAAATAATTAATGGGCCCTACCATTCGTGGAGAGTGGCTAGTAGCAGCAGTGTACACAAAATAAGAATTCCTATTAGAATTCCTGTTTTGCTTAGTATGGGGCATTTGTAGTGCCAAAGAGCCAGGAAAATTAAAGCTGAAGTTTACAGCTGAGGGTGACAGTGGACAGAAATGTGTTGGTGACCAATTTCCAACCTCAATAGCTAGTTAACTATATGAATATCTGTTGAACAATATAGAACATAGCCTACATCAAGACAAATATGAAAAAAACACTTGGCTATAGGGTGAATGAAAAATGACATCAAGAAATGTCATTCCTACATTTATGTTTGAAATGACAGATCCAATAAGCCACCCCAAAATTATATATTTAAGACAATAAACATAAACATGGACCACGTCTCTGTGATCATGTCAATTACAACCCATATGATATACACTGAAATACTCTTGTGAGTCTAACGAATCGATTTGTCATTGTACTGCCATCTACTGGTTATTTGGTTAATCGCCTTCAACCTCAGCAGTCACCTTCAAAATAAGCAGTGTTCTGGACTCAGATCAACATTTCTATAATCCAAACAGCACAAGTCAAACCAGAAATGTAAAAATGAGCACAAAAACTACATTAATAAATAAATGAACATAAAAATTTAAAATTTAAACCAGTTTTCTAATCTACATGGAACTGAAAATCAAACGAATCACACACAGGCATCGCAAAGTCGCTTTTCAGAAGAATTAAGTACAAAGGTTTGTAACATAAATAATATCACTCCAGTACAGGAAATGCCATGTTAATTAGACAGCTGTACACATGTGTAAATTAATACAGATTAACCAAAATGAGGAGGTTCTCTCACCTATTAGGACACTGACATTTACTAGCGCTTTTACTCCCTCTCCCAAACCCAACTAGATGACCACTGGCCAAGCAAAGGCTGTAACTGGAATAACCAGTGAAGCTTTATTTTTAGTGCCATTAGTAAAAGCTAAGAAGATGTAGCAATGCTAACAGCTGGGGTTTGCTGCATCACAAAGGTGAGGACCACTAAAGGAGCTTAAGCCGCTAATGGGCAGAAAAGAAAAAAGGGAATAAACACTTCTGGCTAAACGGCCAAAGGAAAAATCAACCCAGGAAATATGGGCGAACTCGAAAACACAAGTGAGTGAGTACAAAAACGAAGTCTCCGAAGTTCAAATACTAGAGCCGACTCGGGGAGACAACAAGAAAAGAAACACCTTTGGCACATAACACTAAAACGGCCGGTAAGAAGGTGAAAACAAATTAGACAACAAAGGAGACTGTCTCAGGGAGAACAGCACGAAGTCAGTGGAACAGAATTAGCACAAACGAGGAATAATCCTCAACGTAAATACTAATGTAACTAAAGCAAGTCCCTCGTAAACATAAAGCAAAGCTTTAATATTATGAGATCGCTTGTACCTGACAATACCTGGCTCAATGTAAGTTGATCGGACAAAAAAAGCGCTGGGAAGCGGAAGTGAGGGGCTTGCAGGTAGTAGGACAGGTGAAACGAATAATTGTAGTGGTTCGTGCCTGTTTGTTTTCTTTTCTTTTGGGGCTCTCGTCTTGCCTTCTCTCTCTCACTCTCTACGTCGTCCTCAGACGAGCCCTCCATCGGCGTCTCCAGTCATCTCGGTTCTCCATACATCTGGCCAGCTCCTTTGTGCTTTCTGCACCAGCATCTTTCCTTAGTACGTCCACGTAGGTAGGTGTGGGACGTCCTCTTGGTCGATGCCCATGTGTTGGTTCCCACAGTACGAGCTTTTTGGCCGGGAGTTCTCGGTGTCGATGGCAGTGGCCGGCTAGTCTCATCCTCCTGACTGCTATCTTTTCTGATACACTTGGTAGTGCCCCGTACAGACGCTTGTTGGTAATGTGCTCGTCCTGGTAGATGTTCAGTACTACACGTAACATTCTGGTGTAGCACCCGTCCAGGGACTTCTGTAGGGCTTGCTTTAGTGTCCAGCATTCACAGCCGTAGAGGAGAACGGACTCCACGGTCGCAGAGAAGAAACTGATCTTAATACGTCGGGGGAGGTTGGATTTCCACACGCTGGTCATGCCATTAAGAGCTCTCCAGGCAAGTGCTTTCCTCACTTTAAGGTCCTTTTCTGTGGAGCCGACCCATGCGCCCAGGTATTTAAAGTCACTGACCTCCTTTAGCACAGTGCCTTCTGTTGTTGTTAGAGGCGGATGTTCTTGGGGGATGTTATAGGTCATGACCTCGGATTTCTTTGCATTTAGCATGAGGCCAACCCTAGCACACTCTGACTCCACTCTGGTCAAGAGCTCCTGTGCCTGCTTTACATGGTCAGATAGCAGGCAGATGTCGTCAGCGTAGTCCAGGTCTGTCAGGGTTTCTGCGGGGTGTCTCGTAGACCTTCTGGGCGTGATAGTGAAGCCGAGCTCCTGCTCCCTTCCTTTCATAGCTTGTCTCAGAGCATAGTCCAGTACTGTTATAAAAAGGAAGGGGGCTAGGGTGTCTCCCTGCAGCACTCCGGTTTGGATGCTGAACTCCTCGCTGTTACCGTCGGGCGTTGTCACTTGGGCTCTCGTTCCCGTGTACATGGTCCCAATGGCTCGGAGTAGGTTGGAAGGAACATCGTAGGCCTTAAGTATTCTCAACATCATTCCTCTGTGGATAGTGTCGAAGGCCTTCCTGAAGTCGATGAAGCAGAGCACCGCCGCCAGGTTGTTCCTCTTTACCTCCTCAATGATCCTCCGTAGCGCAAGGATCTGGGCTAAGGTGGTTCTCCCCTCTCTGAATCCGTTTTGGTTTTCCCTGAGGTGGGGATCGATAGCACTCCGTATCCTGTCCAGTATCATGCGGTTGAACATTTTTGCGATGATACAGGTCAGGCTGATACCACGGTAATTGTCCGGTTTTGAGAGATCTCCAGATTTTGGTACCGGGATGATGTGCGAGAGAGACCATATTTCTGGCATGATGTTTTCCATCAGAGCTTGGTTGCAGATCTCCAAGATGACATCATCAAGATTGCAGTTCTTGATTACCTCTGGGGGAATGCCGTCAGGTCCAGCACTCTTCCCCTGCCTCAGGGAGGCTTTGACCTTGGCAAATTCCCCTGTTGTGAAAGGGCCGTCATCAATGTTGAGATCCCTCAGGACTGCTGGTATTTCCTTCTCGGCATCTTCCACTGTCTGGTGTGTGCCAAGGAGGTTCCTGAAGTGAGTTAACCAGGTGGTCACTCTCTCTTCTGAGCTGTTTCCTGCCACCTGTCCCTCTTTCGGTCTTTTCCTTCCACACATCTCATTGATCACCTTCCATGATTCGCTGTACTGGTGTTCTCCCTGAGCAGCTTCCACTCTGCGGACCTTTTGCATCAGCTCCTCACCTCTGATTTTGTCGTATTCAGCAAAGAGAAGTCGCTTTGCCTCCTTCAGTGTCTCGCGTTGTTCTGCGGACGGGTCTTGACCAACTGCGTGGCATGCGTCCTCCACTTTTTGACGTGCTGCTATGACATCTGGGTGTTTCGATCTCACAGGGCTTCTGGTCTTCTGCATCATCGGTACACACCTCGCTGTTGCTGCCTCGTTTGCTTCCATGAACTTCATGTACACTGAGCCCGGTTCCTCCTTCACATCTTGTATGTGAACACGGTCCCTGACCTCTGCTGTGTATCTGGCTTGTAGTTCAGGGTTTGTGGAGAATGTCCTCCAGTCATGGCGTACCCTGGGGCTCGGTTTTGGGATCCTAAGGCTCAGCCGCACTCTCATGGATACCACGCGGTGGTCAGAACCCACAGAGTTGAAGGTGCTGTAGGGTTCCGCATTCAAGATGGAATTCCTCCATTTTCGCCTCACTAGTATGTAGTCTAGTTGACGCCTCATACCAGTAGGCCGGTCCTGGAAGGTCCATCTTTTGCCAGTTCTTTGCAGCAGTAGTGAACATGGTATTGCAGCCAGTAGTCTTGTTCCAGGAGTAGGGCGGCAAGGTATGCTCCATTCCGGTTTGTGTCGTCATGGAATGTGTAAGGTGCGTCCTTTCGACCGAGTCTGGCGTTTGAAGTCACCCAGAATCGCAAGAAAGTTGTGAGCAGGGATGCTACGGACTGCTGTTGCCAGGTCCCTGTAGAACTTCTCCGCTTCCTCAACTGACACCACGTTGGTGGGTGAATACACTGCCATGATGGTTGTTACTGGGCTGCCATCAAACTCAGCAATGAGGATCCGCTCTGAGAAATGGTGGGTTTTCCGGAGCGCCTTGCGTGCCCGAGGGCTCAACAACAGCCCCACACCTCCTTGCTTTTCCGCCACGCCGAGGAGGTGACGAAGGTGTAACTCACCCTCAACCCTGCAGTATTTGATGTTAATCTCAGCGTGCACCCTTCTGTGCTCCTGGACTCCTAGGATCTCCACTCCTCTGCTCTCTGCACAGTGTGTGAGTTCTTCCAACCTCCCATCTTCTCTGACTGTGCATGCGTTGAAGGTCCCCATTATAAATGGTTTCCTGCAACGCAAGATTGCGTTAGACCGAGTGCTGTTTTCGGACTGAACCCTCCCTTGCAGGTTTGGGGTCCAGTCGTCATGTTGTCCCCCAGGAGGAGGCACAGCACTACAGTCCGCTGCGAGGCTCCTGCGGACTCCCGCCGCTGGAAGTATAGGGATTTGAAATAAACTACTCTCCATGTTGGGCTTTACAATGCTATATAAGGACTGTGGGGCGCAACTCCTCTCCAGTGTGGCTGGTTTTATTTCAGAGTGTCCTTCTCCTAGATGGGTTGCCTACCATAGCTATGAGCCCCATCTGCCCATATGTTATGTGCCCATAGTGGGGGCAGTGGTTGGCGGGTGCCAGGACCGGTGGGCCTGCACACCTCGCCTCTGGGGCCCACTTGCTCCGAGCCGCGAAGTCCCAGTTACCCAGTGTGGGCCACGAGGAGGCTATGTACCGGCAGGAGGAGGCTTACGCACTCGGCTCCTCTTTTCACCCCCACAGGAGGGCGGCAGTAGCTGAGAGCAGAGAGTAGCAAGCAGGAGCGACATGCAACATACAGCATGCAACATGCACTAACTACAAGTACTTCTACACAGTACTACTGCGC
The DNA here is from genome assembly GCA_022702515.1 of Ilyophis sp. 1 JC-2022. Lineage (NCBI taxonomy): Eukaryota > Metazoa > Chordata > Actinopteri > Anguilliformes > Synaphobranchidae > Ilyophis > Ilyophis sp. 1 JC-2022. The sequence continues at coordinate 13,510,855 of CM040405.1, read as the reverse complement.
TGACGCATCACACACACCCTGTGTGCAAGCACACACACACACACACGATTGGAAATCTATCTGATTTTTTCCACGTTCCGCTTTGTGGTTTGCAGCCCTCATTATTGTTTTCACCTGTGCTTCTGCCTGCAGGGTATTTAAGTTCCTCACTTCCGCATCTCCTGTGCTTGTTTGTCTCACGACATTGCATTCGAGCCAGGTATAGCCAGGAACTAGCGACCTCCTGATATTAAACTTTGTTTATGTTCAGGGGGGACTTGCTATAGCTACTTATCGGGTATAGGATGGCTTTCCACCTAGTAGCGTTTTGTGCTATCTATTTTGTTTCTTTGTTGTTGTCTTGGAGACAATTTTTTCTTTGTTCTTTCGTTTTGGTTTTGCACTCTTCCGGCTTTGAGCTATTGTAGCCGAGTGTTCTTTTGTTTTACGAAGTTTCCCGTTATTAGCTCATTTTGTGAGCTTGGGAGAGTTTGTTTGTATTCTACTAGTTTTAGTAGTGCGCCCGGTTTTGTGGGTTGATTTTCATTTGGGCTGTTAGCCTTAAGGAATTAGGTCTTTTCTTTCTTCCTTTATTCCCCTAATTATTGGTCCTCACTGTTGTGAGCTGACTTATTCTGATCTCCCCACCTTTGCGTTTGAATCTCAGAATAATCAATAAACCCCTTACAATAATAGGCGAGGAGAAGCAAAACCCCGGAACGGAACGTGGGAAAAAAATCGGATAGATTACTAACCGGAGAGAGAGGACGAGAACCGTAGTGAAAAAGGAGAAAATAACCATGGACCATGACAATATGTGCTTAAAATATACCAACTGCTGCAAACACTAGCCCAGACACTTTTATTTCAAATACGTGAAATTGACCATGTGTGAAATTATGTAGTACAGAGCCAAATCAAGAAAAAATATGTCTTTGTCCAAAACATTATGTAGGGCACTGTATGCAATTTTTATTGTTTAATTGATCTAACTAAAGGGATTTCTTTCTTTATTTGACAGGGACAGTGCACGGCCACTTGGTTTTTTCATCTGTAGAGCAGAAGGCATGCAGGTAACAGTATTATGATTAATACAATGAGCATCAAATAGACACAATCATTATACATCAAGGTTAAAACACAGGGCTCTATCTTGACGATCCTAGCGCTAAGTATGGCGCAAATGGTCGTCTGCAGCTCAGCTGCCAAGAGATGATAGAAGTTTGTTAAAATCTGGCAGGATGAAAGCAATTTAAGGTGGCATTCCCCTTCGCTGAGGGACAGGTATGTGGTCTTTGACCGATGGACCCTTTAATTATTAAGCATTTTTTGATATAGCCTACACAATAATAATATTTCACATTGTAATCTTGATATTTTTAGTCATGCTTGTGCGCGCCCCTGTGTGCAACAGACAGGAGGGTGTATGCGCGTTGTGCACACGTCTATGTAGATGCACTTATATGTGCCAGTAAAATAACATGTAAACAACTGCAACACTTTCTGCTGGCTCAAGATAGCAAGATGCCAAAAATGATCCTGGCCACACCTCATCTTAAGACCAAACCACCCAGTTCACTTGCTATGGGCGCTATAATGACCCCTGCGCCGGGTGTAAAATAGCAAAGACGCTTGCGTTTGGGTCAGCGACGCTTAGCGCTGGTAGTAAGATACGGCCCATACAGTTATATCCCCATTATTAATAAAAGACAAAAAATTGTAACTGAAGTATACAAATTAATAATATACTTTAGAAAGTGCTTTATAAACAGGGTTCTCATAGTGTTTTCCAAAGATTTTGGAATAGTGTTTTTCCAAAAAAGATTTTTGAAAAATTCAAGGAAATAAATTAACTGGGAAAAATAAAAATAGAATTACAGGTAATTAATAGTAAAGTTTACAAAGATGGGGTTTTAAAGGTATAAACCGCGCAGCTCTTATATCTGTCTTAATAATAATAATAATAACAACTTGGTTTGGAGCCATTTGAGGCGGTTCAGACATCTGGTGTGGATTCCAGCTGAGTGCCTCCCTTTGGAGGTGTACTGGGTACGTCCAGCTGGGAGGAGAGCCCTGGGCAGACCCTGAATATGCTGTCGGGATTATATTTCCCAACTGGCCTGGGATTGCCTCAGGATCCCGCAGGATGTGTAGGAGGAAGTCACTGGGCAGAGGGATGTCTGGGCTACTCTGCTTGCCCTGTTGCCAGCGACCCTGACTTGGATAAGCAGTTAGAAAATGGATGGATGGATAATAATAATAATAATAACAATAACTTTATTTATATAGCGCCTATCATGCATACAGCTCAAAGTGCATTCCAATAAAATAGATAAGTAAGAAAAAGTAAATTCCTTTTGAAATCTCATCCTTATAAATTGTCACTTTACATATTTCTTATTGATATTAAGGGACAATTTACATGATTTAGGATTCAAAAGGAATTCAAAAGGAATTTAAAAATTTGAAATGTTTTATACTTAACTAAAAAAAAACTCTTGGAGAATATCCCTTAGTTTAGGGCCAGCACAGAGAATGCTATAGGTCTCCCTGATTCCCTAAAAGCTAGGCTATCCCTTATTTGTTGACTTGAGACCCCATTTGGTAGACAGATCAGTCACCAGAAACAAAGTCAAGGCCTTAAAAATAACAAACAAAATCTAAAAATTCTAAAAGCAACTGGTTGACAATGAAGGCTACCTATGGCAGCACTCAAATGTTGCCATAAACTACCGTTAATTATTTTCTGAAAAGCACTGTTTCACACTGGTCTATGGAAGAAAGTTCCAGAAAATATCCTGTCACTAGTATCGGGTACAGCTGATAAGTGGTTTCCTGGTGGGACATTAAGAATGATTAGATAATCAGCGCTGGAGAACAACAACAGCAGCAAAATCAGTTATATAATGTTTACATAATAATATAATAATGTTACTTACACTGCGGAAGTGACTGTGCCATCTCAATTAGTGTGTTTTGGCTCTGTGTAAAACAATGCTGGATAGACAGTATAATCACCTGAGGGAAGAGGACAAGATGTAGACCATTCCTTTCATTTAAAATATAGGGCCTTTTCTTACACCCAGTGCAAAGCGGCGCTAACCCAAACGCAAGTGTCTTTGCTATTTTCAGACTGACACAGGTGTCATTTTAGCATCCAGCGCTCACATTGTTTAAATAACAAGTGAACTTGCGCCCATAGCGCAACTGGGCGGGTTGGTCTTAAGATGAGGTGTAACCAGGATAAATTTGGCGTATTGCTATCTTGAGCCAGCAGAAAGCGCTTGCGCTAAAACCACCACAAAAATAGTAATAGTAATAAAGATAGTAATTAAAATAGTAATATGCGTCTACATCGACGTGTACACAACACACATACACCCTCCTGTCTGTTACACACACAGGGGCACGCACAAACATGCATACAAATATCAAGATTATATTGTGAAATGGATATTAATATTTTTCCACAAAATAAAATATTTTTTCTCCTGGAATAGACACATTGTCTCTGGAATGGTGCAAAAGTGGGGTTCTTTTAAGGCATTAAGCTACCAGTAAAAACACATTGGTCATAAGCAGGACAATATCAAACAAGGGAAAATATGCTTAAATGTGGGTGCCCAACCTGACAGCTTTAGTGCATTTAGTGTCATCATTAAGGCAAAATAACTCTTTTATTCTTTTATATATTCTTTTTATTATTTATGCTATTAATCAATATTAGAATGCACGTAATATGAACTTCGGATGAAGCTTGAGCTTCACTAGCCGAAATGCATTGCCTATGATCTGTCTGCAGTGAGAACAGCCTCATGGAATTGATGTTTGACAATGCTTCATTGTACAATCAAATGAAATTCGTTAAACAAGCAGGTTAATTTGCCTTTTTCTAAACTGAGATGGAAGCCAAATTCTGGTAGTTTATATGCTCAGCTGTTGCAGGTGTTATAACAAAATTAAATCGCATATATTTTGTAAAATAACAGCACTGGTGTAAGCTCCTGTTTTCCCATTAATATATTTCTGGGAAACGGGAAATGGTTTGGTCGGGAATTACCGGGAACTCATGCCGGTGTTAAACCCTAATGTTTAAGATTATTATAGTGTATATTAAAACACGTCATAATGGTTAGTCCGAATAATATTGATCCTAATATTGATCCATATATTCCTTGCTCGCCCACTTGCAGGTCTGTTTCTGCAACTGTAAATCGCTCTTCTTGCAGTCTTATTAAATCCGCCATTATATTAGCAATCCGCCAAGGTGCAAACGCAGGTGGATTTTAATGGGAATGGGAGATGACACTCTGATTGGATTATTGCGTGTTTATTGTCACGGTTCCATCGGCCACGGCTATCGAGAAACACTGGAGACAGTGAGTGGACTCCCAAGAGGCAAACCGGTCTGACTAAGCATGACCGAACTGTCGCCATACCAACTCCACCTCGTGGAGGAGACCTTGATGGTTCATGTGATAAACTGTTGAGGTGATGACCAATCTCACTATCACATGTTTTCACAGAGCACAGGCAAGAAGTGCCTCAGTGCGAAAAAACTGCTCGGAGGCCGCCGCGGTGGTACAACGGTAAGAGTGCTGACTTTCAGTCAGCGCAGTTGTACTCCGAAGATCGGGGTTCGCGCCCCGGTCCTGCCAGATCCGAGCGTGGCCGGTGCCCTGTGGAAGCAGCAATTGGCGGCTGCTTCCGGGTGGGGGGAGGGGCTCGGAGAGAATCGCTGCGCACAAACGGCCCTGGGCGAGTTGGAATCACGGTCAGGAGCTCGAGGAGTCGCGCCCTGTAGAGGACGTGGCGCCCTCCTTCCTACTACCGGCTGACAGGGTTGTATAGCGGTGGTTCTCAAGCGGTTGCTACATGGGGGGAATTGAATTAGAATAGGGGGGTTCAACTGGCTACTAAATTGGGAGAAAAAGGGGAAAAATCAGAAACAAATAATTAAAAAATTTAATAAAATAAAATAAATTAAAAAACTGCTCGGAGTTTGAGCACATTGATGTGGTCGTGACCACAATCCCTAAGCTGGCCAGCCGAGAGGCACGACTGCTGACGCAGCCGCAATCAGGCCAAAAAACCCTCCTTTCGAGGACCATGTTCACTCGGAACCGACGCACAATGTTGAGCACTCCTTGAATCGAGTAGCAGTCCCATATAATTGATGGACTGGCTTAGCACTAGCTGGCTTTTGCCATAATTGCCATTGATGCCCAGCCGTGTCCACATGACTGGGCAGTGTGTGAGAGCGCCATACTGCACGACTTAGTACATAAGGTACGGCAGGCTTTTTAACCCTGTCAATCGGAGCTGTGATAGAACAGCGCTCCTACTGCGGGTGAATACACAAGGGGCCAGAGAAAGTCAGAATGGGAGGACATTATATACCCGACCTCGGAACGCAAAGGGCAGGAGATGATGATGCTCCACTCCGATAGGAATGTGGAAGTACGCATCTTTCAAGTCCACAGCCATGAATTAATTAGATACAAATTCAGGCCCCTCAGGTCCAGGACTGGTCAGAGGAGGCCGTCGTTTTCCCGTAACAGAAAATAGCTTGAATAAAAGCCCCTGACCCATTCGGAGGGAGGCACCACTGAAGCGGTGCACTTCTCCTGGACTGTTTCTCCAAACTCATTTTCCTATTGAACTCAATGGAAAAATGAGTCAGGAGAAACAACCCTTAAAGTGATCCATCCAGAGGTTATAGTATTGTTTGTAAGAGTACCTGAGAATAATGTATAAAGAGTCTTTTTATGTCGTTGGGTCACAGACATCAGGAATTCATGGCATGCAAAGGATACACAACCAAATATCATATTATTTATTTAAGTTTATGTTCATTTATCCAATTAGTTTTGCTAAAACTCTCCCCTAAAATGGGGGGTACTATGTATAAAAATGTCTATAATTGCTACACGGTTCACCCGATATGGATGTAAACATTCTCAAATTAAAGCTGAAAGTCTGCAATTTAACCTCATAGTCACTGTTCCATTCCAAATCCAATGTGCTGGAGACACTGGATATCATTCACACACAACCCCCAAGCGGTAAATTAGTCAGAGTTAGTCAAGTTAGTCAGACATGCAGCTTTACAGACAACAACATGAGGCTTCTTCAGACAACAATTACTGGAACTGTACTGTCGTGTGTGAAGACTATAAACCCATTAAAATAAAGGATATTCGCTGGTTAGGTGAAAATAGAAAATTTGCTGGTGTTGCTGGACAAGTTAATATGGCAGTGTTCCGTGTTCCTTTTGTGAAAGTGGCGTGTAGCTATGTGAAAACAGGTTTCTCAGCTACATGGGTCAAAGCTGCATATGGATGAATTATTACATTACATTACATTATAGGCATTTAGTAGACGCTCTTATCCAGAGCGACTTACACAACTTCTTACATTTATCCATTCCTATACATCTGGATATATACTGAAGCAATTCAGGTTAAGTACCTTGCTCAAGGGTACAACGGCAGTGTCCTACCTGGGAATCGAACCTGCAACCTTTCGGTTACAAGTCCAGTTCCTTAACCATTATACTACACTGCCGCCCCAATTATCTCTGCACCTGGTTTGGCCAGCAACTCACCTTCAGCTGCTTGGTAAATGCAGACAGGACCTCCTTCCACTTGTTATCAGCTCTATCATCTGTGCACAGGAGAGAGGCTGAGGAGGATGTTCTGTGGAATGGGAGTGTATTAAACAGTTACTGTGAATTTGTCATTATTTGTCAGGTACAATATAAGTGTGGGAGTGTGCACACCTTTCACACAAACAGACACATTTTAATTTCTTCAAATTACTGTATCTTTAATTTATGTAGGCTTAAGCAAGTTTTGCATCTTTAAAATAATTAGCGGGTAAACAATGGCTTTCAAATTGGAAACTGCCCGAAGGAATGATTCATCATGTTAGTTTAAAATAAAGGCAGCACCAGTTGTCTCTGCAGTGACTCTAGGTGCTGATACTGTGCTACACATCAATGCCACCAATCGCAGGTTTGCTTAGGTTTAATCACCGTATTACTGAAAAGCAGGAGTGAGAGAGCAGTACTGTGCAGGAAATAGGAAGTCACATTAAATGTCAGGCCTTTGACCCGTTTTTCCTCAGTCAGGAATCACGCCAGACACGCTGACCACGAAACTAGTCAGTGTCAGAAGTGCCCTTGGCCCTGCCACTCCCTAACTCCTCCTCCACATAATTTGTCTTTGTTGTGTGGGAGACAGCTGGAGGTAGCCAAAGAGCCAGAACCTGTTGTGTCCATTCTCAGCTCAAACCTCGTATGAATGTATCGCTCTCGGTGCCAGACACCCATGGCACTGACAGAGGTAGAATTCTAAGCGCTTATGAACTAAATAATACATCAATGTGTGAAATAAGTGAGGCCTGCTATGTAAATATATGATACAGCTCATTCCTTCCTTTGTAGAGGAAGGCCCTGATGGGCGGCAGTGTAGTATAATGGTTAAGGAACTGGACTTGTAACTGAAAGGTTGCAGGTTCGATTCCCAGGTAGGACACTGCCGTTGTACCCTTGAGCAAGGTACTTAACCTGCATTGCTTCAGTGTATATCCAGCTGTATGAATGGATACATGTAATAAGAAGAATGTAAGTCGCTCTGGATAAGAGCGTCTGCTAAATGTCTATAATGTAATGTAATGATGATTGGATAGAAACAGTATATCTCCTGAAGATTTTGAATAATGGGATGGGATGGGGGGTATGCTGCCCACCCTATCCTGATGAGAGCGGATCTCTTGCTGCACATGATAAGTCCTCTTTGGCCTCTTTTCCTCTGGGGATACGGAAATACAACTTTTATAGCCTGACCCCAAGGTAGCATAGTGGACCAGGCTATTGCTTGAGGTTCAGATCAGTACCTCAAAAACTCCACAACACCCGTGCCCAATGTCCATAAAATAATGCCTTTGAATACACCTTCATTCCAACAGAAAACATACAGCAGGAGGTGTCATACTAGTCCATTACCAGCCCTCACCAATCAGAGAATTGACTAACTGAAGTAGCGACAGCCATCCTTTACCTTTAAACCATAAACATTTGAGTACCTGACTTCTTATCTAGAAAGGATGTGATCAACACGCCCTGTGCGGTAATCTGCAAAAGCAGACGTCCAAACAGGATATCCCCGCAGTGCTTTCTAAAACAAGCTGCAATCATGCTAATTTCGCACGCTACATCCTGCTGTATGTTTGGATATTGATCATTACATCCTGTGGAGCTTACTGTGATTTCTAATGGAACAGCCTGTGTGAACATGCTAGTGTTCCTCCTAAACAGAACACAAGTCCATGACTGAAAAATTATTCCAGTCTCGATGCCTGTTTAGTTTTGGAAGTTATATAACCAGAGCGGGAAATTAACTTTCTGGCCATACCAGCCACAGTGGTAAAATTTTACCAGACACCTTTTAAAAATATATTTTCCAAATTACACTAAAATAACATTTCAGATACATTATAGAAAATGCATACTCCTGTTTAGGCTATATCGCTAATAAAATAGTATTTATATAATGTATTACTGGTCAAATAGTCAAACATTGTGTATAAATGACATAGCCTTCATATGCACTTAAGTACAAACCCCAATTCCAAAAAAAGAAAAATGCACATAAAAGCAGAAAGCAGTGATTTGTAAATTACATAATTATGTTTAATTGAAAACAGTACAAAAAATATATATTTTTCATTTTCCTATTGAAGTGTATAGAAATATAAGTCAGGGGAAACAGCCCTTAAAGTGATCCATCCATATCTACTGATTGTTCCTATTGTTCCCAGTCATGATAGCATCCCCTGTTAACCTGTGGAATGTTCCAAAAATGTGTTTTTTTAACTTCCCAGTCTTTATTTGCCCTGTCCCAACTTTTTGGGAACATGTTGCAGGCATCAAATTCTGAATTAGCGTATATTTACAAAAAATAATAAAGTTGATAAGGTAAAACATTAAATAATAAATACTGTTTTCAATTAAATATATGTAAAATAGAATTTACAAATCACTGCTTTCTGCTTTTATGTGCATTTTACATACTGTCATAACATTTTTGGAATTGGGGTTTGTAAGTAGGCTAATAGTCAGAGAAGTGTAAGGATAACCGCTAGGTAAAGCTTGAGACAACATTATTTACTTTAGGTGTTGTTGCTGCAAGTGGTGCGGGTCGTTTAAGTACCGTTCGTCTCCACATGTCACATTAATAGTTATTAAATTATCCATTATCTAATACTAGATACGTTAGCTAACGTTTGCTGTTTTTCTGAACGGACAAAAATGCCAGCAATGTTAGAGCGAGCTGTCTGGAGATATCACTTTTACCTCAGAGCGTAGGCTATTGATAAATTTGTTTTACTGTGCGACGCTGGTCTTCTTGCTAGAATTGCTTTATGGTATTAACACAAATCAGTTCCACTGTAAAACGGGCTCGCCTCGGGATATTCTAGTGGGCGCTTTTTTCCTGTCTCACATTTAGCCAATCAGAGAAAGAAACGTTTACCAAAGTTTTTTTTCTCTGGTATCCACTTTGCTACACAGTCAATAGCAACAGCAGAATAAGCTGTTTGGCATTGGCAGAGAAGATTTGACAAATCTTTCATGGGCGCAACCCACATACTCAGCTGTGCTGCTCATCCCACAAATGCATGTTCCTTACAAATGGGGCACCATTTAAAAGGGAAATAAACAGGCTTTCCAACGGTATAAAATTTATTGCCAAGAAGCATTGTTACAACAGAGAAATAATCCACCAAACACAAATTTCCGAACTTTTTGTTCGATGTTTAGTTGTTGAAATGCGTTATATAAATAAATATTGATTTGATTTGATTGTTTTTGTAAAACCAGGGTGCGATTTTTTGACAGCATAATACAAAAACACTCACAGACACCAGCGCACAGATTTTTTCCAGCGCACTTGATTTATTGATAGCTGCAGGAATATAATGAATAGAAAATTACAATTTAGCCGAAATTATATTGAAAAATGTTTCCTACAGCATTTTTAAAATGTGACCTCAATATGTATGAACTTCCCTTTGAAAGCCTGCTGATTAATTTTGGAAGATAAACATTGGGTCTGTTTATTTGTCTGCTTATTTGCCAGTTTGGTATGAAATTTGAAATGCAATAATGATAGAAATTTGGGTGAAGGTGTGTGCACTACCGTGAGTGCATGTTGTAATCTATATTGTGTTGGTTGTTATCATAGATAAAGACCCTGAGTATATTGTATTTCCAAATATGTCCATGAAACCCAATCATTTGTAATTATCAACTGAAATTAAACTATTGACTCTTTACTATTCATTCAATTTGTACAAATATGTTAAATTCCAATTATATTTGAATATATTCCATTTCTAAATGTTTTAAAAATTCAAATACCGTATTCAAATTGATAACCATGCATCTTTCATGTTTCTAAAAGGGAATTTAAAAGTACTGAAATGCATTAAATATGTTTCTGACCAAATTCTGCAGCAATAAACATCAAAAGGAAACCCTTCCCATTTTGAGGCCAAATATATTGGCTCAATTCACTGTTGAATAGTGAGATGAAGAGATTTTTAAAACCTATTTTAATGTGTTTTTATGAATGTATTTTTAACAAAATAATTTTTCTAACAGGGATATTTTTATGTGCCTTTTGTGTGTTTTTCTGTCTGCAAAAAGGGCCTTGAGGCTTGAGGTCATTATACAAGGTTTTATGTGGGGAAAGCTGCTGGTCCCAGGGGCTCAAGCTGTGTGTGGATTTTAACTGACCACTTCACCAGACTGTCACTGCTACTATTGTCCAGCAGGTGTCGCCCTTCACTTAGGTACCTGATGTTTCCCATTCTGCAGGCTGTCACGATCGTTATCATTGTTCAGTCTCATCAAATAATGACTAACATTTGAAAATAATAATAGGGATGTTAGAACATGATGCTAAATCACCCTGTTGAATGATATGGAGAGAGATGATTCTAGCCCACTTGGTCACAGGAAGGTACATTCTTTGTTCGTGTTTGTTCATTCAGTTAATAATCATTGCATAATTGATGTGTCAATGTAAAAATTAGTGTCCACTATTAGCCGATCTAGTCAAAACACAACAGTGGATTCATTCAGCTCCTGCTCTGAGTTGATGTTTGTGAGCAACGCCTCACATAAAACAAGGGAGCTTGAAGCTTAAAATGGGCTTAATAATTTAAGATTATTCAAATTATTATCAAATAATTATTCTACATTGGTTGAAAATCTGCCCTCAAACTATATTTCTCAAGACTGCCTTCTAAGGGTAGCTTGGATGACATAGCTAACATGTTCAGTTTTTTATTCTTCCAGAGACCTCTCTCTCTAAAAAGGTGCACCTTGCCTCACGACTGGGGCAAGATGCCCCCCTACCTATAATCTTTTATTTATATAGCACTTTCAATCATCATGCTCCAATTGCCATCTGATTTTGATAGGTCTTATATTTAAAATGTAAAATATTTTTTTCTCAACTAAATCAATTTCATTATAATTACTAGCACTACTTGCGCCGTTTGTGTCACATAAAATTATGATAGGTTTTATTTATCCAGAGCGACTTACACAGCATTTTTATACATAGTATCCATTTACAGCTGGATATATACTGAAGCAATTCAGGTGAAGTACCTTGCTCAGGGGTACAACGGCAGTGTCCTACGTGGGACTCGAACCTGCGACCTTTCGGTTACAAACCCAGTTCCTTAACCACTGTACTACACTGCCGCCATATATATATATATAAAGTTACTCTGTAAAACAACTTGCTTCGTGATTAATATAATCATTCTTACTGTTCATGATGCATGTATCCACAAATTCTCTTTTTGTGCATTTTGAGCGCTAGCTAGAATGGGCCTGTTAATTAGCACAGTCATTCAGAACGTTCTAATATTTAGATTCATTCCTAATATGCATTCAGAACACCGGTGTATCTGGTCTGTACTTGTCATAGAGTTAAGAACCAGAGACAGCAGCACCTGAACAGTTGGACTAGGAGAGATCAATGGCTGCTGTTACGGGACCCTGGCAGACCCACCAGAAGTATGGCCATTGCTGGTATGGCGTGGCTTCTTCTAGTGACTTGCTCGAAGTCATCCCCTGTTTTGCCCAAAAATTGTAAAATGGCATCGCTATGTAGCTATTATTTTGCCTCTGACATTTCAAAGATATTTATATGAGTGTAAAATACCTGCTCTCAACATTGTGGGCTTTGATTGTTATGGTGTCTTTTTCTTGCTATGACAGCCATTATCTTATCGATTGCATGTCTTTTAATACTTGCTTCCCATTCATACTAAAATGCACATGCAATTACCTTTCCCAAAATAGCTTTTGGGCATAGTAAATCACATTACACGTGCTAAAGTAATCTATTTGCATTACCTCCTTCCATTATTTCGCTAAATAATGTATGGATGCCTAATTTAGCATATTCATTCAGGCTAACCCACAAAAATGAAAAATCCTTGTATATATGGCACTCCAAAATTGTTAGGATACTGACACTTTTTTGTTGCTTTGGCTCTGTACTCCAGCACATTGGATTTGAAATGGAACAGTGGTTCTATAAGGTTAAACTATAAGGTTAAAGTGCAGACTTTCAGCTTTGATTTCCGGGTTTGTACATCCACATAGGGTGGACCGCAATTGTAGCAATTTTTACACATTGTCCCCCGATTTTGAGACAGCAGGTCTGTCCGCATCGGGAGTTCCCAGGACGATCCGCAAAGAAAGGCAGAGTAGCATCGGAAACCACGGTTCCATTGGCCACCTGGGGGCCACCAGGAGAAGCTTGTGGTGACCCGTGCTGACCCTGTGCAAGGTCGCCTTGACCAGAGGCAACGGCAGAAAAGTGTACAGTAGGCTGGTCAGCCATTTGTGCGTAAAAGCGTCTACCCCGAGGGGGCTCGAAATTGGCTATCGAGACTCCTGAGAGGCGAACACGTCTGACTGAGCATGACTGAACCGCGTCGCCATACCAACTCCACCACATCGGGTGGAGACGCCATTTGCCGGGATGAATCTCCTGGTGAGATAAGAAGTCTGCTGTATCGTTTTCAGACACCCGGGAGGTGTACGGCACGAAGAGAGGCCAAGCTGGGAAGTGCCCAGTTCAAGAAACACTGGGTCACTCTGAAAAACTGGCGGAAACCTTACTCCACCTTGGTGGTTTATGTGATAAACTGTTGAAGTGTTGTCCGAACTCATAATCACATGTTTTCCCCGGAGCACGGGCAAGAAGTGCCTCAGTGCAAAAGAAACTGCTCGAAGTTCGAGGATGTGGTCCGACTTGCGACTACAATCCCTGAGCTGGTCTGTGCTGAGCCAAAACAACACTGTGTCACTGTCCTAACACTTTTGGAGTGCACTGTATTTCCATTTTAACACAGTTAAATTTTTGCACCTTTGTTAGTTGATCACCTCGGATGATTTTTTGCGGGTGGTGACAGTTTTTACACGTGTGATTTTGTACACGTAAACCTTTAGTAAATCGACCCCTTTTGTGTGAACAAACATATTAAAAATATGACCTGGAAAGGCAGAAGCTACTTATGCAAAGGGGAATGAAATGTGACTAAGTAAAGAAGGAAGATGAGTGATGAGGTAGGCTGCAGCTTGTACACTTTTCTCAGCTCACTCTTCTGTTGTGACGGAGAAACAGTCCAGGTACCCTCCTTCAGGCGAGCTGTGGGACTCTTAGAAATTCTGAGGAGGGAAGGAAGAGAGGGAGGGACAAGAAACACAGGATGGGGGCTGGCAGGCAGCTTGGGTCAACCCAGGCCTCAGCCCGCTATCTGTAGCCTACTTCTTGTCACAGAGCAGAATGAATGTTTTAGGTCAGCGCCACCGGTAATCCTGAGTGACAGGTGCAAAGGGCCAACATAGGTATCCGGCTTATGTGTAAAGGAACAGCCCCACGCCCCCGGGACACCCTTTTCATTTATTGATGTGTTTTCTTTGCTATTTGATGTAGTCTGACTGGAGCGGAAGCTGGTGACACCAAAACCGAATTACGGCAGTTCTGACAGAGCTTTTCTGAAGCTGCTTGATGTCTACTGTTAACATGGAGAGGCAAGGAAACTGAAAAAACTACGGTGATTTCGAGAACAGGCCCTGGCTCATTTCAGATGGTGGTACAGCAGATGTCAAACAGCAAACGGAGCCATGCTTCACCCGGGGACAGAAACCACAGATTAAGCAAACTGTGAAGTGAGATCATTCTCTTTGACTCAGCTCTGTTTCTGCATTCAACTACAGCACAGACTATGACACACAATCATAGGTGTCGACCCATACAGTTTTGCCTGTATAAAATACGGTTTTTCCACCTTTTCGAAGGTATACGGGCGTATTAGGTTATGATACAGGAATTCTAGTCTAATACGTTTTTTTCACAAACGTTTCCAGTTTTCTTATCGACTTGGTACTATTTTCACAACTCGTAGTACAAAACTAAAAACTGGTCACACTTGTAATGCAGCCAGTCTTTCATTCAAAACATGTAATTGTGCATTCATTTGGATTGTAGACATATCTCATCATACAACCATTGATTCAAAATATAAGTTTTTTGTGAAATGCAATGAGAACATTGTTTTAATCACCAAAACACAACATAATGATATATTTTCAATTAAGTCATTTTAACGACCAGTTAATCAAACAGCAAGATACGTGTTTCAAATCACCCTTAGAAGTGATGAAAGTAATATGCTACAGTAGCCTACTGTAAATTGCAGTAGATTACAGTTTTCACATTTGGCAATAAACTTACATTACCTAATGAAATTCACAGAAAATCTATAATTCCCATAATATCTATCCAATGTATGATCAAAGGTGTGATCAAAGAAAATGTTCTCTACAATCATTCATGCAACAAAACCAGTTTTCTATTTTTCAGATATAAATTAGTTTCAACATAGGTGTACTGTCTGTAATGTGAGACATTGAAAGAGTGATGAATGAAAAAACATTTAGCACACATTTGGTGCATCAAGCCTGTCTTCGGCATTTGCCCATTACAGTTTTTTACAATCACGTTGGCGCTCATCTAACAAGTTTGTGCTCAATTTTCAAAACATTTGACAAAACAGTCAACAGTCAGCACTTGTAACACAGCCTGTCCTATTTTCAAAACCTTGAATTGTGCATTCATATCTTTGAAGTAATCTTGCACTTCAGAATCATTGGTTCAAATAACTAATTTATCACGAAATACGAGAGGAACGTTAGTTTAGATCACCCACACACAAGGTACCGATAGCTTCACTCTTTAGTCGTTTTTACAATCCTTTAATATTGCAGTAAAAAATATTTGATCCATGTTCTTTTTGTGGTTCTAAATAAAGGGAATAGTAGAGATAGTAGAACAGAGTGAAATCATTGAACAAAATCTGAATTTATTTTTAAAAATACAATTACAACATAGGTGTTTTTATGATTTTGTTTGAATCATAGCAACAAATAATACAGTAATTATAGATAAAGTGGAGAAAAAAAATCTCAAAAAAATAATAACAGTTCTGACCTCTAGCTATGTTGAAGCCTGCCTCATCCACAAAGAGAAATGTGTGGTGGTTCTCTTCATCATCCAGCTCCATCACCCTCTAAAGAAAATTGAAAGAAAATTACCCTACAGAATAATGTCAATCAAACTTGAATCTTTGCCAACAGGAATCTTGAAACTGAACATACTCACTCTATCTGCATTACTTTCAAAAGGCACCATCTTTTTTAGAGACACCTGATGCCTTTTCAGAATGCATCCAATAGTTGGCAGACTTATGGCCTCCACCTTGTTCAACATGAACATTTCCGTCAGGCATATATATTCTGTCCCAAACTAAATTGACCACAGCCAGCACTTGTTGGTAAATCAGAATTCAACCTCTGCCTCCCCCATTTGGCCATGTCTCAATTCTGTGGGGAAAACAAAGAATACATTCATTCGCAACACCTACTGTGTGGCATGATTATACAATAATTTGACAATTGAGAGTAATGCCTGGTGCAATGACTTAGGCCACTGTTGATCTCCTGAGGTTTGGCTGAATCATTGTAGCTGTTGTCATTGTCATGCCATGATTTATGACAAGGTCCACAACTATTGTTTGAATTTCATTGGATACTTTTCAGTTGCCATCACTGTCTTGGTCCATGGCCTTGTCCTCTACCATGTGACACCCCCCCACCCGCCATCTCTTAAACAAGGCCCATGGTCACCTCTCTGATGAGGCCTAAGCCCTCCTCTTTTTAAAAATGAGTTTATTTTCAAAATTAGATTTTTTCGGTTGCCAATTGAACCCTATTCTTATTTAATTTCCCCCATGTAGCAACCACTAGACAACCCCTTCAGCCAGTATTAGAAAGGAGCATTCGGTATTAGGTATTAAGAATATTTTAGGAGTATTAGGAAGGAAGGCGCCATATCCTCTTCAAAGACATGACTCCTCATGCTCCTGACCATAATTCAAACTTGGCCATGGCCATTCTGTGCACAGTGATACTCACCGATCCCCTCACCCACATAGGGGCAGCTGCCAATTGCCACTCCCACGAGGCACCGGCCATGCTCAGATCTGGCAGGACCAGGGATCAAACCCCCGATCCTCAGGGCGCAGCCGCACAGACAAAGTCGGCGCCTCTCGAAGCCCTCCTCTAAGGTCTACGGCCACCTCTCTGAAGGAGTACTTGTCCTCTGCCATTCCCTTGACCACCTCCTCCTCCTCCTCTCACTGCTTGACCTCTAATCTGATGTGGATCATCTGCCTACTCCATGTTTTTGCTATGTTGTTGCAGGTGGATACAGACCCTTTCATACTTTACTGTAACCAATCATCATTACTGTAACAAGTTGTCATTATTGGATAAGCCAAGAAAACAGCCTACATACAGGTGCAGCTCAGAAAATTAGAATATCGTGAAAAAGTTCAATATTTATATTGAACCTCAGGTTGTTGTGTGTAGCGACGGCCAGGTATGACAAAGTATTTAACTCTGTACTCTGTTTCAATATTTTGTATTTTATTCTGTAAATAACATTGATTAGTTTAAGTAAATGACCTGCCTGGCTAATAAATTGTTCTATATCTAGACTTGATTTGCATGGTCTCCGTGAATTGTGTCTCTATTACCGGGTTTCACATTGACTAATCTTGTTTGTGGTAATGTGACTGCTCTACTAGGCCTTAGCCAGTTCTAGGAGGATTCTATGTTCTAAAACCTCTGAGCACCTGTGATGGTGATATGTTCAAAACCTCTGAGTTTCTGTTTCCTAGTATTTGATAGATCCTATGGTCAAAAACCTCTGTGATACGTTCCAATCCCTCTGAGTTTCCAGTTAACCTCATAGATTCTATGGTACAAAACCTCTGTACACCTGTGATGGTGACACGTTCCAAACCCTCTGAGTTTCTATGGGCTAGGGTCTCTGAGCTAGTCAGTCTGATTCAGTGTGTCAGTCTGCACCCCGTATCCGGGGCTATCAGCGTCCCTGGTATAGCTAGTTTCAACAGAACAGAATTCCACTCGCAATCAAGCATCCATTCTAATTGGAGTCAGATAAATTAGTAAATAAATGAATGATATTTCCCAATAACTTTTCCCTTTTCCCACAGCAATAGCGGAATGCATCACGCTTAAACCTTCGCTCCGAGCTATTCCCTCATTGGTCTAGCTGCGCGGGATTTACATATACGAGCCATTTGTTGTAGGTTTCTAAAAGATGTTAACATTACGCTTCCTTGATTATTCATGTTTGTAATATAATAATCCCAGTTATTATTGGTTGTGCTCTCTTTTTCGGATAGTAATTAGTACGACCGAGCATAACAAAATCCAGCAGTGAGTCATTCTGCCTTAGAGATCATTACCTGTACCGGTTGGGTGCTGGCTTAAGGGATGCTGGCTTTGACCTTTCAGAGTGTAAGCCTCTCCCAGCCACTCTGTCAGCAGCCTCTATAGGTTTACATGGGAAAATCCAGCTAACACAATAGAGAGGAGGCCGTGTGAACCTTTCCAAAGGGCAGGAGGAAACAGTAGTAGGGCCTGTCTTTCCTCTCATTCCCAGTGCCATTGTTCTCTCCATCATCTCACCTCCATTGCGGAGTGCAGTCACGCAAAGTCATTCACCCCAGTCAGGCTTATGCTGTAAAGACTTTCTGCTCCACACCTGACCTTGGAAGGAGCCTAGTAAAGGGACACTGCTATTGAAACGGGGCTTGCCTGTCGGCCGGGGCCAAGTAGTGTGGCAGCTGGTGAATTTAGAAGGGTGGTCGAGCTTTGTGCTCATATTTCCAGTGGACCTCTAATGATCGAGGGTGACTGCACTCTAACTTGGCACCCAGCTGATTGAAAGTGTGTACGTAGACGGCCTGTGGAAGGTGCACTACTGCATGTATTCTGTGATCAGGCGTGGCCTTTGAAAGAAAACATGTGGCTCAGTACAGTTAATTAGGGACTTCACTAGTGAAGATTTATAGCCCTTCACCACGGACAGACAAAAGCCAGATGTGAATTCAGGAGCAGAATTCAGGGTGCTGCAGAAGAGCCAATGACTCAGGCTTTAATGACTAAGCGAGCACAGCGTCGCTCTGCTTTCATTTTAGCCTGCATAAGAGCGTTGGCCTTTTCTATCAGCTTTTGCATTCAACCCACTTTGCCCCTCTTCTTTCACTGAACATTATTCAGAAGTCATTATTCATCACCATCCTCTCCAGCTACCAGTGTCTTTCATGCTGGCAGCATTGCCTGTCTCCCAACATCCAGCCATGGCCTCCCACTATCAGCAGGAGAATCTCAGTAAATCACTCTGGCGAAGCACTAGTTGAACTTAAGAAGGAGGGGATGCGGTTAATATGATACTAAGTTTGGCTGGGTATCAAACTTGTTGAACCAGCCATTTCTCAATTAAAGGTTTGCGACAGTTTTTGCTAACAAATCAATTATAGCTGTAAAATTGTTATTGTGTGCAAACTTTTCCTCGCCAAGTCGTGGTCGTGAATGATAACGTACAGCTAGTAAGCCTCGAGGGAATTGATCTGAACTTCAATCACCATTTGGGGGAAATCGCAGGCTGATCCTATCGTGCGCTGCCATTTAAAGAAACTTTGAAGTTCTACGCTGTGATAATCAGGGTGTGAGAAATGCACTCTTGGTGCATCATGAATGTAGTGTCAGCAAACAGAGACGTGAAGTCGGAAGTCATTTCACAAGGAGCTAGTGTGGGCGAAGGCTAGATGATCGCAGAGCCACAGGTGAGTTGCGGCTTCAGGCCGCTGACAGGATAACCCCCGACTGTTCCTGCGGTGCTGTGTTTTCAGCTTTTTTGTTGCTTCTGATTAAAAAATTTGAAGGAGTTGCCATTCTGCCGTTGTACACCTGAGCAGGTACTTCAGCTGCATTGGCACAGTATGTATCTGGTAAGTATATGTATAAATGTAAAAATGAAGTATGTATAAATGCATAATCAAAAGTAAGATATACTCTGGTTAAGCTAATGTATGTTAAATATGTATAATTGGTATGTGTGGGGTGGTGGGTGGAGGGGAAGGATCAGGTGGAGATTGATGAGCTGGCAGCTTCATTAAGCAGGCTGATGCAATCAGCTGATCCCTGGCTGATTCGTAACTTGCATGCACGTGGCATGCGATTACTGGAGCACTGTGTACGAGAGCACTCTGTTGGCTGAGAGTAAATGTGAGATTCTAAAAAATAAACTGCACATATACACCTTTATAAGATGCTTTTTACAATTAGGAGGCAATGTGTAGTTCTCTGTGCTTGGTCTTGGGAGGAATCACTTCTCTGTCCAGATGCGACAAGAGAGGATGTCTGCAAGTGGAGTCTTGAACACCAACTAAAACAGAAAGACGTAGTAACAAGGGAGAAAGTGAAGTGGGAAAAAAAAATAACGAAAAATAAAAACTATAACTCGAAAAAAAGGCGAAAAACGAAAAACAAGAAAAACAAGGGAAATAAATAAACAACAAAGTCTACGAAAAACACGAACAAAGAAAATAAAACAAAAAAAAATAAAAACGAAGAACCCTTTTAGTTGAGTCAGAGCAGTTTAGAGCGCAAAGGGGACAAGCGGAAAAAATAAGATAACACAGTTAAAATATAAAACGAAAAAAGAAAAGCGAAAGAAAATAAAAAAAAATAATAAGATCCCTTTAAGCGCTCGTAAGAGAGAGAGCAAACGGTAGAGTGGGTAAAACAAAAAAATAAGCAGAAACGCTTAGACACGCTTATTAAACTCCGAGAAAGGAAAAAAAAAAAAAAAAAAAAAGAAAAAAAAAAAAAACTTTAACTTTTAAGAAGAGTAACTAAACAAGGTGAAAAGAAATGAAAAAAAAAAAAGAAAAGAAAAAAAAAACTAGAAAAAAAAAAAAACCCTTTCTTTAAAACAACTTTTTTAACTAATCTCCTAAACCTTTTTTCTATATACCTTTTTTTCTTCTAAAGAATGTTAAAAGGAACACATCTTTCATTTAAAGAGATTTTTAAATAGGAAGCGGGGAAAATAAATGATAATAAAACTAATGACAGGTGAATAACGAATGAAAAACGAACAGCAAAGAACGTTAAAACAAAACAAAAAATGAATTAAACGAAAACGAAACAAAAAAAAATAACGAGAACGTGAAGGAGAGGGAATCAAAAGAGAAATGGCCTCACATCTCACTCATCACACTCACACACACACCACACACACACCAACACACACCCCAAGTGGCCAATGGCCTAGCAGGGTCATGGGGACAAATTGGGGTCATTGTCTTGCCCAGGGACACACTTGACATGGAGGGAGGAGGAGCCGGGGATCGAACAGCCAACGAACCCTGCGATCAGCGGACGGACTCGACGACTGGGCCAGCCCCAGCCCACCCCACAGACAGCAGACAAGTTTTTACTCTACAAAGTGTAGTGATGATTCAGGAAGAAGAGTGAGGCAAGGTGAGAGATGGGAGGCAGGGCGGAGGGGTTGAATCAGAGGAGGAGGATCCCATGCTTTCAGTGGAGGCTGGTGCATTAGGTTAACCTGGCCTTGGCATCTCCTTTCATCCTATTGCTAGATAAAATAATTGTAAAAAATTACCTGAATAAAAAATAATCATAATCATAAATATCATAGTCATCTACTAATTAGTAATCTACTGGACAGAGACACATACATATATATACAATATTTTGGTATTTTGCCTTTGGCTACAGAGGGACATTTTGGATGTTTGTTTGTTGCTTGGTGCTGGTTGGATGGGGTGGTTGTGCCCCCCCCCCCCCCCCCCCCCCCCCAAAGACCCCCCCCCCCCCCCTAAAACATGCCTTTTAACAAGCTTGTGCAATCAGGGAAAAAAAAAAAAAAAAAATAAACCGGGTCTAAAAAAACTGTGACACTTCTGCAGTCTGCACCCCACTCTCACACTTTTCTTTCCTTTTTTTACATCGGTGCTCTGGCTCTCTGTCCTTCGGGTACTCCCTACCCGTTGTTTATATCGATATCTCTTAGCTTCAATCCCCCCCCTTCAAAAAAAAAAAAGAGCGATGACAAGGCTGATTTGAATTTGAATGATGGGGTGCAATTTTAACAACACAACACTGTGAAAATCCTGAGTGGGATGTTTTTTTTTTTTTGCATAGTTTTCCTTTTGTTTTTTTACATGTGGATGGTGTGCGATCCCTGTCAATACCTCTGGTAATGCGTGCCAGACAACACTGTTGAGGATGGCCGAAAATAAAGCAAAAGAAAGAAGAAACAGCCCAGGACGGTGAGCACATTTCTATCACTTTTTCTTCCACCATCGCAGCTGGAGTTCAGACGCTGCAGCCATCCCTGGAAAAGGATGTCCACTTAGTGAATATCTAATATAGTGCAAATACTCCATGGATATTTGAAGAAGTCTGCCGCTCATGAGAGTGGAGAGCTTTCTCTGACTGGAACTTAATGGAAAAATAATTGCATTTCATGCCATTTCGCCTGCTTACAGAGGTTCTCTCTTCATCTAATGCATATCACATTTCCCAAGAAACGGACATAGCTACATTATCTCCCTCTGCCAAGTAGGATTTTTACATTTAGTGCCTCAGTAAAAATCACTTGCATTTTCAATCTTGAAGAGAGAGTCTCCCACTACATTTCTGGAGAGCCTGAAGACTTTCAAGCTATAAAAAAAACAACACTAAACTTAATGGAGTTACACTGTGGCACAAAATGTAAAGACAAATCAACATTTACCGTGGGACAGCTAAGAACTAGTCTGTATGTTAAACATTTCAAGATTATTATCTGTCAGCTTATTTTAATTGCTTGCTTATTTGTAAGGGCTCGGGGTTTGAGGCCCAGGTGCGACCGATGGAGGGGGTTACCCACTGGAAGTAGGAAGGGATGTCCGCGAACGAAGCAGAGAAAATAATGAAACGGGAATAAAACTCCCGGCTTAGAGCCAAAATAATAACGACCCAGAAACGTGGGCGAAAAGCTCGCAGACTCGAGCAGTAGAGAACGAAAGAAAAAATACTAAATACCTCGAGCTCACAAAATAACAATGAGCTAAATAAAGAGGTGTACAAAGGAAAAGGTAAACAAAGGTACTCCTCAAAGAGGACAGGTAGGAAAAGGTAAACAAAGGTACTCCTCAAAGAGGACAGGTAGGAAAAGGAGGAAAGGCTCAGATATGAGTAAATGAAAAGGTGAAAATAATCCTAAAATTATAAACCTATACTCAACTAAAAGGCGTTAACAAAAAGGAAAACAGTCTCCCAGCCTATACCAATACCTGGCTTTGTGTAGTGGCAAGATTGATACAAAAGCGCAGAGACCGGAATATGCGGTGCTTATATACCTTATATAGACTTTAGACCTTATATAGCCGGCGGTACACCTGACCAGGTGAGCACAATAAGTGCCGGGCGGTGGGAAAACACGGCAAGGACGCCATCCCGAAGCTGCGAGGGAAACCTCCGCAGAGGGGGAACGGCAGCCTGCGGAACACTTATTACTTATTCTCATGCTTTCCCCCATAAAAATCTTCTACTACAGCAGTGGTTCTCAACCTTGGCCATGTGTCTGCTGGTTTGTGTTCCAACCACAATTGAAATCCCAGAATTTTAACAAGCTGTTTTATTGGGTGTTTTTCATGTTTCATGTTTACCCTCTTAAACCACATTATGTCAGAAATAGCTATGCATGCCATGAAGAATAAAATTAGGATTTTCTTTCATCCATTCCGTCTTTTCGCTTGCTCTACGACTCATCGGGCGCACCTGTGTTCCTTTACCCTTCAGGTATTTAAGCCCCGTAATTTCCTCTTCCGGTGCTTCTGAATTGTCTTGCATTTGACTCAGAGCCGGTAAACGTATAGGACACGGAGACCGCTTTCCTATTATTCCTTTTAGCAAAGCAGCAAGCTCCGATTAGAGCTAGGGTTTATTTATTTTATTACATCCTCCCTTTTTCTGCTCTAAGTTCTGTTCTCTCGGTTATTTTTTTTTATCTGAGGCAGTCCTCGTTCTATGCCTCGTTATCACCTTGTTATTTTGTTAGCTCTTCACAGCTACCTAGCGAGAGATTTATTTTCCTATTTTCTTTATTTTGTTCGCTCACGTACCTACGTGCCGTTCGCCCTATTATTCGGGTCGATTTCTGTTCTCCCTTTTCCTCGTCTCCCTGTTATTATTCTCTCCAGCTACTTTATTTAGTTGCATTTGTCTTCCCTTTATAACGGGGTCTCTCCGTCTTAGTGGATCTTTTAGGGCTTAAAGATCCCCTTCGCTGCGTTTGGTCCTCTGAACCTAACTCCCCCCTCACACAGTAATTGATTTAGATGCCTTGATTCCCTCCCCCCACAGCCACGTGTAATTAACTGACTGGGTACCTGTTCTGTTTCATCCTCCTGTTATGAGGCCCTCTTCTGACCTCTGTAATTAACGAGATGTTTTTGCCCATATAACTGCCTCTGGATGTGTTTTGTTTACTGCACCATTCTCTGTACACTCTAGAGACTGTATTGCATGACAATCCCAGGAGGGCAGCTGTTTCTGAGATGCTGGAACCACCAGTCCGGCACCAACAGCTTTTTTTCAGCTCTTTCCACAGATGTTCAATTGGATTCAGGTCTGGGCTCTGGTATGGACACTCAAGGACATGCACAGACTTTCTCCGAAGCCACTCCTTCTTCTGGCTGTGTGCTTGGGGTCGTTGTCATGTTGGAAGGTAAACCTTCGCCCCAGTCTGAGGTCCAGAGCGCTCTGGAGCAGGTTTTCTTCAAGGATCTCGGTGTACTTAGCTGCATTCATATTTCCCTCTATCAGGACTAGTCACCCCGTTCCCGCTGCTGAAAAACATCCCCACATCATGATGCTGCCACCACCATGCTTCACTGTAGGGATGGTATTAGCCAGATGATGAGCGGTGTCTGGTTTCCTCCAGATGTGACGCTTAGTATTCAGGCCAAAAAGTTCAATTTTGGTTTCATCAGACCAGAGAATCTTGATTCGCATGGTTTGAGAGTCCTCTAGGTGCCTTTTGGAAAACTCCAAGCGGGCTGTGATGTGCCTTTTACTAAGGAGGGACTTCCGTCTGGCCACTTTACCATAAAGGCCTGATTGGCGGAGTGCTGCCTGGATGGTTGATCTTCTGAAAGGTTCTCCCATCTCCACAAGAATAATGCTGGAGCTCTGTCAGAGTGACCCTCAGGTTCCTGTTCACCTCCCTGGTTCCCCGATTGCTCAGTTTGGCCGGGCGGGGAGGTCTAGGAAGATTCTTAGTGGTTCCAAACTTCTTCCATTTACGAATGATGGTGGCCACTGTGCTCTTTGGGACCTGTAAAGCTGCAGAGATTTTTCCGTACCCTTCTCCAGATCTATGCCTTGACAAAATCCAGTTTCTGAGGTCTGCAGATAATTCCTTTGACCCCATGGCTTGGAGTTTGCTCTGACATGCATTGTCAACTGTGGGACCTTATATAGGCAGGTGTTGGCAATCCCCAATCATGTCCAATCAATTGAATTTATCACAGGTGGACTCCAATTAAGTTGTAGCAACATCTCAAGCAGTATCAGTGGAAACAAAATGCACCTCAGCTCACTTTTGGGTGTCATATCAAAGGGTGTGCACACTTGTGTACATATGATATTTTACGTTTTGATTTTTAATAAATTAGCACAAATGTCTAAAACCCTGTTTTCACTTTGTCATTATGGGCTATTTTGTGTAGAATTTTGAGACAAAAATGAACTCAATCTATTGTAGAATATGTCTGTAACGTAATAAAACGTGGAGAAGGTGAAAGGGGTGTGCAGACTTTCCAGCTTGACTGTATATATACAGTATATAACTATAAAGGTAACAAAATAATACAAACCATGTCTTAGTTATTATGAGCTCTGCACAATATAATTTCCACAATACATACAGCAAATTTTTGATGTGTTGTTAAACCTTGTGTACCCAATGAAACAGGTGTGAGTTTTTGTACACTAATTCTTCTGATTCATCAACTAGCTCGTCTCGCAACATAGGGTACTGGCTATACCTAGCCAGCAAAGGTTTTGCATACTAATTTTTTTGCAACTGATTTCACTTTAAAACATATAAACTAGCTAACCATTGGCTCGCAAAGCAAATAAATGAACTTGCTAACTAGCTATTAGTGTCAAACCAGACCCATGACTTAGAGTGAGTGGACCGTGACCAGTTCTAGTCAATTTTATCACCTGTATAAATACACACATACATACAGTATGTGTTTGTGCGTGTGCATGTTTGTATTATCAATTAACAATTTCCATAGCTACTTCCGCAACTGATAACCAGGTATTCACTGTAGCACTGTCTGAGGGATGTTACAGTAACTAGGGGAACTCAAAACAACCTCCATGCATTTGGTAATACTGGCAACCTGATCGTGTATCCATACTGTACCCCACTGCCCCCTCGTAGGTGCAGTGATGTACAGTATATAACCACCAATTGCACCCTCGTAGTTGGTGGTTATGTTTAAGGTAGAGGCACCTGCTATGGGATCTGTAAAGGTCACGGGCAGGAGGAAGAGAAGCCTGGAACATTATGTCATGCAGCAGTGAAAGATTCAGAGAGGCTGGCACGCTCACGCTCATAAAATTGCAGTCCTTTTCCACAAACCCGGTAGCGGCCGATTAATGGGGCTGGCTAGATTGACCATAATTGTATAACTGTCAATGAGGTCATTTTCGCTAAACAGCCTGTTTCAACACTTAAAGGATGTAGGATCACACCAACATCTAGTAAATAAAACAGAAATAGCCTTTATTTTTTAATCTGCTAATGCTTATATCCAGGTTCATTTTAGCTATAGGATATGTTATATTCTTGAAATTGTTGGGTCACAGACATCAGGAAGTCATGGCATGCAAAGGATATGTGACCAAATATTAAAAGTGATTACTTTATTCTACATTATGTTAAACTGTCCAATATTTTTTGATGGCCAAAAATGGGGGGGGGGGACTATGTACAAAAGGTTCTATAATTTCTAAACGGTTGATCCGATATGGATGAAAATACCCTCAAATGAAAGCTGACAATCTGCACTTCAACCTCATTCTAATTGTATCCTTTCAAACTCAAAGTGCTAGAGTACAGAAACAAAATAACAAAAAAATGTGTCACTGTCCAAAATTAATTATGGTGCTCACTGTGTATTCGGTTAAAGATGTCTGCTATACACTGGGATGAATCTCACTCGGAATTGAAAAAACTTCCATGTTCAAAGTCATTTCCTCATTCATTAAAGCAAATAGAGCCACGCAGTTTGGATGTAGTCAGCACTAACTCAATAATGCTCACTTAGAAAGAGACATGATTGTGTTTTAAAGAGAAACCGTATCTTTACTCGTGCATTGCATTACAAAAAAATCTACAGGAGATTATTAAATCCTTTACCCTTAGGGCACACATTAAAATGGTCAGTGGTAAATAATCCTACACTAGTCTATATGAGTCGAATATGTATCAAATGTAGCAACTCTATCAGATTAAAATGCACGATGATCTGATTTATCATTGAACATCTAAAAATAATAATCTACTGGAAACGTGTGGCATGCTGCAGAATTTTCTCCAAATAGCTGCATTTGATTTGTTATAAACATAGAAATGTCTTTCCCCTCGAGTCCTCCACTTAACCTAACAGAAGAGAGATTACATGTCTCGTGCCTTTTTACAGGATGTTTGTCATAATTGGCAGGGCTGTGCGCTGTGTTGTAGCTATCACTGCTCGAGCATTCCGTTCCTGCCAATTTCCTACTGTGTAGGTTATTGCCTAGTTTGACGGTTGCGTGGAAACTAGAAGCGGTGCGAAGCGGCGATGGATGCTTTTCCAACCTCACTGTGCTGCATTCGCGAAGCTTTGGGTAAAGTCAATGGCAGGCGTATCGCGACTGGGCAAGACTATTTAAAAAATACAAATTTCTGCCTTCTCCGATTTCTCAGAGCAGTTTCAAGAAGGTGAAATTATAAGGATTGGTCGTTTCACAGTCTTCCATACTGGGTCTGACACAAAAAGGACGAAAGGCAGGAATATATAGGCAAAACACTAAACCCGCTGCTGAGAAGACGCACGAAGCAAGATTAACTTTATTTTGTAAAATCGGATCAACTTCATTTTACTGTAAGACGGCATCTTTTTCCGCTGTATGATGTTTTAAAAGGACTCGCATCGAACATATGAATTTATCGTACCGGATAGTAATGTATTTAAAGGAGCAAAAACTATTTTTTTTGCCAGCAGCATAAGGCTACCAAGTAGGCTAATCTGTCGGTTGCCACCTACCCAACCCAGTCTAAAACGCACGCTGTGCTGTCCGTCGGGAGCCGGAGGTAGGAGCGTGTTTAGCCTATGGTGTGCCTTAGTTGAAAGACAAACTTAGTATGAATATAGACGATGTACTTATATTGTCTTGAGCAAATTTATACTAGGAAGGCTATTTCTTATTTGCAAGGGGTTTTCCTGGAAGAATTAAGGACCCCGTGAAAGCCTGTTGCTCTGGTTGGAAATTCTGGAAAGATCTGCCAACTAACATTTCTACCGGTAAGGAGAAACACCCCCTTGTGTATTTAAAAAATGTTGTATAAAATGTTGTCTTTAATATTTCAGATTTAAAAAAAAAATCTATATATAGATACTACCAGTGACAACACTGTGACAGCTGCCTTGATTATTATAATAATGACTATATTGAGATGATATTATCATAATAAAACCCGTATGGATGAATATTAATAATTCGTATAGTGAAGAGTGATTACAATTGATTGTGAATTTCAATGAAGAACACGGATCGAAGCTCATGGTAATTTATGATCTGCAGCCCCATCACTGTCTTTGAATCGAATCGTTCAACCAAGTGAAAACAATAAATTAAACTAATTTTACTGTCCTTCGAGTGAAGGGCACGAGGTCAGCGGTTAATTATTTTGGGGGATATACGCATTAGATTACGTCGGAATGATTGACTGATGTGGACTAATCAGCCAGCGAGGAATTAGTTGTTGTTGGTCTCAGAGGGAACCGCGGGGAACTAGAAGCTTTCAAGCTTGATATGTACAGGCCCATGCCCGCTAAATTACAAACTACTGCAATATGCAGCTGGGACAAACTTTTAGTTAAAAATAACAAGGAATCTTCGTTAACATTTGGATATCTGTTGTGTAATTGGGGGAAATTGGTTTCCAAATCACATAGAATTACCTTTCAACTAACACATAGGTCTACTGTATGTTAACATAAGTGCATTTTTTAATCAGCAGTAATGGTGGTGTGTGAGGCAGAATGGGAAGCTGGACTGAATCCCCTTCATTCTCACCATATAGCCTACAGTTCACACTCTGCAGCAATACAAGTCACACCGGACAGGGGATCAATATGGTGGAATCTGCAGGGCACTAAAGGTTAAATATGTTAAGGCTAATTCGTTGTCTGGGGAAAAGGCACTCGCAAAGCCAGATAGAATCCCCACCATCTCCATTTATGCATTAACATTACATTGACACTGCAATGATCAGTTCATTATTCACTATTCAGTTTTTTCTTCTCGTGTACAAACATAAAAATTGGCTTAAACTTTTTATGGCCATAATGTTTATTTGATTATTTCAGTTATACAGTCAAGCCGGAAAGTCTGCCCACCCCTTTCACCTTCTCCATGTTTTATTACATTACAGACATATTCTACAATAGATTCGATACTATAACCTCTCTGCATTTTAACTGATCTCTGTGAGAATTTGGGGGTGAGACTAGATTCAGCTGTAAATTACACTGGTACAGTATGGCACACATGACTGGAGAAATGGCTGTACGTCATCAAGGGTCTGAGCTATCGAACGAGCCCCAAACCATCACTCTGCGGCCAGATATGGAGTAGATGGATGTGGATGGATTCTTTTAAGGGTTGTTTCTCCTGACTTTTTTCCCCATAGAGTTCTATAGGAAAATGAGTCAGGAGAAATAACCCTTGCAGTGATCCATCTACATCTACTCCATATCTGGCAACAGAGTGATGGTTTGGGGCTCGTTCGATAGCTCAGACCCTTGATGACTTACAGCCATTTAGCCAGCCATGTGTTCCATACTGTACCAGTGTAATTTACAGCTGAATCTAGTCTCACCCCCCCAATTCCCATAGAGATCCATTCAAATGCAGAGAGGTTATAGTATCGCTTGTAACAGTACCTGAAAATAAGATATCGAGAGTGTTTTGATGTTGATGGGTCACAGACTTCAGGAAGTAACAGCATGCAAAGTATATGCGACCAAATATTAAATATGATACTTTAAAAATATGTTTTCGATTTTTAATACATTTGCAAAAATCTCTAAAAACATGTTTTGACTTTGTCATTATGGGCTATTTTGTGTAGAATCTATTGTAGAATATGTCTGTAATGTAATAAAACATGGAGAAGGTGAAAGGGGTGTTCAGACTTTCCGGCTTGACTGTATAATAATGTTTCAAGTGAACCTGTTCCACATTAATAGATACATTAATTTACAACCAGGAGCTGACAGAGGTTGTTAGGGCGACAGAAATATAGAATAAATAGCAGAATCGTTAGCCCTTGATCGTGGGTGGATAATGGCCTTGGAGCAAACTGACAAAATGACCTTAGATCAACAGCCTCTCAATATCGCTCCTACTTGTTGATTTCCTGTTTCTCTCATTCTTGTGATTACCCTTTCCCCTCTCCTCCTCCTGACTCCTTCCACTTCCCCTCATTACCCATGTTGCACCGTGTCCCTTTCCACTCTCTCTCTGCCCTCCATCTTTGCGATCCCCTCCTTCCTGACCTTTTTCCATCTCAATGCTGTCTCTCGCTTTCTTGTACCACGTTGTCATGAACAGCACTCATGCCTTTTTCATCAGATCTTTCCTTCTCTCTGAAACGTCCTATACTCACCTTTTGTTTCTCTTCCCTGCTCACACTCTACTTCCTTCGACCTCACAGTGAAACCTGTCAGTGAAATGTAAGGGCAGGGGGCTCAGAAGAAACCTTTTGACATAGAAGAGAACCATTATGCTTCTACTTATTAACATCTAGCTCTCTATCCGTGAATCCCTTCTTATCTCCCCCAACATGCCTCTCCCACTCCCCAGTAAGTTCTGCCTGAGATAATGTGCTTTTTTTGTTTTGGCGTAATGAAAAATTCCAGTTAAATATCTCAACACATCTCCAGGCATACTGCAGGACGCACTGATATTGTCGCAAAGTCTGCTCTGAACATTCGGATTGAACCCAGTCTCTCGTATTAGAGGCCTTTTGTCCCTGGCTTGTTTTCAATTTTTTTTATGAGAAATGTTCCATAGAAGACTCCCACCGTTACATGATACTAAAAGGTACTTAGAGATCGATTTCATTTTTAATCTTGGTAAGTGGATATCACCTGGTCTGTAGCCATTTTTCAAAATGGAAAAAGTTAGTTTTAGCTGTGCGCTTATTCACAAATGTGCAGCAAGGGGCCTCCGAGGGAGACGTGCAGAATGGAGCTGAATCAGAGGGCACCAAATTAAACATTTGTCTTTTAAACATAAACTTTGTCATTGTTTTTGGGATAAGGCAATCAACATTACCACTGGACTACCTTGAAAAGTTTTCTTAAAGGGGATTAGTAACAGGATAACTGGTTGTTGTGCGCTGCTCAGATATTAATGAACTGTGTTCAGATGGGAAGGCGTCTATTTTTAGAGGCTTACATGCAAAATAAAAAGTGTAAATTACAGTGAACCAAAACAAGTTGTACATGAGTGTTAATTGCCCTCTGGACAAAACGACCTGGTTTCTGAGTGAGTGGTTTACGCATTCCTGACAATTGTGGTTGGATAGAATGTCCAAATGCCGACATTATTCCCAAGATTCCATGCTCAGTATAAAAAGTAATGAAAATGACTGGATAGACGTGTGTGGGGAGAAAAGCAATAACACAAATATCCAGGGTCGTAATATGAGACAGGTGGTATTTTTTCTGTTACATATTACATATTGTGCAGGTCTCCTGTCATGCTGAATCGAACCAGGATTAGTTCATGCTGAGAAGAACAGCGCTGAAATAGGGCAACACTGCAAAGATGTCAATTGTAATGTACGAAGGGAGAATGTTTGGCTGTTATTGCCTATTTGGATACGAGCGTGTTATCCCTACTGTACAGCTGTGTAAATCCAGCATCGACTGGAGGCTCTGCTGAAACCAGACAGATAGATCCCCTCTGCCTCTTCAGAGCAATTAGACCAACTAGTCTCCATCTGTGCAGAAAATAACATGCTCCTACTCTTGGGTGCTTTTGCTATCAGTCACAGGGAGGAGGCAGAATTTCAGCAATTCTGGGATGTAATTTCTACCATGACAATAAGTGAGTTCTCCCCCCCCCCCTGTTCTCCATCTCTCTAGGCTGACCAGCTGAATGGGAATTTGACCTGTGTTCTGTGGTTGGGGGCTCAGTCCTCCCAGGAGTATGCCTGTATCCCACAATGCCACTGCTGGCAGACTGGTTACTGCGCCACTCGGTGGTCATGTGTCTGCTACTACACAGCCTGGTACTGATGACCTTCTGTTTCCACCACGCAGCCACCAGCTGCTCCGAGAGCTGCTACTGCTCACAGAGCGAGGCCGGGGGAAAGACTGTGCGCTGCAGTAACCTGCGGCTGACAGAGATTCCCCAGGACATCCCTAATGACACCCGGCGTCTCTACTTGGACTTCAACCTCCTAACCACAGTCCCCACCAATGCCTTCCTGCAGCTGCGCCTACTCAGTGAGCTGGACCTCTCCCACAATGAGCTGGTCCAGCTCGAGCCGGGCGCCTTCAAGGGCCTGGCCGGCTCCCTGCAGTTCTTGGACCTCTCCTTCAACAAACTCATGACCCTAAACCCAGAGGCATTTGAGGGTGTCCAATCACGGGCCAACCTCACCCACAACCCCTGGCACTGTGACTGCAACCTGCAGAATGTGATGCCCCATATGGACCTGGAGCCCGCCTCACTGGCTGGCATTGTGTGCCAGACCGCCGACCCTGAGGATGCAGGAGCCCAGGGCACCCCCTTCTTGCTGGAAAAGGACCTGGACTTATGCGCGGTGCTGAAGAAGACCACCGACGTGGCCATGCTGGTGACCATGTTTGGCTGGTTTACCATGGTCATCTCTTACCTGGTCTACTATGTTCGGCACAACCAGGAGGATGCCCGCCGCCACCTGGAGTACCTCAAGTCCCTGCCTAGTAAGCAGGGGAAGGCAGAGGAGTCTTCCACCATAAGCACTGTGGTGTGAGGCTAGGGGAACTTGCATGAGATCCAAGGTCAGGGAAACAGGTAGTTTAGGCCACCTGGGTTCTAGCCCTGGATCAACAGCAACGGCCAGGGGCAGCTTTCGCCAAATGCACTTTTTCTCCTGTCTAATGTGGGAGGTATGGTTGCTGCAGGACTTGCTTTGAGGTAGCCTTGGGCTGTCTCATCCAGATGAATAATTAATTCAGAAGTAGTCTCCCAAGAGCCTGTGTTCGCTGAGTGAGTTGCCTGTTGCATGCATTTGGGGAATGAAAGTCAAGTCCTTGAAAATCTCTTTTTAACCAAAGGCTCGTTCTTTTTTATGCAACCTCTGAAAAAAGACCCTGCTAGAAGACAGTTGAAGTTTTATTAGTCACATCACCAGCAATAAGATGTCATCCACTAGAGAAAAAAGGCTGCTGTGATTGCATTGATAGTATCAATAAACCCTTTATGTAAACATGTTTTCCACAAAACATGTCCAAGCAGTATTTTCAGAAAATGAGTTATGACACTAACATGTTCTTCAGCTTGCGTTTGACATAATATTTTACGTTTGATTTTTTGTTTTTGCCACTCATCATTTAAGCATTCGCACTACATTTTACTAACAAAATAATAAATTAACTTCCCTATTTGTAAGTGTTTGAATTGGCTAAATAGTTAGAGTAAGTGGAGTAACTTTATGTGTAAGTTAAAGTATGTCAAAAATAAGAATCTTATCTATGGATAAGAACATTTGGATCTGCCTGACCCTCTTTTTTTGTAGTGAAAATTAATAGAAACTAGATGAACAATTCCTAAAGGCATGGTATAAATAGCTGGAAATGAGATAAAATATGGTATAGTGTGAGGTGGTAAATGTAAGGCGGAAATGGTATGAAGTGGTAATGTGGTATAAAGGGATCTAAAAAAAGTGTTAAAATATGGTGATGTATTTTGTGGTAAGTAGTCTAAAGGACCTGGAAGTGATACAAAGAAGTAATGAATTGTGATGAAAGCACAAAAAGGTAATGTCAAGTCATCTGGGATAGTATTGTTGGGTTAAAATAGTGTTGTAGAGGAAGGTATTGTGATGTCAAATGCAGTGTAATATGTTACAGCATCCACATTCTATTGCATCAGTTTTCAAAATGTGCCTATTGACTCCCATTCATTTTTTTGACGATAAAAAAGTGTATATGGTATAAAGGTAAAATGTAATAGCAACCTGGAGGGTGTATAAAGGTATACTATGAAGTATGAATGGTGTTGATGGTGTGAATGGTGTAGGAGGAGATAGGTACCCCAAAAGTGGCGGAATAATAAACAGTATGGAGAGTAACAAAAGGTGTAGTTATACAACTATGAGATCCGAACGAGTAACGCGATTGGCCGAGACGCATTCCACAGTGCAGTTATTTAGCATAACTGCACTACCAGTGCGTAGACGCATTCTATAGAGCTTTGCCTAGGAAACATAAGCAACAACAATAGCAACAGCAACAGGGCGCGAGCAATTTGGCGAATCCAAAATAAAGAATGAGTTAATCAAAAGTTATTGTTTAAATATTTTTTCATTACTTACTCAACGTTTATGTTAACATTGTTGTATAAAAGCAATAGATCACTCGCGGTTTGTGCGTTATTGGATATAATCACTGTTGTCTCAACTCGAACTGGGTTTCCTTGCTGCGACGTTACGGCATTGATTATATTTCCAATAACGCACTCCCTCTCGGATTGCAAAAAATTCTGGATTGAAAAAATACATGGAGAATATTAAATCTAGCAATTTTCTAAATAACACCTCCCTTCCTTTCATATAATTTAATTGAAAAGTGTTTTTCCAACATCAGTGCCCTTAGGCTCATGCTATAGAACTTTAATCTTATAAAAGTTGTACCATTTCTAGGGCATCTCACTGAAATCAAATGTTTTTGTTCACACATAAATCATCTTTAGAGCTTTACACTCACAAAAAGGATGTGTTGATATCCAACACACTTTTTGTGTTACTACTTTTGTGTTACTTTCAACACTTC
Source organism: Ilyophis sp. 1 JC-2022 (assembly GCA_022702515.1). Classification (NCBI taxonomy): domain Eukaryota; kingdom Metazoa; phylum Chordata; class Actinopteri; order Anguilliformes; family Synaphobranchidae; genus Ilyophis; species Ilyophis sp. 1 JC-2022. The sequence goes on along the minus strand of CM040405.1, from coordinate 13,475,998 downwards.
TGGTGACAAAATGCACAATTTACATGTTAAAAGGTGAGAACTAGATTCCCAGACTTGTATGTTAGTTATGCTCTGTTTGAGATATTAGTCCATGCTAGTAAGTTTTTACTGCTGGCTCTGTTTGTGACCCCAGAATGCTATTAAATATATAATGCACTCACCCCTTCCTGTGGACAAAAAAAAAAAACTTTCACCACAGTCTTAGGCCAGATTTGTTCTAAGTGTTCTGAACAGGAATCCACTCCCAGCTCAATTAGGCCTGTTTTTATCACTGTGAACACAGAATGTGCTTATACATAGTCTGACCCCCTCAGTTAAACTGTGAAAGTCAACACAGATAAGGCTCAGCAAGACCTCGCCACAGGATGCTGAAGTTAAGGGTCATTTCTGGTTACCATTGGTATCATTTCGCCCCTGTAACTGAGAGTTTGATTATGTGCATACACATTAATGTCTTCTGGGCGTTCAAGCCCAGAATTCAGTGTTGCATCGTTATTGATCTGCCTTGTCAGGTAAACCCACACTTATACACATATTATGTTCCGGGTGAAACTTTGCATTGATGGACGCGCTCACATAATTAGTCACGGGGTGAAATAAGGCAGCATTGAGCGATGTAGTACTGTGCTGTCTCACTAATTTCGGGTTTGCACCTGACAGTTGAGGTCCCTTCAAGTAGACAGTTGTCTGGGAGCAGCCACTTTTCTCCACTGTTACACTGAAACCAGAAACATGCTCTGAGATTACCTATTGGCAGATGGCACTTTTTTTTTTCCCCTCTTAGAAAGCCTCTCTGCCCTCAGCCCTGCCCGGAGGCAGCCTGGGGCCGTACTGTGAGTTAGTCCGGCGAGGGTGTTCCCGGAGGATACCAAACTCCAACGAACAAAAGCTTTGCTTGTTCATCTACAGTACTGCGCTAAAAATAAACCATGCTGTTGAAAATGACTGGCCCCAGGGAAGAGGAAACTCCATTTTCATTAGTGCTCTCCCAGCTTGTTTTTATGCGGCAGAGCCTGCAGCCTCCTTGGCAATGTGACGCTGTGAGCTTGTAGTGCATGTAAATAATATTGTCTTTGAAATACGATTCAGGTCCTCTACCACCCTGTCAAGCTAACTGAGTGCTGTTCGCCCTTGATCAGGTGACAGGTGGCCTTACAGGGTGACAGTGCAAAGGAGTGGGGCTGTCAGCTTCACCGGATGTCTCTGCGTGTGACCAGCGCTCTCGCAACATGCGCTGCTGTGGTCCAGATTGTAGAAAGATCGACTGAAAATGTATACAAAGAGATACAGTGTGAATCAAAACCAACACATATTAAAAACTGATATTCATTTTTATTACTGAAGCATGAAATGAATTGGAAGGCCATCGGCATGTATCCTAGTGACAATGCAACAAAGATAATGGGATGAAAGTAGGCTGGTGTGTGCCTGTCTGGTGTTAGACATTAATAATGAATTCCGTATCATGTATTTCTGTGGAGAGAGTCTATAAGCATTTAAAAATGAAACTCTGAACTTTGATTTCACACCAAAAGAGGAACAGACAGTCATGTAGGGAGGGGGGGAAATAATCATTGGGTTCTGCTTCTTTGATACTGATATTGAATTTTTTTTTGTCAGGATCCAGTTGATAAAAGTAGCACTTCTTTTAAAAAAATAAAAATAACAGCCCAAGGTGCCATTTAAGTAGAGTAAGCCAATAAACTATTCGACAGAACACCTGCACCCAATGTAGAACCCGGCAGGCAGAATCTGGGACTTCCAACCCCCCTCTTCAAATTGTGGCGGCACATGGTTTTTAAGGCCTCTGTTGTCACCACGATTTGCACTTTGATTCCCTAGAGTGACACTTCCCCTATTTTCTCACTCGGATTAATTTTTCCCCCCCCCCCCCCCCCCCCCCCCCACAATCAGAGACTAAATCTGTCACCTCTATGCCAAGTAAATGCTAAATAATTGCAGTTGCCTACTACATGGAAGTGATTCAAGGTGTTTGCGTACTGGAGCACAATCCCTTGGACAGGGATTTATGTATAGCTAATTGGCTATATAATGACTTCGTGTAATCACAAGTAATGTCTTAGTAATATTGCACATGGTATCACAGTTATGAAACCATCGCCTTTTTAAATGGCTGCTACGAAATAAAAAACAAATAGCATAACTGCACATTTTAATGGAGACATGGACTGGAGTTTAGGTTCTCCACAGACCTTAAATCTACAAAGCAGAACAGGGCCAGAACTGATTGAAAAACCATTAAGGTATTCTTTAAGGTAATTGAGGTAATCACCAACTATTTAAAATAACAACTATCTGTGACAAGCAGAAATTTTCACCATGCTAATTAATTCAGATTAGCCAGTTAATTCAAATTTCAGGGCGACTCGCCTTGCGGCGGTGGCTGGAGCAGGAACTACCCCGCCTCCCAGACACGTTACACTGGTGTGAGCGTTACCACTGCTGAGTAATGGGACACAAAGGGGGCGGATAGGGTGACACATCCAATCAAGCAGAACGCAGCCCCACACCAGATTGAGTTGCAGATTAAAATGTCTCCAGGTACATCACCTTAGAGAATTGGAGCCTTTAAAGGGCAAAGGCATGAGGTGGGGGAGATTCCCTATTTAGGCTGAGCACTGTGAAAAAGAGTGTGATGAGTTCCTCACCCTGCTTTGCAACACTACTCCACCCCCTCCATTGTGTACTGCTCCTGGATCTGCACTATTCACAGGTGGTGAGAGGCGTCCAAGGCCGTTGTCAACTCCCCTTTATCATTCCAGAGACTTTGAAGAGAGAGAAAGGATGCCTGCCAACTCTGCAGGCCCATATTGCTTTTGCATTTTATACTACATTTCACATTGCGGGTACAAGACTCACCTGCACATTGTTTTCCTATATGGCCTTGCTTTGACTAATAGAGTCCACAGTAATTGACATTGGTCACTGTGGGAAAAGAACAAAGCTACATGACTGAAGTTGGGAGAGGTTTTCAGCTGGAAAAGGTGAGAGGAGATGCAAGGGACATGCTCTCTTTTAAACAGGCAGTGCCAGCCAATTGACAGCAGGGTGCTGATTGTCAGCTACTGTAGGCACGCAGCCACCTCCCACGCTCTCTGCCCACACACGCACACAAACACACACACTACAAATCCCATCTTGCTGGCCCCCTGTACGGTAAAAGAGGCTCTTGTGTCTTTACCCCAGCGCCCCAGGATGGTGGGGGACTACAAAGCTCGGGACTGACTTCCCCTCATATGGGGAGCCCTGATCTGTTACTTTCAACCCCCTGCTCACTGCTACACATACCACACTCCCCTTGTCTCCATGGTAACCACTTTTTTTCTTCCCAGACACCCCCCCACCCCCCATTCCCCTCCTTCCTTTGAAGACTAACTATGGTGACCTGATTACATAACATACCATACCATATCTCACTTTTTCCTGCTTAACTATGATGTAATTGCTTGAGATATGTTGCATGAACATGTGACTGCAGTGTGCCTTGCACCCAGGCAAATATAAATATGAATCAGCTTTTAATTATGTATCTAAAACTGTTAGTATGCCCTAAAGTTCGTACTCGGCTTGTAAATATATGATGATGATGATATTGACTATTGTTATTATTACTGGTATATACAGGTGCAGCTCAAAAAATTTGAATATCGTGAAAAAGTTTAATATTTTTTGTAACTCATTTCAGAAAGTGAAACTCATATATTATATAGATTCATTACACATAGAGTGAAATATTTCAAGCCTTTATTTCTTGTAATTTTGATGATTATGGCTTACAGCTAATGAAAACCCAAATTCAGTGTCTCAGAAAATGTGAATATTGTGAAAAGGTTCAATATTGGAAACTCATGGTATCACACTCTAATCAGCTAATTAACTCAAAACACCTGCAAAGGTTTCCTGAGCCTTTAAATGGTCTCTCAGTCTGGTTCAGTAGGCTACACAATCATGGGGAAGACTGCTGACTTGACAGATTTCCAGAAGACAGTTATTGACACCCTCCACAAGGAGGGTAAGCCACAAAAGGTCATTGCTAAAGAAGCTGGTTGTTCACAGAGTGCTGTATCCAAGCATATTCATAGAAAGTTGAGTGGAAGGAAAAAGTGTGGTAGGAAAAGGTGTACAAGCAACAGGGATAACCGCAGCCTTGAGAGGATTGTCAAGCAAAATCCATTCAAGAATTTGGGGGAGCTTCACAAGGAGTGGACTGAGGCTGGAGTCAGTGCATCAAGAGCCACCACGCACAGACGAATCCAGGACATGGGCTACAAATGTCGCATTCCTCGTGTCAAGCCACTCCTGAACCAGAGACAACGTCAGAAGCGTCTTATCTGGGCTAAGGAGAAAAAGAACTGGACTGTTGCTCAGTGGTCCAAAGTCCTCTTTTCAGATGAAAGTTAATTTTACATTTCATTTGGAGATCAAGGTCCCAGAGTCTGGAGGAAGAGTGGAGAGGCACAGAATCCATGTTGCTTGAAGTCCAGTTTCCACAGTCAGTGATGATTTGGGGTGCTATGTCCACTGTGTTTTCTGAAGTCCACAGTCAACGCAGCCATCTACCAGGAAATTTTAGAGCACTTCATGCTTCCTTCTGCTGACAAGCTTTATGGAGATGCTGATTTAATTTTCCAGCAGGACTTGGCACCTGCCCACACTGTCAAAAGTACCAAAAGCTGGTTCAATGACCATGGTATTACTGTGCTTGATTGGCCAGCAAACTCGCCTGACCTGAACCCCATAGAGAATCTATGGAGTATTGTCAAGAGGAAGATGAGAGACACCAGACCCAACAATGCAGACGACCTGAAGGCCCCTATCAAAGCAACCTGGGCTTCCATTACACCTCAGCAGTGCCACAGGCTGATCGCCTCCATGCCACGCCGCATTGATGCAGTAATTCATGCAAAAGGAGCCCCAACCAAGTATTGAGTGCATAGAAATGAACATACTTTTCAGAAGGCTGACATTTCTGTTTAAAATATCCTTTTTTATTGATCTTATGTAATATTCTAATTTTCTGAGACACTGAATTTGGGTTTTCATTAGCTGTAAGCCATAATCATCAAAATTACAAGAAATAAAGGCTTGAAATATTTCACTATGTGTAATGAATCTATATAATATATGAGTTTCACTTTCTGACATGAGTGACAAAAAATATTGAACTTTTTCACGATATTCTAATTTTTTGAGCTGCACCTGTATATATTTTTATTGTTTACAAATAAGCGATATCTGGGGGGTATGCTTATGAAGCAGGATTACTGAGTGAGTTGGATAACTGCACTGCGTAAAACCCAGAACAGCTCTTTTTACTTCAGTCCATGCGTTTGCAGATTTTTGGAGAGTCCCTTGTTTTTCTCACTGCAGTTATACGTTATCCAGCTAACTCAGTAATCCCGCTTTGTAGTATACCTATACCAAAGAGTGTAAAGGCGAGGGACGTCTCTGCCTATACCACCTGATCTAATGTAACGTGGTAGCCTATACTTTGCTCTGCGATCCTCCAGTGCCTAACTCTATTAGTTCTGCCTTAATCCCCACAGTCCTTTGCGTCCCATTCGGAGTTGCCAGTCATTCAGCTCACTGTGGAATTTAGCTGGGTAGCTAGCGACGTTGATAAGACTACAAGTGGATGGTCACATGTAACAACAATAATAAATAAACAATAAGATAAACAGTGCCTTTCGCTGTATTGACAAAATGAAGGAAAGCACATCGAAACGGCGAGAGAAGCCCCGGGACTCGAAAGACGAGGAGAAACCCGAGGCAGGCCCCGAGCCTCAGGATGTGGAGATGCCGGAGGTAGATGCTGCAGCTGCAGCTGCAGGAAAGCCTCATAAGGAGCTCGACACGCTCACGCTTGAAGGTAAGAAGAAAGCCAGAACAGGGGCCTGGGAAGGACGGATATCACATAGACCTAACATTTATTGAAAAGACTGCGGTGCCAGTGCATTCGCCGCTCACCCAGGCTTGTGTCTGTCAACGCAAAAGCGGTGATGCGTCAACGCAGTATCCAGGCTAGTTAAGGCTAACTTTACATTCGCCCGTATGCTTGTGTAGCGAAGGACTGATTCATGTTAACTTTGTATTACCTTTTAATTTAGCTTTGTAGACACTGGTTCTGCAGTTGCTGCTATCTAGCTAAAAACTAGTTTCTATTAACCCCACATACAATGTTTGTTATGGTAAAAAAAAAGCTAAGTTGCAGGCAGGATTTTTTGTGAGTTTGTGGCCATTGTATCAGTTCGACTCAAGTGTGATTAAAGGACAATTATTTAAATGTATGCATATCGATTAAAAGCGAGTTGTTTCTACCCATATAACGTTAGAACTATGAGTTAATTGTTTGTAATGTAATTTTCCTTTGTCCTATACCATTTAATTTTGTTTAGTGACGTATATAGTTTCATAAAAGTCATGTAAAAGTAATTTCGTGGACGTTTGTAAAGCCACATAAATTATGTATCGATCTTGGTGCAGTAACTTGGAGCTATGAAAACACGTGTTCAGTATCTGAATGGCTCTAACTTGATATTGACATGAGTAATTTCCGACAGATGACAATGGGAGATAATTTGATTCTCCTAAAAGGCCATGTGTTGAATGTTTTACAAAATCTAGCTGTACTATTTTCAGTGGTGGTTGCCCTATGGCTGTTTTTTTGTGGCCTCTGCCTTACCTCTTCCTCTGATCCAGACATTAAAGAGCATGTGAAGCAGATTGAGAAGGCAGTGTCCGGGAAGGAGCCTCGCTTCGTGCTGCGCACCTTGCGGGCCCTGCCTTCCACCAGCCAGAGACTGAACCCCAACGTCATGCACAAGGCCGTCTCCGGTTTCTACACCTCCAACGCATCTGGCAAGGAGTTCCTGCTCAGCTTCCTGGAGGAGGTGAGGCCCCTCTTCCCGCCGTTCCCCTTGCCGTGACGTAGTGTAACTTCACCGGCGTCGTGATGGGCAGCGCAAATGTATTGGGATTGGCTTGTGTTACGACAGGAGAGCATAACTGGCAAAACTGCATAGGCTTTAATGGCAGTGAGTTTTGGCTTGATGCATTAGCTTCTCTGAAACACCTCCTCTTCCAAGTCTCTGAGATCATGCATAGTGCAGTTCGTAGGTATTTGGAGTGACACTGTTGTCTATCGGTCGTAGACTTCAGGTAGTCATCAAATACAAAAGATTTGCAACCAAGGGCTAAATATGATGACTTTATTTAAGATTATGTAAATTCGTCCAGTGACTTTTGGTCCCCTATAATGGGATAACTGTATAAAAAGGGCTGCTATTCCTACACGATTCACCAAATATGGATGTAAATACCCTCAAATTAAAGCTGACATTCTGTACGTTAAACTCATTGTTTTATTTAAAATCCAATGTGCCACTGTCCAGATATTAATGGCTTTCACTCTATATCCTGTGTTAGGTGTCTTTTACTTTAATCTCCATTATAGTAACTAGTTCCTTGTTAAAAAAATGAGTTCAGCAGGTCTGCTTGTTGCTCATCCCATTACGGCACAGTTTCACTGCACAGATGATATCAAACCCAGACTGCGCCAGTGCTGCCTGTAGCTAAATGCCCAGCAGGGCAATATACGGTTGGCTGTAGTACCACCCAGGGTTGGAGGTTTGCAGTTGGTCAGGACCAAAGTGTCTCATCACACACCAGTGACCCCCCACTGGTTGATGGGACACCAACGGCCCGCTTGTTGAGCTGTACGTGAAGCGTCTTCCTCAGACTCATTTCTGTGCCAGCCTCACTGCCGCTGGACTGCGGTATGATAAGCGCCTCGCTGCCGCTGGACTGCAGTATGATAAGCGCCTCGCTGCCGCTGGACTGCAGTATGATAAGCGGCAGGTGACATCAATCACACGTTTTAGAGGAGAGCCCATGCTTGTCTGCACTCTTCTGAATCGATAGGGGAGGTTGCGGCAATGAGCGCTGATAAATACTATTTTGGCATTACAAATTGGGGATAAAAAGGGGAAAATATATATATATATACAGTGAGCACCATAATTCATTGGGCAGTGACACATTTTGTTGTTATTTTGGTTCTCTACTATAGCATTTTGAAGCTTTAATTTGAGGGTATTTTCATCTATATCGGATGAACCGTTTAGAAATTGTAGAACCTTTTGTACATAGCCCCCCCATTTTCGGGCATCAAAGAATATTGGACAGTTTAACATAATGTAGAGTAAAGTAATCATTTTTAATATTTGGTCGCTTTGCATGCCACGACTTCCTGATGTCTGTGACCCAACAATATCAAAATACTCTTGATATCTTATTTTTTGTTACTCCAGCAAGCGATACTCTAACTTCTCTGCATTTGAATGGATCTCTATGGGAATTGGGGGGTAGTGTGCATGTAAACGTAACCAGTGTTCTTTCAGTTTACTAAGATTCAGGTTTTCAGATCAGAAGTAGTCCTGTTGTATAGAATTTTGCATAGACCCTTCAATTTTTACTGGTGCAACCGGAGTACAAGTCTTCAGTCCTTCAACCAAACAGTGATGGCTTTGTGACTTCCGTTGAAACTTGGTTATTTTTCCTGTACGCTTTGCTTTGTGTTTTCAGCCAATGGACATGGAGGGTGATGTCCAGTTCCGGCCCAGAACAGTTAAGGCAGCCGCCACACCCCTGCTGCCTGAGGTAGAGGCCTACCTGCAACTGCTCATGGTGGTTTACCTCACAAACAAGAAACAGTACACAGAGGTGAGGGTCCACTGTCATTTTCTAGTTAAAACACAGCAGCGCTAAGCGCCGCGATGGTGCCGTGGACAAAGGCGCCGACTTTTGGGGGTTCGATCCCTGGTCCTGCCAGAACCGAGTATGGCCGGTGCCATCTACGATACCAAACGTTATCTACGTTTGGTATCGTGAAAACATTAGCCAGCCTAGGCTGCTAATTTTTCACCCCAGTCTTTTAAGGGGGAATTTTATTTATTTATTTATTTATATGAAACGCCCTTCCAACTAGGAGTTCCATGTTGGAAATCAGGGCTCGGGAAATCAACCCAGACCTCCCGTATTTCAGTATGAAATGCTTTTGTATTGGCCAACATGCCGATACATAATGATAAACATATACAATCAAAAGTTTAAATGTTATTGTTGTTGTTGTTAGCTGTTTTAGCTACGTTTGCTAGCAAAGTCAAAAAAAGCCAGTTGCGCAACTCGAATGCACTGATGTCGGTAATGACGTGGAAACGACGCGTTTACCACCTTTGATATCCGACGTCCTGCTATAAACTAATGCAGGGTTAGCTACTGCATGGCAAAAAGATTTAAAAACCCAATTTGCACCTTTTTGTTTAATGTCAAGAAACCTGTGGCTAACAACAGCTAACGACACTAGCCCAGAAAATGACATCATTAACATTGCTTCTGTAATCGAATGTTCAAAGCGAAACCGTTTGATTATGGTCAGCTTGCTAATGTTAGTATACTTTTTATGGTCATGGGACATAATGTAGTTGACATGGTTCCTTACCGGGTGATTCAATAAGGTAGAGGAAGATGTCAGAGAATGATACCAGAGATGTATCATTTCTGCACTCTGTAACCTACAGCACTCGAGTCCTGTTTGGTCTAGTTTGCCAAAACATCTTTAGGAAACAGTGTACCAATGTAATTATAATAAAATAGCAATGATAGTTAGCTTGATCTACGATGTGTTCCTCTCAGAACAGTGACAGACACAACATTGTTTCTTCTCTCGCTGTCTCCGCCTACGTGCCTATGTCATTTACACATCCAATTGACGCCACTGTAGTCTTTCAAAAACAAGGAAGTGGTAGAGGTGTAAGTTATTTTGATGTATACCTCTACCAAATTTGTAACTTTAGCTGTCAATATTTCGGTTCACACATTGTTTTGGTCGGCGACAAAGAGAGACTTAATTAGTTGTGCTTTGATCTGTTAAATAAGGTTAATGCTGTTTTTTGTATTACCCTTTAACACTGTGGTATTTGTCAACCCCTGGTGATCTTTGAAAGAAATGTCATGTTTATGCCTTGTCTGTTGTTATGCTGCTTCCATTGTGTCCCCTGTACTCCTCCTGCAGGCTCAGAAGGTGTCTGATGATCTCCTGCAGAGGATCAGCTCTCAGAATCGCAGGGCCCTAGACCTGGTGGCTGCCAAGTGTTACTACTACCACTCCCGCGTCTACGAGTTCCTCAACCAGCTGGATGTAGTTCGCAGGTCAGGCATCACGCATTTACACACGCACACGCACACACACACGTGTACACGCGTCACTGGACAGGCAGCACCTCTTCTGTTAATCTCCTAGGTCATAAATAAAATTTAAAAAGATCTATGTTTGTCTATTAGGCTGGTTGAGTGACTTGTCTGGGCCCTCCTGATTTGATGGAGGAGGTTGAAGCCACAGGTCAGTTCTACAAATGTATTATTCATTTCAAACTGGAAGAAAAACTGAAAGTAAGAAGTAAAATGCAGTAAAAAAAGATGAAGATTAATTGAAATCTATTAAAAAATGGATTAAACTAAATCAAATTAAAGAATGTTCAGATATTCCAAACCTGGTCTGGGATTGAATTAATATATGATGCAAGCGTTTTGCTTCTGGAACCCAGACATGGGTAAGTAAATTAAATATTTCCCCCCCTCTCTGTAAGGGTGGATGATATCTCTGGGCCTGATAGTTCAAAGACCTTTAGCATGTGCAAATGCAAAACTAATAACGCTACACTGTCAGTGATTGTGGCAAAACCAATACCAAGACCAATCATTGGTCATATTATAGGTTTTGCTTGTGCTTAAAGGTTTTGCACATGCTGAAGGTCTTATTAAACGAGGCCCTTAATGTATATTCAGCATACATAAAGAAAATATATTGCCTGAATCACTTTAGTAGCCACCACTTGCAGTGCTATGCAGATGAGTTTGCTTCTTTACATTACAGTCATTTAACAGACGCTTTTATCCAAAGCGACATACAATAAGTGCAAACAGAAAGGTCATCGAAGTAACTACAGAACAGATAAGACAAACCACATCTTTCCCATAACGTAGCAGCTATCCCCAGTAATGAACATTGCATGTAGTTCACAGTAAGCTGTGGGTAAATCAGCTATACTATAATTATATTCTAAATACTATTATAAACTATAACAAACAGTTAGACAAGAAAACACAGGGAACAAGTACCATAAGAAAAGGTCCTAGATTAGTATATCAGTCCAGGTGGAGTCTGAAGAGGTGTGTCTTCAGGCCACGACAGAACGCAGGCAGTGTTGGAGTAAAACGTCGGGGAATGGGGAGTTTGTTTGTTCCACCGCTGGGGAGCGAGAGCCGTTGACACGGAGGGGGGGGGGGGAAGTGCGAGTCGCCCTGCTATAGAAGAGCGAAGTGGTCGAGCAGGAACATAATGCTGGATTAAGTCCCGCAGGTAGGCGGGGCCTGTCCTACTGGCCGCAGTGTAGGCCAGGGTCTTTGACTCTGAACCTGATCCTGGCTGCAGTGTGGGCCAGGGTCTTTGACTCTGAACCTGATCCTGGCTGCAACTGGCAGCCAGTGGAGTGACCTCAGCAGGGGGGTGACATGCGAACATTCTGGGGGGTTGAACACAAGCCAGGCATCTGCGTTCTGGATCAGTTGTAGAGACAGAATGGCGCAGGCTGGTAGCCTTGCGAGCAGGGAGTTGCAGTAGTCCAGGCGTGAGGTGACCATGGTCTGGATAAGAAGCTGGGTGGAGTAGGTGGTCAGCTACGGTCGAATCCTCCTGATGTTGTACAGGAGGATCTGCAGGACCGTGTCGTTGCCCTGATGTGCTCTTTGAAGTCCAGCTGGTCGTCCAGGACCACCCCCAGGTTCTTTTCAGAGCGGGAGGCAGCCACCATCGTACCGTCAACGGTGATGGAGAGCTCATGTAGTGGGGAGGTCTTGTATGGCATGAAGAGGAGCTTTGTCTTGTCAAGGTTGAGCTTCAGGTGATAGGTAGCCATCCACTCAGCGATGTCAGCCAGACAAGCAGATAGTCTCTCTTTAACCTGTGGGGTAGAGGGAGGGAAAGAGAGGAAGAGTTGAGTATCGTCAGCATTACTATGGTATGAGAAGCCATGTGAATTAATTACTGAACTAAGAGACTTAGTATAAATGGAGAACAGCTTCAACTCTACCGATTCTTTGGCCGGACCAGGTTTATCTTGATTGTTGGAATGTCAACTGTTCAGTCTGTAGTAAGCCCCCTTCCCCTTTCGTTCATCAGCTTCCTTCACGCTCGCCTCCGCACAGCCACGCTGCGCCGTGACGCGGACGGCCAGGCCACGTTGCTCAACCTGCTGCTTCGCAACTACCTGCAGTACAAGCTGTACGACCAAGCCGAGAAGCTAGTGTCCAAGTCAGTCTTCCCGGAGCAGTCGAACAACAACGAGTGGGCCCGGTACCTCTACTACACAGGTCAGTGAGTCCAGCAGCTAGAGAGCAATAGTGGTCTGTTGAACTTAGGCATTGGGATATTTTCAGTTTATTGAATGTGCTGAGTTTGGATCAAAGCAGAAATGCTCGCAATTTTTTGGACTGAATTTAACATAATTTGATAAGCTTGTGTTTTATTCATTCCTTTACTGTTGGAAGGTGAACATTTTTGTTCTGATATATTTAGGCTACTTGCCATGTTTTTCGCGTCCAAATCAAACCTCTATGACTCTGCACTACTTTTCCCAGAATCCCTTACACTTTTTATAGACATGGCTTGAACTTCAGGGGGTGGTCCGCATGGGATTAAGAGATGTAAATAAGACTTTTGTGCTCTCTGTGCCCTGCTGATGTACTTTGGCTTAAATGATAGGGACTGATGTCTTCATCAAAATCACACATTCAATCCCACCATTCTTGAAAGTAATCAAAAGGCTGCCTGTGCCAGCAATGATATTTGGCACAAATTGGCTATTCATGTTTTTGAAATAAAATAATTGAATTCCCTGCTTGTTCCATGCTCTGACTTATATCTAGAATATAACTGGGAATAACTGGCTAAGTGGGTGTGACTGCCCTGATGATGCAAAACGCAGATTTTTCCCAATGGGAGATGGATATTGGTTAGTATGTTATAAATGTAGAAATGTTTTGACTATTTAAAATTTATAAAAATAGTATGTTTTATGTATTTACGGCCTTTCCCAGACCAAAGGTTGCTTAACAGTAGAACCTCAGAGATGGGAACCTCAGGCTAATGAACTGACCGTTCAACTGAACAGGGAATGAACCTGGAAATATAATAGTTACGGCTTTTCAAGCTCTTCATAAAATAAATAGATTCTGAGGGTGCTGCAAAATAAGATGAAAATAAAAGTGTGGAATCAACCAACAAGTCAAAACAAGCACTATCAGGTCTTAACATTAACTTATTTTAAGTGATGGTCAAGGGATTATAAAAACTTAAAATAACCACAACATATCACAGAGGGATGTATCCACTACACACCCACCAAATATATCAAGAAAATGTAAATAGGTGTATTAATATACATCTCAAAGTCAGCTAATAAACTGTCTTGAAAGGACTCAGGATTGTAGGGCTGTGGTCTAAATCCATGCCCTCAACCCAAGTGCCATCGATGTCTCCAGCCCTACAAGTTTGAACCATAGGTTTGAACCCGGCGAGGAATTTATGCAATCAATTCAAAGTAAAATACAGTGCAGCTGCTATCAAGAGATAAATATCACACGCAAGCTCGCAATCAAAGTTAAGTTAATTTAAACGCTAAGCAGAGTATTGCAACCGTTTGCTCTAACATTAGTCTATTTAAAGCAAGTTAAATTGCAAGGTGACGTTTCACCACATGCATGTTCCACACAAATCATTAAATAATGGTAGGTTTTATCGAGTTTTTAACATTTATTTAAAGGCCCATTCCTTAATTTTGGTTGCTAGATCGAACTAAAATTACGTGCATGGCAACTAAGTAGCTACTTAGGTGGATAATGGTTCTCTTCTCGTCATATTTGTTACTGTAACCAGCCACTGAACAATACGACAAAACCATTTCCAAGGCATGGTTTATTTTGCAAAATCTTAACTATCTATTATTTTCGATATATATTATCTGACGAATGATCAGTGCACCAAGTAAAAACTTTAGGTTACTGTCGTAACCCCGGTTCTTTGAGTAATATGAGCGAGATGTCTCGCTATGGGATGTGACCCTCCGCAGCCCTGACAGAAGTACCTATCTCAAATAACCAATCCTGATTGGTCAGAGAAGCGTGTCCCTCCGCTGCGTGATGTAGTCCCCCCCGCTACAAATACCGCAACAGGAGGACACGCCCGCCATTCTAAAGCCCGAAATTCCTTCTCACCGCCCAGCAAGAAGGGTTGTCTGGCGAGACATCTCGCTCATATTACTCAAAGAACCGGGGTTACGACAGTAACCTAAAGTTCTTTTTCATAATCTGAGCTCAATGTCTCGCTATGGGATGTGGTTACTCCCGAATTGCCAGACAGCTTTATCGAACAGCAACCAACCGATGGGAGGGTCCAGATGTCCAGATGCTAGGCCTGAAGGACCGCGCTGGCAACGCACGGGCCCGACACATCCAGCATGTAGAATCGGACAAAAGTCAGAGGCGAAGTCCAACTCGCCGCCGCACAAATGTCCTGAATAGACACCCCCCTGAACAAGGCCCAGGATGCAGCCATGCCCCGCGTAGAGTGAGCGCGCAGGCCCGCAGGCGGGCGCAACCCCTCATTAGCGTAGGCCAAAGTTATAGCTTCCACCAGCCAGTGTGAGAGGCGCTGCCTCGAAACAGGCTGACCTTTCCTGGGATTAGCCCAGGAAATAAAGAGCTGATCGCTCCGTCGGAAGCACCGAGTCCTGTCCACATAACAACGTATGGCCCGGACCGGACACAATGTATGAGCCCGCTGGTCCGCAGCTGGAGCTGTGAACGCAGCGAGAGAAATCGGGGAGCATGAACCCACCACCTTAGGCACAAAGGCTGGGTTAGGTCTCAGCGACACCCTTACGTCCCCTGGGGCAAACTGAGTGCATGATGGATGCACCGAGAGTGCATGAATATCGCTGACCCGCTTCGCGGAAGCGAGCGCCAGCAACAACATTGTCTTAAGAGACAAATGCTTCAAACTAGCACCCTGTAAAGGCTCAAAGGGGGGACCCTTAAGCCCCTCCAAAACCACCGTCAGATCCCATGGGGGCATAAGTGGCCTGGAGACTGGGAGCAGTCTACGGGCACCCTTCATAAAGCGGCACACCAGAGGGTGCTGACTCACTGTTTTGTCCCCAAAGCCCACGTGACTGGCGGCAATGGCCGCCAGATACACTTTGACTGTCGAGAAGGCTCTGCCATCATCGATGAGGCTCTGAAGGAATGATAAGACCACCGGAACAGAGCACTGAAAAGGGGCGTGATTCCGATCATGGCACCACCGCTCAAACACCCCCCACTTACCAGTGTACAAAGACCTGGTAGAGGGGGCCCGAGCATTCTGAATAGTGTTAATCACACTCGGAGGAAGGCCCGCAGTGGTCATAGAGAGCCACTCAGGGGCCACGCCCACAGTTGTAACCTGTCCGGGTGTGGGTGGAACACCGTCCCCCCCCCCTGTGACAACAGGTCCCTGCGTATTGGCAACTGCCAAGGCCGGGCGCACAGCAACTGATAAATCTCCGCCAACCAGTGCATCGCCGGCCAGTGTGGAGCTATCAGGATAAGAGAGTGTCTGTGTTCCCTCACCCTCGCCAGGGTGGGAGGAACCAGCGCCAGAGGGGGAAACGCATAGAGCAGCTCGTGAGGCCAGTCGTGCGCCAGAGCGTCCAGCCCCAAGGGGGCCCCCTGACTGTGTAGGGAGAAGAACAGCTGACACTGGGTGTTCCCCTCCGACGCAAACAGGTCCACTTTGGCGCGGCCATAAATGGACCAAATCTGCGTCACCACGAGAGGGTGTAAAGTCCATTCTCCGTATACGGGCGCACCCCTGGACAAGAGGTCCGCCCCCACGTTCAGGGTCCCCGGGACATGCGTTGCCCTCAATGACAGGAGACGCACACTGCTCCACAGGATCAGTTTGCGTGCCAATATGTGTAATTGACGTGAGTGCAAACCCCCCTGGTGATTTATGTACGCCACCGTGGTCGTGTTGTCCGTCCTCACCAGGACATGATGACCCCTGAGGAATGGGAGGAAATGTTTCAGAGAGAGAAACACTGCCGAGAGCTCCAGAAAATTTATGTGATGTCGCTGGAGACCCAGGCTCCAGCGGCCCCTCACAGATCTGCCCTCGTGAATGCCGCCCCACCCCTGGAGGCTGGCATCCGTAGTGACCACTTTCCTGGACAGGACGGTGCCCAGGGGCACACCCTGAGTCAGAAAAGAGGGTGCCCGCCAGTGACGTAGGGCCAACACGCAATCCGACGTCACCAAAATCCTCCGTGCGCCATGACGCACGGGGTCCAGCCTGAGCGCAGCAACCCAGCGCTGAAACTCCCGCATGTGGAGGCGACCGAGGCGTATTACGTGTATAGCCGAGGCCATCAGGCCCAGCAGGCGCAGACACACCCTGAATGGAACGTAACAGTGTCTCTGAAAAAGAGCAAGACATGCCTTGAAACTGTTCGCCCTCTCCTCCGAGAGGCGCGCAGTGAACGGCATTGATAGCAGCTGTAACCCGAGGAAGATTATTTCTCGACCCGGTGAGAGATTGCTCTTTTCCGTGTTTATCACAAAGCCCAACTCTGACAGATGACGTGTGACAAACTCCGTGTGCGACCTGGCCTCCTGCTCCGAGCGCGCTAGGAGAAGCCAGTCGTCCAAATATGTGGCCAGGCGTATTCCCCCCCGCCTTAGCGGGGCGACCGCCGCGTCCGTACACTTCACGAACACCCTCGGGCTGAGGGAAAGTCCGAACGGGAGCACTCGGTACTGATAGCACACTCCCTGAAACGCAAACCTCAGATACTTTCTGTGGGCAGCGTACACTTTTATATGGAAATAAGCGTCCCTCAGATCCACTGATGTGAACCAGTCGCCTGGTTTTATTAGACGCAACAGTGATGCCTGTGTCAGCATCCTGAACTTGTATTTCCTTAAGTGACAGTTCAGAGCCCTGAGGTCCAAGATAGGGCGAATTCCTCTCCCCCCCCGTTTGGGGACGAGAAAATATCTTGAATAATACCCGGATTGACTCTGCTCGGGAGAGACGATCTGAATAGCTTTTTTGTCTAAAAGAGACATTATCTCCTCCTTTAGCACGCCAGCTAAACGTCCCTGTGCTCGTGACTGTATTATGCCGGAAAAACGAGGCGGCACAGTGTTGAACTGTAGCCGGTAACCCCGCTCTATCGTGCGTAATACCCACGGATGAGCCCCTATTTCTCTCCACTTTTGAATGTGAAAGCACAGTGAAGGGGAGAAATTCGGCTGAGGCTTTGCCAACACGGGAGGGCTCATAAGTGGTAGTATGGCTCCCTCCAGTGGCAGAGCGAGAGAATGTCCCTCGGGCCGTACTGCGCATGCGCGAACTCGCGCCGCAGCCTGGGTAAATTCCTCCGTAGCCGGAAGTGGGATGCCCATCGCCGGCAACAGAGGGACAACATGCCCGGTGGACATGTTGCTTATGTGCAAAGCATTTATTTTGTTTGTGCTTGCTTTGTTTTGGGTATTTTTCACACATTTTGTTTTCAACTTTATTACCTTGAATAAAGGCAGAACATTGTGTGTATGCGCGTGCTTGTGGACATGTGAACACGGCTGTGCAACGGCAAACAGCCCGGTGACAATGTCCCTCCTCGTCTCGTCTGGCCCTGGGGCGGAGATCAGCGACTGGAGATGAGCACTTAAAACACTCTTTGGTGGAGCCCATGAACGGGGAACTGATGGGCGCGTCACCTGGAGAAAAGGCGAAGGCGGTCAAGTAGCCTTCTTCCTCCTACCCTGCGCAGCTGAAGCGGCCGGTGAAGGCGGCGGGGCTGCGGGCTGAGCGCCGGGGGGACCCTTCCAACCAACCCGAGGGGCAGGCGACTGGGATCGGGCCGGGGAAGGTTGCTGCTGCGGCCTCTTCGGGACCTTAAATCGCGCAGATTGAGCAGCGGCCTGGGCGAAAGATTTTCCCCGGGGCGGGGGAGACGGCGAGGGGGCTCTACGCGGCAGGCAGAGCGCAAACGCCTCGTTATCTTTCTTCCTCGTCTCCGCTCTCTCCTGCATGGAGGTCAGAGCTGAGCCGAAGATACCCTCCGGTATGACGGGCGCATCCAGGATGTCATCTCGCTCTCTGTCAGTCAGCCTGGCGAGATTGAGCCACCTGGCTCGTTCCTGGACCACGAGAGAAGCCATAGCTTTCCCCGTGGCGAGCACAGCCACCCGCTGGACATGAAGGCACAGGTCCGAGATCACTCCCGCCTCGCGCCAAACCGCGGCGCTAGGTGCGCCGTGGAGAATGTCGGCTTGGTAAGCGGAGAGAAGCGACAGCACATTCAAAGCCCTCATCGAGAGCGCGGCTTGCTTGTACGCTCTCTCGGTCAAAGCAGACTGAAGACGCTCCGATTTAGCGGGGAGGGACGGACGTCTGCTTGAGCCAGCCATGGCGCCACCCGGGTACAGATGCGCTGCAACCGGGGACTCGACCGGGGGCATGGCGAGGAGACCCAGGGCTTCCATGTTCTCGGTGTCGAGAACGGAGGCACCCGGAATCTGGTTCCTTCCGCTGTACGGCTTGTCGCTCCACATCTTGGTGAGCTCGAGCAGTAAGTCAGGGAAGACGGGAAGAAGCTGCTTGGCCGTGTTACCGCCCGGTGCTAATAGCCTGCCCTCGTAGCGAGAGCGCAAGGGCTGTGTCACCGGAGCGGGCCAGGGAATACCCATGCTCGCTGCCGCACGTTTGCACGTGTCGAGCAGGACCACAGGAACCGGGGACGAGGGACTTGCGTCCCCGCCGTCCTCCGAGCCCTCAAAAAGCAGCCCCGGCTTTGCAGTCGGCACCGGAGTGATTAAGGCCTCATCGTCATCCTCGCTCTCTGAAATGAGAGGGGGATAATCGAAGTCATCCTCTACACACTCCAGCTCTAACACATCGTCGGAAGGAAAGGCAGGAACCGGGGACATCACAGACAGGGTGGCCCAGTCGGTGTGCACCTCCGGTTCCTCCTCCACCATGGGCTCCTCTTCGTCAGCGGCTACCGGGGCAGAAGCGGGTCCTGGTCGGACAGGCTGGCTTGGCGAGCCAGGCGGCGTCTCAAGCTTTTCGTCGTGAACATTTTACAATGCACACACGAACCGGGGACGGATAGGGACAGCCTGGCGTGGTCAGTCCCGAGACACCTCACACACACGGAGTGCGTATCCTTCCCCGAAATCCGGGCACCACAGGAGCAGGGCCGG
This sequence comes from Ilyophis sp. 1 JC-2022, assembly GCA_022702515.1. Taxonomy (NCBI): domain Eukaryota; kingdom Metazoa; phylum Chordata; class Actinopteri; order Anguilliformes; family Synaphobranchidae; genus Ilyophis; species Ilyophis sp. 1 JC-2022. The sequence continues at coordinate 13,456,612 of CM040405.1, read as the reverse complement.
GAGTCTCCTCTGGCATGAGGAGCAGCGGACGCCATGGGGGCAAAAAACACCGGCTGGTGTGCGGGTGTTTTTTACGGTAAGTGCTAGCTAACTGGTGTGTTAGGAGCAGGTAGCTAGCTAACTGGTGTGTTAGGAGCAGATAGCTAGCTAACTGGTGTGTTAGAAGCGAGAGGCTGATAACTGGCGTGTTAAAAGCAAGATGCTAACTGGTGTGTTAGCAGGAAACGTCGAGGGGAGCTGGCGTGCAAAACCTCGGCGAATATCGTGAGCTGAGTTAGCGTCCGTCGACAGAAGCTAATAAATAATTAATTCCGTCTGTGGACAGTTAAACTAACTTAGGCTCGGGTGAGATAATGCTTCTAGGTGAGAAGAATTTTTAGAATGGCGGGCGTGTCCTCCTGTTGCGGTATTTGTAGTGGGGGGGACTACATCACGCAGCGGAGGGACACGCTTCTCTGACCAATCAGGATTGGTTATTTGAGATAGGTACTTCTGTCAGGGCTGCGGAGGGTCACATCCCATAGCGAGACATTGAGCTCAGATTATGAAAAAGAACGATGCGTGAGAGATTAATTCGGTTCCATGCTGAGCGGTGCAAAGAGCAAGCTAGCACCATGGAAGGATGGATAAAAAGGTGAAAGATTGGGAGAGAGATAAAATATAGGGATAAGGAAAGCGGGGAAAAATAAACACTTATTCTCAAGGGCAAACAAAACGAGTGTTTGGTTCAGACTTCAGACAGGATCTTAGTGGAACAGGATGATTTTATTCACCTCAAACTGTTGGAGGAGTTATGTAATGAGATCAATGTATGTATTGGTTGAGGTTTGACGTCTATGTCACCATGGACCATTTCGACTTCACCCTTTTTTTCAGCATACAGGAATAAAGACATAGACTGGAATTTAACGAGATTGCAATGGAATAATTTTTTTGCGCTTTATTTGTGCTCAATACATACATTAATAGCCATAAATAACGTGGTATTGAGGTTGAGCACACTGACCAAACACGAACGCAAGACGAGCCGAGCGCAACATTATATTTTGAGACAAGCTTATTCTATTTTGACAATGACAAGTGACGACGAGTCCTACACTGTAAGTTGATCAGCTAATGTATACATTTTTAATTTATTTATTGTTTGCAAATTATAAACCAGCTTGTGGATTTTTTTATAACTGTCGATGTTAGTTAGATGCATGGCTGGCTATGTTTACGGTCACACAGATATAAGCTAACGTTAGTGGTATGTTTAGCTAGTAACTATATACATATATTTATTTAAATGTATGTTTAAATCTTTAATATATATTTAAATCTTTAGCTAGCTAACTAAATGAAGACAATGTTGAACTTAGCTTAGACATTCGTAAATCGGCTGTCGAAATGCCGGAGTACATCTGGTTGTTCGTAATGAGCAGTGGGCGGAGTCAACTCGAAGAATAGTGAATCACACAGGCCAATACAAAAACGGACGTTCCGACCCAGAATGGAATGCTTGAAGCTGGCGCTGACTTCAAAAATGTAAATTGCAAACTGACAGGCCTCAGCAACCATTGTCTACATTGACATTCAGCCTTTCAATAGATGCTGTCAATTGAATGTCACAGGTTGGCATTCAAACATCAAAAAGGAAACCATGAGCCTTATGGTGTTCTTGGCCATGGTGGGCCCCTGAAACCCCCATAAATAGCTTGTGTTCTAATTCTCGAGGAGCGGAGATACCATGACACTATTTGTATGGGTAGACATAGACAGGACATTTCCTTTGAAGCGGGGAGAAAGAGAGACAGAGAGCATTTTTATTGTAAGGTTAACCAGTGCAGGTTACTTAATAACAATGTAATATTGTATGGATCATGAACAAGTTTGCCATATCAATTAGGTTGTTTCTCTCTCGAAAAGCCATAATCTAAAAACTAGATACCCGACAACAGTGCTATGAGCAATATAAGTTGAGCTGGTTAGTCAGAAGCCACCTGATACCGCAGGCCGCCACTTATTTTTAGTGTTCCTTTGTATTTTATGGCATCGCAAGAACCATCCCTAGCTTTCATTGAACTTGCAACCCGCTTTGTGTCTTTCTAATGATTTCCTCTGTCAAACGCTTTCAGTTTCAGTTCTAGTGACCTCTCTCTTACAGCTTTTTGATTATCGATTATTTACTTCTGAAATGATTTTGAGACAGCCATTTCAATAATAATGCTAGCGTAATGCAAGAAACCATTCCAAAAAAATATTCATGTTAAAATTGGTATATTTTTACATCCCTTCAATGTTACAAATGACCCCCCATTCCCAAAAAGTTTCCATCTCTGAGGTTCTACTGTATGTTGTACAATGAGAGACGCCCACCATTTAAGCCGATGGAAAGTGCAGTTGGAGAGACAAATTAAAACACTGTAGCTTGAATGTATGTTACGAGCTTAGAACGTATGTATGGCAGAGGCACATAGGTGTGGTTGACAGTGCACACGGTCTTTACCCCCCTGTTACAGGTCGTATCAAGGCCATCCAGCTGGAGTACTCAGAGGCCAGGAGAACGCTCACCAATGCCCTGAGGAAGGCCCCTCAGCACACCGCCGTGGGCTTCAAACAGACGGTCAGCACACCAGAGCGAAAAAAGCAAAACATGCACACACGTGACCAGTTACCATGGCAACTTTTTATTATTATTATTTTTTTATTCCTGCCAGATTATAGGTAGAATTCAAATGAATGCACGCCTGTCACAAAATATTTTTTTATTTTGTGCAAAACAGTGATTCTAAACTGCAATTATGATAGTCATCTTATCTTGGCACTAAACAGTCAAGATTATCTGTTTTAACTTCAGCGAAGAATTATCTTATCAGCCTCAGAGCATTTTTTCTGCGGCCGGGCCTAAATCTCTGAATGTAGGTAACTGACTGGCTCCATTGCTGCCTGTTCCCCGTTGATGAAGTGGCGAAAAGCCCATGCGCAAAATTCTGATTTTGCATAATTACGGTAAAAAACGTTCGCTGTCTAACCCTTCGCAGGAAAGTTTTTGCAAACATACAGTGAGCACCATAATTAATTGGACAGTGACACATTTTTTGGTTCTGTTATTTTGGTTCTGTGCTCAACACTTTGAGTTTGAAAGGATACAATAACATTGAGGTTGAAGCTTTAATTTGAGGGTATTTTCATCCATATCGGATGAACCATTTAGAAATTATAGAACCCTTTGTACGTAGTCCCCCCCATTTTCGGGCATCAAAAAATATTGGACAGTTTAACGTAATGTAGAATAAAGTAATCATTTTAAATATTTGGTCGCATATGAAATAATATTTGGGTCTGTGACCCAGCAAATAACAAATTTTCCTGTTGAACTCTGGAAAAATAAGTCAGAAGAAACTCTTCCAAGTTATCCATCCATATCTACTGCATATCTGGCAGCAGAGTAATTTTGTAAGTTTTTTGTAAGTTTGAGGCTTGTTTGATACGTCAGACCTTTGATGACTTAGAGCCATTTAGCCAACCATGTATTCCATACTGCTCCAGCATAATTTACAGCTTGATCTAGTCCCACCCCCCCCATAGAGATCCATTCAAATGCAGAGAAGTTATAATATTACTTATAGGAGTACCAGAAAATAAGATATCAAGAGTCTTTTGATATTGTTGGGTCACAGACATCAGGAAGTCATAGCATGCAAAGGATATGCGACCAAATATTAAAAATGATTACTTTATTCTACATTATGTTAAACTGTCCAATATTTTTTGATGCCCAAAAATGGGCGGGTCTACGTACAAAAGGTTCAATAATTTCTAAACGGTTCATCTGATATAGATGAAAATACCCTCAAATTAAAGCTGACATTCTGCACTTCAACCTCATTGTCATTGTATCCTTTCAAACTCAAAGTGCTAGAGTACAGAACCAAAATAACAAAAAATGTGTCACTCCAAATAATTATGGTGCTCACTATGTAATGAGTGGTTAAAAGCATCAACTTTGTATTTCAATGTTGACTACAGTCAAGCCGGAAAGTCTGCACACCCCTTTCACCTTCTCCACGTTTTATTACGTTACAGACATATTCTACAATAGATTGAGTACATTTTTTCTTTCAAAATTCTACACAAAAAAGTGAAAACAGGTTTTTAGACATTTGTGCTAATTTATTAAAAATCTAAATGTAAAATATCATATGTACACAAGTGCGCACACCCTTTGATATGACACCAAAATGTGAGCTGAGGTGCATTTTGTTTCCACTGATACTGCTTGAGATGTTTCTACAACTTAATTGGAGTCCACCTGTGATAAATTCAATTGATTGGACATGATTGGGGATTGCCAACACCTGCCTATATAAGGTCCCACAGTTGACGGTGCTTGTCAGAGCAAACTCCAAACCATGGGGTCAAAGGAATTATCTGCAGACCTCAGAAACAGGATTGTGTCAAGGCATAGATCTGGAGACGGGTACGGAAACATCTCTGCAGCTTTACAGGTCCCAAAGAGCACAGTGGCCACCATCATTCGTAAATGGAAGAACTTTGGAACCACCAAGAATCTTCCTAGACCTGGCCGCCCGGCCAAACTGAGCAATCGGGGAAGACGGGCTTTGGCCAGGGAGGTGAGCAGGAACCCGAGGGTCACTCTGACAGAGCTCCAGCGTATCCTTGTGGAGATGGGAGAACCTTTCAGAAGATCAACCTTCCAGGCAGCACTCCACTAATCAGGCCTTTATGATAGAGTGACCAGACGGAAGCCCCTCCTTAGTAAAAGGCACATCACAACCCGCTTGGAGTTTGCCAAAAGGCACCTAGAGGACTCTCAAACCATGAGAATCAAGATTCTCTGGTCTGATGAAACCAAAATGTAACTTTTTGGCCTGAATACCAAGCGTCACGTCTGGAGGAAACCAGGCACCGCTCATCACCTGGCTAATACCATCCCTACAGTGAAGCATGGCGGTGGCAGCATCATGATATGGGGATGTTTTTCAGCAGCGGGAACGGAGCAACTAGTCCTGATAGAGGGTAAGATGAATGCAGCTAAGTACACTGAGATCCTTGAAGAAACCTGCTCCAGAGCGCTCTGGACCTCAGACTGGGGTGAATGTTTACCTTCCAACATGACAACGACCCGAAGCACACAGCCAAGAGAACAAAGGAGTGGCTTCGGAGAAAGTCTGTGCATGTCCTTGAGTGGCCCAGCCAGAGCCCAGACCTGAATCCAATTGAACATCTGTGGAAAGAGCTGAAAATGGCTGTGTACCGACGCTCCCCATCTAACCTGATGGAACTTGCAAGGATATGCCAAGAGGAATGGGCAAAAATGTCCAGAAACAAGTGTGCCAAGCTCGTAGCTTTCCCAAGACGCCTTGAAGCTGTAATCGCTGCCAAAGATGCAGCAGCCAAGTATTAGGTTAAGGATGTGTACAGATATGTAACCCCTAAATAACCTATTTTTGTCAGTAAAATAAAATTGCATATTTTCTAAAAACCTGTTTTCACTTCGTCATTATTGGCTATTGTGTGTAGATGTTTGAGGCAAAAAATGAATTCTATCTATTGCAATATAAGTCTGTAACGTAATAAAACGTGGAGAAGGTGAAAGGGGTGTGCAGACTTTCCGGCTTGACCGTACATATTATTGTGGAAAAAAAGTGGCACATAGACTGTCTGGCTGATGGACTGCTGTTTCAGTCTATTATGGAGGGAATAGGACAAAGAAGTTTTGCTAAGCTGGAGTGGAGACAAACATGGTGGTGTTGTGGTTGACTGTCTGCAGCAGGAGCACTCCTCAGCTAAGAGCTAGTCGATAGGAGATATCTAAACGTAACCGTTAATGTAGCGTTATTAGGGGTAGAGGAAGAAATCGCTGTGAGAAAGGTTGGTAGCCGAAGTTATCGCGGTCGTCATTACCGAAGAGAAAGAAAGTTTCAGTTTTGTACGTTCGCCTGTTAGCCACGTACAATTCAGCTGCTACACTGGAATTACCATAAGTTTGTTAGATAACCTACCATTGGTTGGGTTGGTGAGAAGAGGACTGTCTAGCCGAGAGAGTTTGGAATGTTTTCTCTCCGGTAAAGTGTGAGTGCCAGTCTGCGGAGGAGCGGTGGTGTGTTCGGCTACTGTTGTGGTACTTGTCCTCTGTGCCATTTCATGGGGGGAAAGGTCTTAGGCATGACGTCTCCGCTGCACTAAACATCTCCGGAAAATAAGGTGAACTGTAAGAGTGACTGTTATGTTCAGTGCTATTGGGGCCTGTAGGCTACGTTTAGGGAATCAAACTGAAATACATTTATCACGAGCAATGCGAGTTCGAATTGTAAAATGTTAACATGGGAAACCCCGTTTGTTGATTGATTGGGGGGGGGGGGGGGGTTGTTGACGCAATTCTTTGTCGCATGTTCCTCACCAATCTCGGAACCCATCGGCTAAATGATTTACCCTCTGGGAGGGCTGAGTGATTCTCAGGGCTCGGAAGTAGCAGCTACCATATCCGCTGGAAGAGCCTTCTCTTCCGGAAGTTCTGTTGTGTTTCTAGTCCGATCGGCAACTCTTCGAACAAGAATGCAATGGAGATTACAGACAAACTTTTGAACAGGATTATTTCACAAATTAGTAGGATACATTCTATTCAAAGTTTCAAACCACTGCAATGCATTTGTTTGAAATATTCACTGGACAAGTGGGACGTGTTTTGTCTGCCGACAGGTTACGGCAAAAATTCAAACATGGCCCACAGCTTGTTCGCTAGCGTTACTGGCTAATGACAACACAGCCTATGGAATGGAATGGCAATAGTGATGGGAATTACCGTTCTTTGAAGGGAGCTTACCGTTCCTTTCCGTTAATTTTTTATTTTTTTTTATTTTTTATTAAGGGGATGATAGGTTCAATATAATTTCATTTCGCATGTGTGGACTACGTTATAGGAGTAGCGTAGCCTAAGAGAATTGGGAGTGCGGAGTGATCTGAACGTAGCGTAGCGAGAGAGAGAGAGCTTGTGTGCGTGTCAGCGCGTGAGTATGAACGGGGTAGTGTCAGGACAAGTCTGATGTTACAGAGAGAAGAAGTTAGCTGTTAGCTGATAACATAAATGTGCGGAAGAAGTTTCGGTGTCAAAATAAATACAGAACGTCTCAAGGCCAAATTGGTGTCCCTGTGTGCTGTTTCCCCAACTACCGTTTGAGTGAAGTGGGTCATTGATCCCGAAGCTCACTAATTAAGTGAAACTTCAGCCCTGGAGGAAAAGACTCCCCTGTGCTCCTCGACTACGGTTTGGGGGCGGAGAGCAGGAAAGATCAACAACTATAGGCCTATTTAGCAGCACTAAATTACTCGTATTGCCAGACCTAATTAAAGATTACACAAGGAGATCCCTCTGCTTTGTCAGTGAATTTACTACTTTGAATTTACCCTCTGTATGAAAATAATGTGTTATGTAAATAAAGTTGCCTTGCCTTGAATGCAAGTCATTGAATACTTATTATTGGAAAAACTTTTATTGGCACAATATAAATGAACTTTTGTGCAAAACATTTTAGTGCAAATCAGATATAGGCCTACACAATTATCAGAAAAACATTTCACACAAGAAAACTTTTAACAAAGTACAGAAATACTTGAAATGTTCAGAACGTGGCTGTAGTGTGGGCCTTTTGCACAACAGTATTATTATTTTGACAAGGTGTGACTATTTATTCTTAACCAACACCCACTGATTCTTTTCTATCTTTGTTCCAACTTGAGTCAAATCTGAGGCTTGCTACTGTACTCTCAGCTAGCTAAACTACTGAAGAAGCATGCTTTATGCCATCTATGGCAAATTAGCATTGAGGAACGCAAGTTCCCTCACTTTTGTGGGCTTAATACGATTTCTCCTCTCTGAGATGATTTGTCCCGTTTTGGAGAAGATTCTCTCTGACGGAACTGATGTTGCCACGATGCAAAGCCTTTCTGCCATGAGCTTGGTGAGCCTGGGGTACACGATGGCCCGACTTTCCCACCACTTGAGAGGGTCTGAGGATTTGGGAACAAGGGGCTCCTCTAGGTAAGACCACACCTCCATGATGGCATCTGCTGTTGGACTCCTTGTTGTGACTGCACCAGCTACCCGCTCATAGAAATGGCTCCAAAAGACAGATCCTTGTGCAGCAGCACTGCCTGCTCCTTCCTGTTGACCTGGTTGCTGCTGAGAGTGACTCTTCCTGCTGCAGTCGCTATTCTCTGGAAAGCCTCATCTGCAGCTTTGGCGTCCCAAAATGGCAACTTCTTGAACCTTGGGTCAAGCGCAGCAGCATCTCCAAGGGTGTGGTTATATTCCATTCTGGGGAATCTACCTGCCAGGTTTGCACATAGAGAGTTTACCAGATCTGATGCTGGTTGTGTCGTTACACTTCTCCGGTAGTTGGCTGTGACTCTCTGCAGTCCCTTGGCCAGCAGTAGCACCTTTGAGGCAGTCACGTAGCTAGTGAGAAAAAACAGGGAATATTACCATACATACTAGTGAAACAATTATTATAAAGTGTTACCAACAATGACACACTATGCTGGTATCTATATCACTTTATATAATACAAATAAAATGGTCTCAAACATTCAAGTTATGTATTTAGGGATTAATGTCCTAGGTTATGCTGCATGGCAACCACTAGGTGGCGCCCCAGCATTGGTTGACAGTCTGTACCAGGTAAACGGTTTTGATCTCTGAAGTAGTAAAGGAGGGTTGAGATGAGAACAAGTCATATGTCTGCATAGCTCCGTCAGTGTGTGTAAAATTGTTTGCACATAGACATATAATGGAGCAACATAATACATGTTATCAGGTATTTTTGCATGCGTGCTATAGAAAGCTACAGCTGACCAACTCTAACTATAGAATAACATACCTTTCTGCACTGATCTCGACAGTGACTTCTTGAAAGGGCTCCAGGATTGTGCACACCTCCTGCAGTATGCTCCATTCTTCGTGGGACAAGGGGCTGACTGATGCATTTGTGATGGCCATGGTGGAGATAATGGCATCCTTGGATTGCAGAAAACGTCCATCTTGTGATGCAGTCCTGTTTGGGTCATAGCTCTGGCATCCCCATTTGGATCTGAGTGGCCTTCGGTTTTTCTGCACCCATTGTGCTCCTGTGAAAGTATTCCACTGCCTCTTTCACTTTATCCAGGATAGGTTTTAGGCCTTTGAGGGCATCTCTGGCAATCAGATTCATGGTGTGCGCCAGGCATGGAAGGTGCGTCCATTTTGTGATTTGTATGGCCTTTGTAATGAGAGCAGCATTGTCAGTTATGCAGCAAACCACTTTATCTTCCACTTTCCACTCTTTTGCTACATTGAGAAGCTTTTCAGCCAGGTCTTCCGCTGTGTGCCTGTCACTAAATTCAAAACAGTCCAATAGGCAGGAGGACATCTTGAAATCTTCAATGAAATGGCATGTTACTGCCATAAATTAGGTTGTAGCCCTTGATGTCCAACAATCAGTTGTTAAGCAAACTGCTGACACTTTAGACACCCTTTCCTTCAGTGATGCGTCTTCTCTCTGATAAATGCTTGAAACTGTCTGGGATACTGTCTTCCTTGATGGGAGAGTGTAGGATGGGTTGAGAGCATTGCTGCATCGCCTGAATCCTTTGTCTTCCACTATTTTGAATGACTGGAAGTCAGTGGCAGTCATTTTTTAGCAAGCTCTTCATCTATCTTCCCCTGTTTGAATGGGGATATGAAAGGTGCTGTATGCTCGTGGAGAGATGTCTGTCTTCTTGTGGGTGAGTGGGGTCTTGTACCAGTGGTTCTACGAGAGCTTGGCGCTCTTGTGCCAGTGGTTCTAGAGCTTGGTGCCTGGCCCCAGTGACCAGCCAATGATGTAGGCCTAGTGCTAGTTTCAGAGGTAGATGCCTGGGTGTGAGTGACAGTGGATGACTGACTTGTACCTGATGAGGTAACGTTAGTTGTTTCAGCAGAACCACTGGCGCTGTCGTTATCTTGTTCATCGTTATCGTTTTGGAACGTCTCAGCTCTGCCATTTGCACCGTTGGATGGTGTGTTTTTAAGTGGCGGTGAAGATTGGTTGTTTGACCCTGCTTTATATGATATTTTTGTTTTGCAAATATTGCACTCTGCTTTATCCTTGATTTTATCACTGAAGTGCATCCAAATGCTGCTGCGTTTTCGAGGTTGACTCATTTTAGGCGCCGATTCTATGTCGTGACATTCCCTAATCCCTTCGTTTTTTTGTGTCCGGCTGTCCGTGCGACACGGAGCACGGTGAGATTTAGACCAATCAGGAGTCGCCTATGCATCACATGCACCGTGGCTAGCAATTCAGTGGCTGGAGCCAAGCTAAGGGAACTAGCTAGCTAGAGAGAAAAAAAAAAAAGAATGAACGGCTCTCGCTTGCTTGCGACTCGGTTCCCCTCGTTCGTACCAAAGAGCCGTTCAAAAGAATCGGTTAGTTCGCGAACGTCACATCACTAAATGGCAAATTTCAAGGGGAACGCCGGTGTTGTGCCATTTTTCAACTCCCCTGCATATCTCAACCCCCCTTCATATAAACACGCTCGTTCAAGCTATGCGATAGGCTATGCTAACTTTTAATTATTTACTCGACTTATTTTCTTGAACATTTTGGTCTCTGAATTAGCTGGTTATGGAGAAATAGTTAAAGGGAAACGCCGGGTTATTTCTTACTGTCTTGAAGCTTACCGCACTAGAACTGCGCCTCCCGGTTCTCTTGTTTCCAGACGCGGTTAATTCAGAGTCCAAAACGTTCAAGAAAATAAGTGGAGTAAATAACTTTAACATAATTAATAAAGTGAATTAAGCAGAATGTAGCTACTTTCTTTCCCCCAGTGACTACTGGATGACTACTACGCCGCCTCGTATGCTGCAAATAGTAGGCAAATTTATTGCAACTGGGCTACAATTAAATTAACACACGTTAAATTGTGTCATTGTTTTTAATGCAAATGCAATACGTAGCTAGGTAACTATATAGACCTAGTTACATTACCGCAGAGTTAGCTTCGCAGTTTGGTGTTTGTACAATGTTATATTTTTTTAAATTAACGTTAGGCAATCTACTGCGAGCCAGATTAGTCTCTTCTGTGTGACGTTGCATGGTTATATCAGATTAGTCTCTTCTGTACGGTGGCTGAGAAGTGCAAAACACAACGACATTTCACAAAACAACGACATTTCACAAAACACAACGACATTTCACAAAACACAACAACATTTTACAAAACACAACGACATTTCACAAAACACAACGACATTTCACAAAACACAACGACATTTCACAAAACACAACGACATTTCACAAAACACAACGACATTTCACAAAACACAACGACATTTCACAAAACACAACGACATTTTACAAAACACAACGACATTTCACAAAACACAACGACATTTCACAAAACACAACGACATTTCACAAAACACAACGACATTTCACAAAACGGAAAGGGTAGGACAACACTTCTTGTTTGTGATTGGACAGAACCCAAGCCCCTCAATGTAATTTTCTTTCACAAAACGGAAAGGGTAGGACAACACTTCTTGTTTGTGATTGGACAGAACCCAAGCCCCTCAGCGAAATTACGAATCCTACTATGGCCATGCCAAGACCCGCCCTCCTCTGTCTCTGATTGGCTGGTCGTTCTGTGCGCTCTACCACCCAACCCTCTGTTTGAGTTTAAGGTGACTCTCTTCGCTGGAGCGCATTGCAGTAACTTATTTTCCGAAATTGCATGCAAATTCAGGTAGCCTAACTAACGTTACAGCATAAAACGTGTACTGACATCCATTAGCCTAAAATAAGTTTACGTTTTTAATACCACCAATGTTGATAATAGTTCTAGGCTATAGGACAAATCAGAATGTTTGTAAACAGAGGTTGCTACGATACTTCCGGGTGGCCACTCAGCACTTCAAAACCGACTGAACCAGTCGGAACTGTGTAGAAACAGTTAGCTAACGTACTCTATGCCGAAATCGTGTTGTGTTTGGGGCTGTAATGCCAAATGTAATCAGGCACACCGTGGGTTGGGCTTTTTCCGATTCCCCGCTTTAAAGTCTGAATCGACCCAACGGAACCTATGGATTCAGAGACTTAAAATAGAGGATACCCCAGATCATACAGTCCGTTTGGCTAGCTAGTGAAGGTAACCATATAGCTCGCTAGCTAACGTTAGCTACTTGTTAACGCTAACTTAGATAAAAATACGTGTTAGCGAACTTAGCTAACGTTAACGTTAGTTGCTTCCCTCAGAAAAAAATCGAACCATCTATCAATCAATAAAACAATGTTTGGCTATCTGTCTGTTGTACTTGTAACGTTAGCTAGCCAGCTAAGAATCCAGAGGTTGAGTTGTCAGATTTGAACTTGTGTTTTTACTGTAACGTTAACGTTATTGACAACTCAACCTCTGGATTCTTAGCTGGCTAGCTAACGTTACAAGTACAACAGACAGATAGCCAAACATTGTTTTATTGATTGATCGATAGTTCGTTCATAGCTGGAATTACCTATTATTTTTTTCTGAGGGAAGCAGCTAACGTTAACGTTAGCTAAGTTCGCTAACACTTTTTCGCCGTATTTTCATCTGTTAGCGTTAACACGTATTTTTATCTAAGTTAGCGTTAACAAGTAGCTAACGTTAGCTAGCGAGCTATATGGTTACCTTCACTAGCTAGCCAAACGGACTGTATGATCTGGGGTATCCTCTATTTTAAGTCTCTAAATCGACCCAACGGAACCTGTGGATTCAGACTTTAAAGCGGGGAATCGGAAAAAGCCCAACCCACGGTGTGCCTGATTACATTTGGCATTACAGCCCCAAACACAACACGATTTCGGCATAGAGTACGTTAGCTAACTGTTTCTACACAGCTCCGACTGGTTCAGTCGGTTTTGAAGTGCTGAGTGGCCACCCGGAAGTATCGTAGCAACCTCTGTTTACAAACATTCTGATTTGTCCTATAGCCTAGAACTATTATCAACATTGGTGGTATTAAAAACGTAAACTTATTTTAGGCTAATGGATGTCAGTACACGTTTTATGCTGTAACGTTAGTTAGGCTACCTGAATTTGCATGCAATTTCGGAAAACAAGTTACTGCAATGCGCTCCAGCGAAGAGAGTCACCTTAAACTCAAACAGAGGGTTGGGTGGTAGAGCGCACAGAACGACCAGCCAATCAGAGACAGAGGAGGGCGGGTCTTGGCATGGCCATAGTAGGATTCGTAATTTCGCTGAGGGGCTTGGGTTCTGTCCAATCACAAACAAGAAGTGTTGTCCTACCCTTTCCGTTTTGTGAAAGAAAATTACATTGAGGGGCTTGGGTTCTGTCCAATCACAAACAAGAAGTGTTGTCCTACCCTTTCCGTTTTGTGAAATGTCGTTGTGTTTTGTGAAATGTCGTTGTGTTTTGTGAAATGTCGTTGTGTTTTGTGAAATGTCGTTGTTTTGTGAAATGTCGTTGTGTTTTGTGAAATGTCGTTGTGTTTTGTGAAATGTCGTTGTGTTTTGTGAAATGTCGTTGTTTTGTGAAATGTCGTTGTGTTTTGCACTTCTCAGCCACCGTACTTCTGTGTGACGTTGCATGGTTATATCAGATTAGTCTCTTCTGTGTGACGTTGCATGGTTATATCAGATTAGTCTCTTCTGTGTGACGTTGCATGGTTATATCAGATTAGTCTCTTCTGTGTGACGTTGCATGGTTATATCAGATTAGTCTCTTCTGTGTGACGTTGCATGGTTATATCAGATTAGTCTCTTCTGTGTGACGTTGCATGGTTATATCAGATTAGTCTCTTCTGTGTGAAGTTGCGGTTATATCAGATTAGTCTCTTCTGTGTGACGTTGCGGTTATATCAGATTAGTCTCTTCTGTGTGAAGTTGCGGTTTTATCAGATTAGTCTCTTCTGTGTGAAGTTGCGGTTATATCGTTTTTTACTGGCCCATCTTTTGTTGGATGTTTTCCACATTTATATTTTTTCTGTTTTCTCGGGTGATTCATAAATTTCGTACCCATCATATCTCCACCGTTACAAATTTTAGGCTATTGGTACATCAGTAGCCTACCCATGTGTTTCCCAGTGATTTTGTTTACATGCGCACCGCCCAACCGTGATTGGTCAGGCCAATCAGCTTCCGAAGCTTCCGACTGGAAGTTCTCGTTTCTGCTAACGCTTTTGCGCCGACGTCAAGAGAGATTAGTTCCTCACTGGCTGCATACAGGTGTCCGGGCTGAGCTAGGCTTGCCTAGTCTTGCTAAAAAGACTTGACGGACCGCATAGTTGGAATCCATCAGAAATGTGGTCATCGGTTTTGTGATGAAGTTCTAATGATAGTAGGCTATATAGCTTATATGTGTGGGGATAACTATTTAAAGATAAATGGAAAACTGTTTGGTAGTGCAGTTATGAGATAAATGGCATATTTAACCCTTTCGCGCAGACCCCCCTAATGGCCATACCGCCGGTGCCGTGAGATTGCTCAACTGAGACATTCATTGCTCCTGAAACCAAAAGTGTAAGTGGAAACAACAAACTCTGTGTTTTAGCTTTTAGTACATGATTCATGATAAATATGCTGAATACAGAGTTTCGAAGTACCACTGTTTTTGGTAGTTTGTCCATACACGTTTCCTCTGCAACTATACCGACCCAAGCTTGACACAGTTGACAATAGCACCTATCTGGGAGTTCATAAAAATATTTTAAATATATTTTTTCACCACCAAAAATTTGTATTCTGTCATAGCAACAAGATAAAGCTGACAATAGCCCGAATGTATGCCAATATAGCAGTGAAAAACGCTGCATACTCGATAGCGAAATAAACAAGTGAAATTCCTGTGTAGTTATACCATGTCATATCAATATCTGCTACTAAATATGAACAATCCTACCATTGGTTTTACGCATAGAGATGTCCCTTTCCAGATTCGGTGGTCATTTATTGTCTTGGACAATCCGCTTGAGAAATACACACCCCTTTATAATCCCTTTATGAATGTTTTATTGAAGTACTAGACTGATTAGGCGAAAATACTCATTCCAATTTACTGTGCGCTAATATGTGCTAGATTAATGTCAAATATTCCTTGGAGTGATTCTGAATGGGAACATTTTCTTTATAAAACTGCAGAAATGTCATCCCAGATAAGGCAAAAGATTACATACTGTAGAGTACATGAAAAAGTGATGTTTTATTGAGGTACAAGAGTGAATGATTAGGCTACATATTTAGGTGTGTGTACCAGTGTTTTCATCTTAAACCAAAATAAGGGGCAAATGTATAAGCTTTATAATGGACAAAAAGTATTTTATTCATTCTATGACAGGTTTTGGATAGGTTTTTGGACAGGTTTTTGGACCTATAGATATCTGTTCCCCTATACTGATGAAAAGTCATTCCCACTTGAAAATTATGAAAATTATGCAAAAGTGAGTTTCAAAACAGTTGATTTATAGTTAAATATATGATTATTTTATAATTTACAACAGTGCACAATTTAGCCATTTTGGATAGATTTGGAGACACTAAGGGACTACAGGGTACACTGCTTACATTTTGCTTTAGTGGTTTATTTTGTTAATTTTAGTTACTGCTTCATTTAGAATTTTTGCCAGGATTTCTTTGTATTTGTGGCTCTTTATTTTGACCTAAATTATGAAAACAAACAAATCTAAGTTTGGAGTGTAAATTTTCCAACTGTCTTGCTTCATTTAAGCCATTCTCCAAGTCATAAAGCCTTAAATGGAACACTACCTAAATTGATGAGAATTGACTTCCACCAAATTTAGCTGGTCTTGTGTAATAAAGTGGGACAAGCCGGCTGACTGATGCACTGTGATATGCCCGGCAGCCCCGCCCTGCATCATTGGCACGAGCGCTGCAGGGATACAATACCAAACCACAGGGCACGTCTTTGCAATGAAACCCAGCGTCTTACAGGACAAGCCACCACTGCATTTAAACATGCTGATGTCAGATGTATTTATTATTCAGATGTATTTTGATAGCAGTAGTAGGTGTAGTATGAATGAACTGGTGGTGGTAGTAATGTTTCTGTAATCACCAGTATTAGCTGTATTAAGGCAGTCAAAGAGGAAGTTACACTGCTCTCCAAAAGTGTTAGGATAGTGGCAAATTTTTTGTTGTTTTGGCTCTATACAACGGCACATTGGATTTGGTCCTTCCCCATTTTATGGCACCAAAAGTAATTGGACAAATTAACATAAACTTACTAAATTATGTCATCATTTAATATTTGTTTGCATATACTTTGCATGCCATGAATTCCTGGTGTCTGTGACCCAACAACATCAAAAGACTCTTGATATCTTACAAACCCCAAAAACGTTGGGACAGTATGTAAAATGAGATATGTAAAAGATATTTAATGTTTTACCTTATCAACTTTATAGATTTTTGTAAATACACTAATTCTGAATTTGATGCCTGCAAAAAGTTCCAAAAAAGTTGATGCTATCAAGAGTGGGTATAATATATTTTCAGGTACTCTTACAAGTGATACTATAGCCTCTGCATTTGAATTTGAATCTATGGGGGGTGGGACTAGATTACGCTGTAAATTACATGCGAATAGTATGGAATCCATGGTTGGCAAAATAGTTTTTCAAATAGCCTAGGCTACAGTCCCTGGGAATCGCTGTGCATAAGGTTCTTTTAAAACGGATTAATTAAAATGTCACCATGTTAACTGAATTTGAACCTTATTATTCATCCTTCATATCTTTTAAATTACAGTGACCAGGTTTTCATGTTATTAAAACCCTGCTGATTTCACCTATTATTCCATAACTGAACCAAACGATTTTATAGAGAACTAAGAGTCTAATTAGAAAAAAAAACTAATTACACATTACACAGCACATTACACAATTAATTCACAATTCATTTTAATGCCATTCTTTGCATGTGCGCTTTAACTTCATGCAGGAGCAGGTCCTGCTGTAAATCACACTTTTCGCGATCTTCCTGGGAAAGTGGACTTAAAGCATTGGTCACATTTCCAGAAGCAGGACATTATAAAACAAGGGAAAATATCACAGCTGACAGCTTTATTGTATTTATTAATTTATTCGATATGAAAATAAATGCCTCAGGTAGTTAAAATACGGGGGTGAATCTAAATGCACACTGTCCTAAATATATGTTATATCTCAATCGGTAGCCTACTCATGAATTATAATGTTAGCTAAGTAAAAGAGCACAACGAGGTCTGTGGATGCATCTCACGTTAACGTTACTGGTAGCTGATTAGCTTGCCGATAGCTACCTAGCAATATTATCATGGTTTACATTCATCAGCAGTTTGAAAACATTTATTAAGACCGCAATTAAAGAATGACTAACATTACTGTTGTGTTAATACACTATTATTATTGACAATATTCAATTAGCCAGCAAGAGAAACTTGTTCCTTTTCATTTGTTGAGTCTTCCTTCAGCAGCAGTGCTGCTCTCTGACTGAGTGAAGATTCCATGTCACATGATAGGGTAACCCTAACCCCTAGATGGAGTGCCAGTGTAAAAACACGTACACGTGTCAGTGTAAAAAAAAAAAAATATATATATATATAATTTTTAAAAAGCCTATATCGGTCATTCATTCCTCGGCACACACAATGCTGGGTTTCACTGTTCTGTGATTTCAGCAGCTTTTGACTGGGAGGGTTCTCTCTGACATTTGTGTCCAAAAAAACGCTGTATGCTTTTGTGTCTTTTTTCCCCATACAGACGGAACACCAAATCTTTTTTTTAACATGTTAGAACCTATTTGAATAGTGGAAATTGTTGGTGAAAGTTCAGTTGTAACTTGGTAGCTTTTGACATGATACATAATTTGGTGTGCAGATAGATATTATTTAGGGATTGTTTTTTACAGATTTATAGAGTATACTTTGCATTTGTGAGTAACCTGGAATATTTTTTTAAAGTTTTTGTCGACATTCCCATTTACTGAATTAAAACGAAAGTAGTTACAACACAAAGCAATGGCGTGCTCAAAATTGCACAGCTTGATATCTGTAAGCTATACTGTGTGTGGATGGAGCCCTCCACACAGACCTGCTGTGCTTCTCTTCTCAGACTGTTGTTCATGTTAAAAGGTACGGTGCCTTTGGGGTGCAAGTGTTTGAACCTTGGCGCTCCGTGCCACCCCGCTGGCACAGCGGCGCTCCTCCTTATGCCCTCTCCTCCTCCTCTCCACCTCACTCCCTTTCTCTTTGCATGCAGGTGCACAAGCTCCTCATCGTGGTGGAGTTGCTGCTCGGGGAGATCCCTGACAGGCTGCAGTTCCGCCAGCCCTCTCTCAAGAGGTCCCTCATGCCCTACTTCCTGCTCACCCAGGGTAAGCGCCCTGCTCGTCTGCTGCCTCTTACCGTCCACATACACATTTTTGCATACCAGCATACTTTTGCATACCAGCTATCATATTTCACATTTTTCTCGCTTTCTTTCTCCTTTTTTTCTCTTGAGTTTGGACTTCGAGCGCAAAATTCTGACTGCAAAAAAAGTCTAAATCGCTGGTGGACAAAGCCATATTGACACTTTTTTTTAGGATTAGGAGATGGAATGTTTTAAATGCAAGTAGCATCATAGCAACTTGCGATTTTGGATAATAATAGTTTGCGAACATAGTCAGCATTATGGTTGCAATTTTAAATAGGTAGGAATAATAAGCTGTGGAAAACCTTTGGGTTTAAGCAGTGATGGCACCAGGAACCTTTCTCTCCCTGGGCTAAGGGTGGGCTAAGGGTGGGCTAAGGGTGGGCTAAGGGTGGGCTAAGGGTGGGCTAAGGGTGGGCTAGGTCAATACATGGGGGTGCTAAGGTTACCTGTGTTTCCCCCAGGATGGCCCTGCCTCTCTTCACTGCCTGCACAAGTGACAGAGCATCCATACAACAGTCGGAATTGTATAATTCTGTAAATTGAAATGGCATTACAAATGTAATTTGGCTTCATCAATACGAGTACTTAAAAATATCAGACATCAGAAAAAATAAGACACCGGAAAATAATGAAAAAGGACGTGAGAAGAGAGGATAAATTAACAGTTTAACGTTATGTAAAAAAAGATGGCTAAAATATGGTTGTTTAACTGCTCCTCTGTCATTGGGACATTTAGGCTTTTCATTATCTAACGAAGCTCGCAAACTTTACTTATGAGTTAGTTATGCTTCTAGGCGTTTCATAAACTGCATTGTAACGTTTGCGTTGGTTTCTGTATTATCAGAACAGCTTCCACTGTCACGTTCTCCCACATCTCATTTAGGCTTAGCGTATACATTTAGCTATATTGAAGAAATATGAGATCTTTAACATTTCCTGACCATTTTTTGGAGGCAAGCTCCTCTTATTAGCTGAAGTCCAGATGACGAAGATTGAAAATGATCATTTAGCTAATTTAGGCTAGTTATTCGCTTTCCAAATCTACTCATCTGTGCATGGCCAAGCAACCAATGTTGTGAGATTAGTCTACCGCCAATCAAAACACTGTAGTTTACACTTGGGAGTTGCTACCGAGGGAAGTCCACACACTCCACAAATCTGTTGAGTAGTTGATCATTTCCAAAGACGGATCACATGGAGAGCTTATGCGAACACATTTTCTATTGATTTAAAAATAGTAAATTAGTTTTCAAACAATGACGTTTCCATTTTATATTTTTTGACGTGGCAGCAAACTCTGTCGGCCTGATGTGTTGTAGGCTATGGGAAACACTGGTTTGCTAACGTTAGAATCAGTTTACGTAATCTTGTCATTTGCATGAGCTACACACACCCCCACACCCGTACGTCATAACGTAGGCTCCACATTTCTTTATTATAATTATAAAAATTGTATTAAAATGCCTGGGGGGGCTAAACCGGCGCTAAGCAAATTCGTGACTGGGCTATAGCCCACCCTTGCCCCGGTGTAGTGCCGTCCATGGGTGTAAGTAGGGATGGAGCCGATCGATCGGCCCAGATCGGTATCGGTCGATTTCTCTTTCATGTCACACGATCGGCAGTCCCTGAAAGTCACCAATACTCTGAACCGATCTTTAACATGCTCTTTATAATCTTAATTGTATGCCTTGTTTATGTAGGTCTCCGTTCTATATAAATCTTCTCCCTGCATTTTATAAAGAATAATAATAATAGAAATCGGTATCGGCCGATCTTTAAAAAAAGATTGGTGATCAGTATCGGCCCCCAAAAATCCTGATCGGAGCATCCCTAGGTGTAAGACTACATAAAGGGAGCCCAGTGCAGTCTGAATGTGTCAATAAAACAACATTGTATTTCACAATTTCATATTGGTGTAAATCTATGGCAGTGACATTATTTAGTGGTACCCTAGGAAGTGGATGGGACAAGGGGTTGTGATATTTAAAAAATTTGATAACATTATTGTTTGCGTAATCAGATATGACATATGACATTTTGGAACGTTAAAATGGTACAGGGGATTTACAGTGCCCTCCACTATTATTGGCACCCCTGGTAAAGATGAGTAAAAAGGGTTATAAAAAAATCACCGTTTGTGAATTAGCTTAATCTCACACTGAAAAAATGATAAAAATCCAACCTTTAATCGAAGTAAATTTATTATGAGAAAAAAAATTTGGGGAGTGGGACTAGATTTTGCTGTAAATTGTATGGAACACATGGTTGGCTAAATGGCTCTACGTCATCAAGGGTCTGACGTATCAAACAAGCCTTAAACCATCACTCTGCTGTCAGAAATACAGTAGATATGGATGGATCACTTGAAGGGTTTCTTCTCCTGATTTATTTTTTCATATAGTCCCACCCCCCAATTCCCATAGAGATCCATTCAAATGCAGAGACGTTATAGTATCGCGACCAAATATTTAAAGTTATTACTTTATTCTATATATAAATGCAGGGGTGCCAATAATTATGGCACACTTGGTTTTGTTAAAAATAATTATTTCTTGATGAGGGATTATTTTCTCTCATAATAAATTTACTCCAATTAAAGGTTGGATTTTTCTAATTTTTTCAGTGTGATATTAAGATAATTCTTAGAATTTTTTATAACCCTTTTTACTCATCTTTACCAGGGGTGCCAATAATAGTGGAGGGCACTGTATATAGATGCAAATATATAATATACACATCTCATTTGCATGATTGTTCAACTGAGCTTTAAAATTCAAATGCAATGAAATTGGATAATTCGCATAAGTAAATTGGGTGTTTTCTTTGAATATTCACATCAAATTTCTTCAAAGTACTTCATCTCCACTGAAGGCCAACTGACTGCTAAACTTGAACTGGTAAAAATGAGACAATTACAGGTACAGAATACCGGGATACAAAGCTAGCAGAGAACAGTGTCTATGGAATTCTATAATGCTAATGCTATAATGCTAATGCTTCAATGTTGATGTGCCCTGTGCACAGGAAGTGAGACTGGTGTCCCCGCCCACTAGCTATCTGAGCCAGCAGCCAGCTTCCAAGGCTCTCAATCCCAGCAACTGTCAGTGTCCCGTGTCAGCATGCCAATGGGCACGGGCGCGTGTGTGTCCGTAAAATGTGACTGACGTACTGTTCCCCCCCACGCAGCCGTGAGGACGGGAAACCTCGCCAAGTTCAACCAGGCCCTGGACCAGTTCGGGGAGAAGTTCCAGAGTGACGGCACCTACACACTCATCATTCGCCTGAGACACAATGTCATAAAAACGGGTGAGCATCTCTCGAGAGCCTGAGCCACACCACTGTCACATGCTCTACTTCACAGATGGAGCAACCACAGGGTTTCCTCCTAATCACATTTCCCCAGATCGATACAAGATCCTACAAAGCTGTCTTATCATTTATGTAAAATTTGCCCCAATTGGCTCCAGTAATCATGTTTGTAAGGTATTAATTTTTGAGTACTGTTGTGTAGGAGGACTGTGGCTTATCCAAGGCAAACACCGGTGTCATCTTGACATTAACTGATTTTCCAATAAGGGACATAGGCCTCAGAAATAAAGAGAACTATGGCCCAGGAACTATAGCCAAGAAGTTAAATACACACTCAAGAATTCAGTTTTTCCAGTCTTTTTAAAACTACAACTCAGGCCCTTGATGTTATTGATGAAGCTGAGTGGATAATTGTGATGCACTGATAACTGGATTAGATGACTGAATAAGATTGAGCTGGAGCTGATTCACTTTAAACATGTAAACTGAGACGACGTGCCTGTTTGTACTGTGATATATGGATGGAAAAATACTAGCTGAGGTTTTGTGTCTTCTAGAAAGTTTAAGGCAGGGAGGGTTGGTCATATCCTGTGCTTGGTACAAAAAGATAATGGGATATATATATATAAATAAAAGGATGACGATTCTTAACCAGCCAACGGCAATGTTACTTTAGTATGTTACAAAGTAAATGTATAATCACTGGCTTATTATGCATGTATTAAAAAGTACAATCCAATAGCTTTCTTGCAAATGGGCTATTTATCCAGTCTAAATAGAGCTTAGGTGCTGCACTTATTTTCTGTTGAATGTTCCAGTGTTCTGTACTCTTTCTGCAGAAATAAACCAGTCAAGTTTATTTGATTGATAGCAATTTTTCTAGCTAGCTAATGTGTGCTATCAGGTGAATAAAATGCGTAGTGCGATAGAAACACAGGAACCTCAGAGTTGAGGGCTGACTGTTCAACCGACCAGGCTACGAACCATAAAGTAGCATAAGCAGCTTTTCAGCCTTTTCAGTTTATAAAACCACTTATCGCAACAACAAAAAAACAATACAATAATATCAATATTTTTTTATAAAATAAAGTCTAGAGTAATGCAAGGAACCATCAGAATAAATAAATTAAATTAAAATAGCTGTAATCACTCTGAGTTATGAACATAGTGTGGTGCAGTCGATAGGGCAGCCAAATATTTTCCATGTGAGATTCACCCAGCACGGGCAGGGGTTTCGATCCCCATGTTCTTCAGCTGTAGTGCGTTCTATATCCTTTACCCTAACTCTGCTTTCTACCTGGCTGAATAAAGCAAGGAGGGAAGACTGTCTCTCTCTCTTCGTATCTCTGAGGTTCTGCTGTATCACGTGGCCTGATAGCTTTGCCCCGTTGTCCCTGCTCTGGTCAGGTCAAGACTGAGGCTTTAATCCCTGAGTTAGCCTCACTCACAGTCTCACGAAAAAGACCACTGAAAAAGCAGGCGGGCATTAGCCCTTTATCAGACGGGTTCTGTTAGGGGAAAAGTCCAGCTGACCCTCATACTGCCGTACATTTGGTCATGGTTCAGGATTTTACGGTGAGTCACGTCAACGTCAAATTGATTTATGACGTACCGAATCCAGAATGGAGAGAACAGCCAGCTGAAATTCTGACTCCCGACTCGCCATCCACAGGTGTGCGCATGATCAGCCTGTCCTATTCCCGCATCTCTCTGGCCGACATTGCCCAGAAGTTGCAGTTGGACAGCCCAGAGGATGCCGAGTTCATCGTTGCCAAGGTAATGGACCCCCAACTCGCAGACAGGACAGTGAATACGGTTCTCCCTCATACCTGCGGGTATATTAGAAGCCAGGACAGTGAATACGGTTCTCCCTCATACCTGCGGGTATATTAGAAGCCAGGGCAGTGGATAAGGTTCTCCCTCATACCTGCGGGTATATTAGAAGCCAGGGCAGTGAATAAGGTTCTCCCTCATACCTGCGGGTATATTAGAAGCCAGGGCAGTGGATAAGGTTCTCCCTCATACCTGCGGGTATATTAGAAGCCAGGGCAGTGGATAAGGTTCTCCCTCATACCTGCGGGTATATTAGAAGCCAGGGCAGTGAATAAGGTTCTCTCTCATACCTGCGGGTATATTAGAAGCCAGGGCAGTGAATAAGGTTCTCTCTCATACCTGCGGGTATATTAGAAGCCAGGGCAGTGAATAAGGTTCTCCCTCATACCTGCGGGTATATTAGAAGCCAGGGCAGTGAATAAGGTTCTCTCTCATACCTGCGGGTATATTAGAAGCCAGGGCAGTGAATAAGGTTCTCTCTCATACCTGCGGGTATATTAGAAGCCAGGGCAGTGAATAAGGTTCTCCCTCATACCTGCAAATAATATAATAGGCCCAGGCAGTGAATTAAAGCACAACTGTACTTTGGTAGAACTTTGGGTTGTGTAATTACCTGGCCATGATATGAGCCCAAATGGTGGTGATATATGTTCGTTAGTTGCTCTGTGCTCCCCTGGGTATTTTTTGCCACCATTTGTAATCCTATCATGACCAGGTAACTACACAACGTTCTACCAAAGTTCAGTTGTGCTTTAAGTATGAAACCAGTCCTCAAACAGATGACTTAAGAATGCAAGGTTGGAACGTTTAAACCACCCGCCTACCCCTCTTCACAAACCAGGCAATCCGTGATGGGGTGATTGAGGCCAGCATCAACCCTGAGAAGGGTTACGTTCAATCCAAAGAGACCATGGACATCTACGGAACCCGGGAGCCACAGCTGGCCTTCCATCAGAGGATATCCTTCTGCCTGGACGTCCACAACATGTCTGTCAAGGTAACCCCGCCTTTCACTGCTCTACTGATAATGAACAGTATTTATGTTTTTAATCTCTCAGCCAAGAGCTGATCTTTATTGAATTTGTGTTTTTTTTTTTTTTTTTGTGTGTGAAAAAAGTCAAAGAAATATTGATACCTGTGTTTTGTCCTTCTTGTTTCGCAGGCAATGAGATTTCCACCAAAATCGTACAACAAGGACCTGGAGTCTGTGGAGGTATGGTGGCATCGGCAGCTCAGCCCCCCGTCTGTGCTTTAGACTTACTGAGCTGTCCCCTCTGCTGTGGGAGCACAGATGTGTTTCCCAGAGGTGCACACACAAGTCAGCCATTTCAAATCACTATCTGTAGAAATGGAGTTGGCAATTGCAGTTCTGGAGTACCCATGTGTACGATGGTTTTTGTTCCACCCAGTCTTAATCTTCATTTTCAACATCTACAACAACGCATCTTCAACAACCTTAATTAAGGTTTTTAAATTCCATAACAACACATTTCTAACACAATGCAGTCATTTCCATTTGCTTTGTCTTTGAACTCTTCATTTTCCATAAATGTTTTAGTTTCAACAATCAGTTTACTTCAACTGTAGGTCCATATATTTGTCGATTAAAGATTGCTAGCCCTTTCAAAAGGGTTCATTTGCCACAGCACATTGCAGCAAATGAAAGTATTGGCTTTTTGAGAATTGATCTGATTAGGATTCTTGTGATGTGAATATCTATTTGCTGTAGTGTGGCATTTATAGGGTAAAATATCTGTCATTAGACATTAAGGGGTATTATTTTGCGGGTGCAGTCAAAGTATTTGCACACATTATCATTTCACACTTTGCGGGTGATCAACTAAGAGTCATTATGCAAATTACTCCAGCCGCAAACAGCCATATTTAAATGAGATTTTTCGTGTTTGGAATGGTTACACTAACAAAACGGCAAAAAGATTTGCTTCATGATTTAAAATATATTCTTACTGTTTGTGATGTAGCCTATGTATCCACAGATTCTCTTGTGTTAGCTAGAATGGGCCAGTTAATTAGCCCCCATTGTTACCCAATCATTCAGAACGTCCAGTTATGGATATTCCAAACAATGGAATATCTTGCTACAATGAGAGCCGCCATCTTATCGATTCCGTGTTTTTTTAATACCTGCTTTCCATTCATACTAAAATGCACCCGCAAATACCTTTCCCAAACTTCCTTTCGGGCTTAGTAAATCACTTTACACTTCCTAAAGTAATCTATCGCATGACCTCCTCCCACTATTTCGTAAAATAACATGGATACGCCACATTTTGTATATTAATTCAGGCTAACTCGCAAAAATGAGAAATCAACATATCTTTCAATTTTACACCTTTTTAGTTGATCACCTCTGACAATTTTTTGCGGGTGGTAGCAGTTTTACACGTGCTTTTGTACGTGCAAACCTTTATTAAATCGACCCGTAAATATTAAATGACAAACAATTAACAGCTCAAGTGTACTTCAGTAAGGTTGGAACGAAAACCAGCATACACAGGGGTACTCCAGGGAGTTGGGACTCCTGACATAGAGATTGTTCATTTAATGAAGGTTGATTCATGGAGTGTAGATTTTTTTTTTTAAAGCTTTTAGCTTGTTAGCATACTGTTCAGGGAGACTGCAGTTCTGTTGGGTTCTCAACTGGCTAAAGGTCCCTGCTGTTGTACCCTTTTCAACAGGTTACTTCCCCTGATTTGCTCTTGTATAAATGGAACCTGCTCAAGGAGCATAATTTGGCTGTAATAAAGGTGCCTGTTGCCAGGCTTGATAATTTAAATAATCTGGGCAGAGTGGAACAGGCCACAGTGTGGCAGTCTTGTTCCAAAGTTTATTGGTGTTTTCTGATCAGAAGAGAGCTGATTTTCCCAGCCTGAAACCGCCCCTGGAAGCTGCTGAGAAACATTTACAAAAAAGAGAAACCCTTACATTTTTAAAGCTCAAATTTCCCATTTGTTTTTTAGCGGTGATTTGTGGTTGATAAACACACACGTTTTGTCCCACAGGAGCGTCGGGAGAGGGAGCAGCAAGACTTGGAGTTCGCCAAGGAGATGGCCGATGATGACGACGACAGTTTCCCATGATCCTGCGGAGTGATAACAAACACCTTTGCTTGGGTTTTTTAAAAAACCACATCACATTTTCACTGCTT
The DNA here is from genome assembly GCA_022702515.1 of Ilyophis sp. 1 JC-2022. NCBI lineage: Eukaryota > Metazoa > Chordata > Actinopteri > Anguilliformes > Synaphobranchidae > Ilyophis > Ilyophis sp. 1 JC-2022. The sequence continues at coordinate 13,429,871 of CM040405.1, read as the reverse complement.
AAAGGTTGCCAGAGCATTCAGTCAATCTTTGACTCCTTAGAATACGTGTTTACTGCTACAACCTGTTTTTGCCAGTCTTAATTTCAAAATGGCAGTTAGCAATTGATAGAGAGCAGAACTGAACTTGTTTGTTTTGACTATAAAATTGCACGACAAATTACATTATTAAACTACAACAAACCAAGAAGTCCAATGATTGAGTGTTCTGAGATATTCAAGATATATTGTTATAGCCACATTACACCTTAGTAGAGAAACATTCAGGGAAATATTAACGCTTGACTTGAAGATTGGACTGTCAGATCGAGTTGTCTCACATCAACAGCTCAGCTGGGATGCCAAAGCGTTTGTGCTGCCCATATCCTTTAAGAGTCGCTGAAGTAATCATGTGATCACGTAATCCTCAGTACAACAGGACGTCCAGTGTCACCCGCTAACGAGGTTGTGTGGGGGTTGGAAAGGGAAGGTTTCTGTTAGCCGTGGTGTGTCACTGTCTCTCAAAACAAAAATGCTCACTGCTACCCTGTATCATAATTAAAGAATGATGCATTACTGTACCGGTCAAAGGGGAGATGGATTGTTGCAATTAAAACATTTTCTACACATTACACTGACCTGCTTGTTTTGTGAACTAATATAATATGCCAGCGATGGCTTAAATAGTGCCTTCCAAAATTCATGTTCTTGTTAAAGATCACCAAAAAAGAATGAAAGAGATTATGTCAGTACTGAGCTGTATTTTAATTCTAAAATGTTACAAATGTTCTATTTTAATGTTTCAAAGGAATCAACCAAAATGACACTCAAATTATAATTTTATTTCCCTAAAAAGATGTTACAAATGTACACACCCGTTATTAGTCCTTTGTGCACTTGGCAAAGGGGAAAACAAAGTTGTTGACTGCTATAATGCTTTCTGACATCGGTAAACGTATTGGGGGATCTTTGACAATACAGAAATTATACAGAATCAAAAAATTTTGGTCTGTACTTAAATTTTTGACTGCCATCTTAAATTCACATGACAAATTTATATTCAGACTCAAGCCTTGAGACTGAGGTGGCTATTCCAAAACAGCAATTTGTGGTCAGTTAACCATTTCCTGGTTGATTCTGGTGTGCTTAGGTTTTAGCATTGTTTTGCTAAAAGGTCCATTTACAGCCAAGTTTTGAGCTTCTTGGCAGAGGGAACAAGGTATTTGGCCAAAATCCCAAGTTCCTTGATGGAATTTGTGATTCCATTGATTGTAATGAGCCCCAGAACAAGTAAATGCCCACCAACCATATAAGATCAAAGACCCACCACATTTCACCAAAGCTTTGACATTCTTTTCAACACAAGTGCCCTTCTGACACCACACCCACTGCTGGCATACGTGGCCAAAAAGCTTCATTTTGGTCTTCTCTGGCCAAAACACCCAGTTACAATACAGTTTATCAAACCCCAGGCACTTATTTTTGTTGATTGCCCCCAGAGGCTTTTTGAAAGAAAAACAGAAAGTGATTTATTTAAGAGCCTAGTTTCATGGTGATCATGGTTGTTTCACTAAAACATTTCTTGGAACCAAAATGTTTTATTTTGGTTTCAAAACACGTAAACTTCAAGGGCACTATGTGAGTAACATCTCTGGGGGCAGGGTAGCATGCAAATTGGGGAAATTTTTGACAAACTGCAGTGTTATGCAAGTGTAAACCACATCAATGGATTGAGGCAACACTTGCAACACCTTTGACACTTAAGCGTTGCACAATATTCATCGCTCTGAATGTGACGTCTATCTTCCAATGAGACTTCTCTATTAGGGTGATTTCAATTTGATGTTTATAAGAGCCCAAAAACCATTGGAAAATGGTCCCTCAATGTTAATCTGTTGGTCATCTCTGGAATGTTGAGGAGTTTCCCCATTTCCTTTTTATTAGCTGATTGTATCTGCAGGGGGCATGCCAACAGTCTACTTAATGAAGACATGGGGCTTTTTCTGTACCGGAACCTACAGCATTTAATTGGGATTATTAAAAGTAGGCTTTCTACAGTGCTGCTGATTAATACTGCATCTCACAACTGGTGATCTACTTCGGGGAAGTGGAGAAACTATATTTTTGTCACGCTAACCCATTTTAATCCCAATATGGGGCCTCATTTATAAAAAGTACTTTAGATCAAATTTGATCTTACGTGTGGCGTACGTAGAGAATCACGACAAAGGTTTGTGATTTATAAAATTTGACAGTGGACACAGTCGTAGCTCCACGTCAGGTTTTCACCAAAGTATTGCAGGCTTGAGAGCCGCGCGTGAATGCTTATTGGTGTTGAAAATTAAACTTTCTATTAAATGTACACTAGCGTTCAAAAGTTTGCTATTGAACTCTGGAAAAATAAATCGGGAGAAACAACCATCAAATATACAAACCCCAATTCCAAAAAAGTTGGGACAGTATGTAAAATGCACATAAAAGCAGAAAGCAGTGAGTTGTAAATTCTCTTTTACATATATTTAATTTTAAAAAGTACAAAGAAAAAATATTTAATGTTTTACCTTAGCAACATTATTTATTTTTGTAAATATACGCTAATTCTGAATTTGATGCCTGAAGGGTTTCTTCTCCTGACTTATTTTTCTATAGAGTTCAATAGGAAAATTTGTCAAGAGAAACAACCCTTAAAGTGATCCATCCATATCTACTGCATATCTGGCAGCAGAGTGATGGTTTGAAGCTCGTTTCATACCTCAGACCCTTGATGATTTACAGCTATTTAGCCAACCATGTGTTGATACTATTCCAGTGTAATTTACAGCTTAATCTAGTCCCACCCCCCAGTTCCGATAAGACAGCTATTCAAACGCAGATAGGTTATAGTATCGCTTGTAAGAGTACCTGAAAATAAGATGAGCCTTTTGATATTGTTGGGTCACAGACATCAAGAAGTCATGGCATGCAAAGGATATTCAACCAAATATTATATATGACTTTATTTAAATGTATGTTAATTACTTCTGGTGCCATAAAATGGGGGGGGGGGGGGGGGGGGGGGTACTGTGTAAAAATGGCTACAATTGCTAAAGTAGAAATAGAATGAAATGGAAATAGTAGTTTGTAACATTATCAATGCCTTGACTGTATTTTTGATTAATTTAATGCTACCTTGGTGAATACAAGTATCAATTTTTTTCAAAAGCATAAAAATGTCTCAGTGATTCCAAACTTTAGAACGCTAGTTTATGTGACCAGTTAGCCCCAGGGCGCAATTACAGAGCTCAGTCACGTGCGTTCAATTTGAAGTTCATTTGAGATTTATAGACACAAGTATGTACGACAGACGTTCGCTATTTTAAACAAGCGCAGCCAATTTCATTTTTGCAGTCTGGTATCTAGGTGTCGTAATTACTGCACATGTACGCATCACCTCATGGGACTCCGTTTTTGCAACATCAAAAGACTTGTGTTTCTCCATTCACGAGTGGAACCCATGTCATAGTGGGAGTGCAGTCATTCCCATTTTTCAAATACCGCTTTCATTCTTGGTGTCAGATCTCTTTGGCATCCATGAACACAGAATGTATTTGGTTTAATCATGTTTAATCCTAATGATTCTTAATGTACATATCACATTATTAATATGTAATCTCAACTTGCTTTTTTTGCATTACAGAAGCATATACATTCCCAAACACAGCCAGTAATCAAACAAAACTTCCATTAAGCGTATTAGCCTACATACACTACCTAGAGATAACAAAACAGCAAGACCTCATTTTGTAGCAGTTGATGCTTCAAAACATAAATGATGCTAGTGGTATTTTCTGAAACATAAGTATTGCAACTACAGACAGGTACCCGGTACCAGTACACAATTTGTTGGTCCAAAAATTATACTTTCACTATGATTGGTATTTATTCACCAATATTTTAGGTGAAAATATATTTTATTTAATACTTCAAAAAAAATTGGATTGACTTCAATTTTATTAAATTTGATATTTGAGTATATATAATATTCAATAGATATTTGGTTGAAATATAAAATATTTTAAAAATGTAAAATATATTCAGTAGTTCCCAAATAGCTCATGAATCTTACAATGAGCACATACATTACGGGGAGCCTGTAAAAGAGGAGCAGCAGTACAAACCATTTCATTTGAAGCTCAAAGAAGACATGAAAAAATAGTGGTAAATATTTTAAATAGGTCTTTTGTATTTAAAATATATGATATAATTAATACATTTACTTTACAATTCTAAAAAAAAATGCAAACCAATAGCAAACATTATTTATTTATTTAAAAAATAAGCGACATTTCAGGTTAGTCATTCAAGATTAAGGGTCAACGATAAGGTTTTCAATGGGACAGAAAATGCAAAAAGTGACAACAAAAAACTTTTTTAGCAATACCTATGCATTCATAGAAATTGGTTAAGTGTCACAATTTAAACTGAATGTACAATACTTCCAAACTGTAAAACAATACTTCCAAACTGTAAAACAATACTTCCATGAGTAATTCAAGTTGACTCTTGCTTTCCTCTTATAGACTGTAGACTCTGCTTCTGAGATAACAAAACGGCATTCATTTATTTTAAAATTGAATACATTGGTTATGACTTGGTATTCACCAAAATCACATGGTATAATTATACAGAATTGGCCTGGTATTTCATTTTTTAGTCAGATAAAACGCACACATTTATGAAACACACAGAACTCCCCATATTATAAATTGCCTCCTTATAGGCTAACTGTATTCAAAGCAGTAGGACACACACCTGATTTTTAAAAATCAAATATGTTAAATATGTTTTTAAAATGTAAGAAATAAAATCCCCAAATTCTGAACTGAATCACTAACTATTTTATTCCTAAATAAATAATTGTTGATTGTAAAAACCAAGTATGTTGCTGATAACAAATACTGTATATGTCACTATTTTTATCATATCATCCTACAGTTGTACTGTATGTTCTGTACACACATATATATATATATATATATATATATATATAAAGTTGCATTTTGTGTGTAAAAAGTTAAATAAGAGACTAATTAACTTATCATTCAGTGTAACTGTTGACATCATGGTGTAACTGGAATTATTGTTTTGCTACCGATGAAAGGTTACGATTTGAATTAAAATGAGTAAAGTAAATAATGATGTTAGATATCAGGGTTTAGAAATGTAACTTTAGTAAATATTAAAGTGGCTTACTAAATTATGCTTAGTCAGCATAAAGGTCTTTATCATATAATATCCTGTCAAATAAGTATTGTCTTGAGATATGATCTAAAATTACGTTTTTTCTATTGCTTGGAATGATGTTGGTGAAATAAAAAAGGGTGGACAAAAGTATTTCAAGCAAACAATGTCGAAGTATAATGCCTTAACCATATTGCAGTATGTAGTTAAATGCCTTCAAAATATCATTCAAGAGTTTTCATTCATTATATTTAATAGTTGAATAACACTTAACCGTCATATTATGTTGACACCTTTTTTGTTTGATGTTTAAACTGACACAAAACTATTGTAATAGAACATTTTTGACACTTTCTGTTTCACCTTTTGTGTGTCTCCCAATTGACCAACCTTTTATCTCTAAATATTAAAAAAATCTGTACTGAAACATCTCATATAGAGCCTGAGGTACTGTAAGTGAACGAAGTTTAAAACCTGTTTGGGAAAGTGCCACCAGAATTACCCACGAAACAGAGATAAATAATAAAAACGTTTCTACACTTTCTTACATTTTATTCAGCTACCCCATAAATGACCTCACACAACACCTTTGTATAAAAAAGTTGTGACAGGACTTTTGAAAACAGCATTATATTTATTGTGTATTTTCTATTTAATTCCAACAAATTAGGAAAAGTCATATCGTGTCAAATTGAAAAAATGACATGAACCAGTTTTTAAGAGACGTCAAACATTGAATCTGGTCAATTTGCCCCGGAGCATAATGCAGTATGAGGGTTAAACTACAATTACCTCCAGAGCATTAGACAGCAAACACTTTTGCACTTTACAAAAGCAATTGTCTGACGTTACCATACGCCACCATAAACACTTTTATTGTGCAATTAAGGAGGCAAAATACAATTGCATAATATCATATTGATATACTGTATATTAATTGTTACTTTTGGAAATATTGCATTGGACACAAAATGTACTTGCCATTGACCCAAAGACAAGGTTAACGGGATAATAACGAATTGGCTGTATGCTAAAATACATTTCAATGGATTTTCAGTGTATTACTAATTAATGTGAACATTCTTAGTTAGATATTTGAATAATATGTATTTAAATAGTTTCAAGTTGCTTTCTGGAATTTGTATTAAAATAGCTTTTCTGTATACTAAAATATTTTCTGTAGCTTACAAATTGGGTTTATTTTTAAATAATATACAGTAGTGTGCAAAAGTCTTAGGCACATGTAAGAAAATTCTGTAAAGTGAAGATGCTTTCAAAAATAATGAAATTAAAAGTTTCGAAATATCAAACAATTGACTATATAGAGCAGTAAACAGTTATCAACTAAATCAAATCGATATGTGGTGTGATCACCCTTTGCCTAAAAACGGCATCAATCCTCTTAGGTACAGTCATGCAGTTGTAGAAGATCGGCTGGTGGATTGTTGTTCCAAGCATGTTGGAAAACTTGCCACAGTTATTTTGTAAACTTTGGCTGTCCAGGTAATTCCAGACAGCCTCAATGATGTTGAGATCAGGGCTCTGTAGAGGCCATACAGGACTTGTTCTTCTTGTCGCTTAAGATAGTGCAATTGATGTTTGGAAATCTAAAATTTGCTCTAATGCAGAAGACAAAAAAATACACATCTAAGAGAAAATTTACATTAAAAATCTAGGGTGCCTAAGACTTTTGCACAGTACTGTATATTTTCTGATATATTCAACTATTTTTTAATAAAAGTTTATTTTCACAGAGCACACAATTTATCCCAGGTCTGTCTCTTAGGCCAATGCATGCCAGTATGCTAGCAAGTGTAGTGCATGTTCAGTGCTGTATGAGAACTGGGTGGGGCTAAGGGACTATACCTAATTTGAGGGGCAATGCGGAGGGAGCGGAAGAGAATAATGTACCCCTAAAATTGACACAGCATCTTTACTGCCATTTGATAAGTTCTTATGTATAGCCTTCCTGAAAATAGAGGATCGTATTGCCAACTGCATTTTAATTAACACACCTGTATAAAGCACTATATGCACCTGTGATTAACCCTTATATGTACTGAAAGGGTGAGCAATCAGAAGAATAAAATACAGGTGTGAAGTTGTTAAAGGTATACAGTTCACACAGTTGTCCTGCAGTATAGGTCAGACAGTTAATCTATTAATCCATTGGACCAGAATATATTGCCTATTTTGTTTCTGATGCATCTTGCTTGTATAAGATGGTGAAATGGCATACAAAGCCTTATTCATTCTCAACACATTAACACAACAAAATATGGAGTATGAAAGCATAACAATGAGTATTCATTTATTTTTTGATATACAGAGTACGTAAAGCCCTTATCTACACTCAAAGCAGGAACTGGTTGTCAGTTCGTTACCTGAAAATAAGATATCAAGAGTCTCTTGATATCCTTTTATACCCAGTCATGATAGCATCACCTGTTTACCTGTGGAATGTTCCAAACATGTGTTTTTTGAACTTCCCAGTCTTTTTTTTTTTTTGCCCCTGTCCCAATTTTTTTGGAATGTGTTGCAGGCATCAAATTCGGAATTGGCATATATTTACAAAAATCTATGAAGGTAAAACATTAAATATAAGAAATTATTATTTTTTTGGACTGTTTTCAATTAAATATATGTAAAAGAGAATTTACAAATCACTGCTTTCTGCTTTTATGTGCATTTTACATACTGTCACAACTTTTTTGTGTCACAATTACGGGGCGACTCATGGGTGTTTTTCAAGGAAATTCCCAAACACAAGTATAAATAAGTTTCTAATCAAAACTAATATTCATTGGGGTCAGATGCATCTCACCATACAGATAAGCTACAACCAAACAATTACTCCAATAATCTTGGAATTTAGCATCATGAATTTCTACAGTGAGTATAGTTCTTATTTATTGCTGTAGTTATCAGTTGTTTGGACTACTATGTTTCTTCTAAGTTGTGTTTTTTTAAGGGGGGGGGGTTGCTTGTTAGGCAATATAGAATTGGAGGATTTCCAACCATAGTGACCACAATATACTAGATACTGGCTTTGTTGTAATCATCAGCCATTGATCAACAGTCACCAGTAAAAACTGCAACTAATATCCTTTTGTAGATTTACTTAAATCATGAGTTTGGTGCAGCGCTGTTCAGAATCTCCCTGCACCCGTGCACTATTTTTATACCGTGCCGTGCACTCATTTTACACACATCACTCCTCCTAAGGCCTCGTACATTGTGATACCGTTTTTAGCCTCAACACTTTGGCTACAGCCTGTGCTCGTTCCCCAGAGTTTTTTTGCTGAACAATCGTGCGTTGCGGGGCGGTGGCGATAACGTCGTTCTTTGTCCCATAGTCTTTGCCGTGCATTGCTATCTGGTCGGAGCAGCCCTCGCCGCTCCATTGAGAGAATACTCCGTGGAACCAATGGAACACCCCGATTTTCTCCGGGCTGTGGAACACGGTCAGAGTTTGGTCAACAAGATCCTGAAAGATATACCAGACACACACGAGTCCTGCGTCAGCTATAAGGTGAGTAGAGCGGTTGAGAATGAAAGCTCGCTTATTAAGAAAAGGACAATATCTTTTTTCTTTTTGAATATTTTTCTGATTTAAGTGGGAAAAATAATAAGTAAATTCAACTAATGCGGAAAGTCCAACGAAGCCAATAATTATTGCGTTGCTAAGTTGAGCGTTTAAAATTCATAGTTTGCAACATAGCCCGGTGTATCCTAGCCTAATATTTTTTTTCTGGGAGCTATGATAACGTGTGAGACCTGACCTGACTCAAATACCGATATATGATTACACGTCTAATTCTGACATCCCTTAAATTATGCCTACGGTAGTCTAGTACAGGGGTTCCCAAACTTTTCCATGCCAAGGACCCCCAAATAGTCGTAGCCTCTGGCTGGGGCCCCCCTATTGCAAAATGGCTTTAAAAAAAACTTTTAAATTACACTGGCAAATATAAAAAAATCTAACATACAGCTTCTTAATACAAAACACAATACTTTTGACCCTATTTTGATTCCATAATCGGGCCGTTAGCAGCTCAACGTAACGCTTTGACTGACAGGCAGACGGTTAGTTATTGGCTGCAATTGAAAGAAGGACATGGCAAAAACCTAATTTAGATATGAAAGGATTTATAACAATTTATATCTTATTTTAAACCGGCACAGTAATCTTATGAATTGAAATTTTGTTGCATTTTCCATTTTCCACTCCCTTCCAATTGGCCCCCCTGGCGCCCCCTGGCGGCCCCCCGTTGGGCCGCGGCCCCCACTTTGAAAACCCCTGGTCTAGTAGATGACTCGGACTCGGACATCACACGCAACATGACGTGATTCATTCCATTCTTATAGCCTATTGCGTAACTGATGATCTGAATATTCAGCTACCAAATTGAGAGAATGGCGCATGCTCTGGTATTGTCAATGTATTGTAATTAAATACCCCTAATCAGGCATCAGACAAACAGCGCAACCGAAAGAGCAGATGCCAAGAGTAATTGCTTCTTTGTTGAATTTTAACTTTTTGGTGAAAAACATGTGACTAATGTCAAACCTACCATTTTAGATATTCCTAACCATGTATTGTTCGAGTTATTACATTGAAACTATTACATTTGTCGACACGTAGGCTAGGCTATATTGTTGCTTATATATTTTCTCCATGCACCGTAGTAGAACACGTTTATACTCATCTTGAGGAACAATTAGAAATACTGTTTTAAAGAACAATGCAATCTGCCTCTTTAAATAGAAAAGTTACCACATGCCAAATATCAGGTATTCAAAGCTTGAAGCCACAAAGAGCAGCCAAGGCATAATTTATTGCTCTGGTTTACAAAAAAAAAAAAAAGACTCCTGGCAAGAGTTGTGGCAAGTATAAGCCTGTCTAGAATGTTCTAAAGCGGCCTCAGCCTCTGATGCTGGATTGAATGGATTGTAGTACTGTGGTGTGGTCTGACTGCTTAGTATGAGGATAATGACACCTTTCTCTTTCTTCACAAAGAGCCTCACTCTCCACCCGACCAGTCAGCTCAGTAATCTGCAGTACATGGAATCTTCCCTGAGGATTCCCCGTGCCCCCATTCTGAAGGGTCTATCTGCTGAGTTCACGCTGGTGAGTGGTGAGCTTAGATCTGTGTGTGTGTGTGTGTGTGTGTGTGTGCTTGTGTCACAAGGTGTGTAGAATACTGACTAAATTATTTATTGTTCAATATTTTCACCTCTGTGCTGCCTCCTACAGGAAATGTGTCTGAACCGCACTTCCGAAGGGCTACAGATGTACCAGGACGTGCTAAGCGCCCTCCACAATCGAGTGTCCAACCCACAGAAGATGAAAGAGCTGCAGGCTGACGTCAAAGACTTGCTGGCCCAGATACAAAAGGTGAGGTGTGCTCCATGTCTCCAAAGGAATCACAAGTAAAACCTGGAGACTGTATGCGCATATCAGGACCTATTCGAAACACGTAAGTCATGAAACCATGTTTGTGTTTCAAAATGCTTGGTCAAGGTCAGATGGATGAGATCACGGAGGAGAGGTCTATTTCACATCGCTATGGTAACAGTTTCTGCTCCAGTGAAGCAGTGTATGGCAACTTCTGTTTGTATCAAGGGCAGCTAAGATCACACGCAAAAAATTACCAAAAATGGACATGAACGATGTTTACTGGGTAACGGACATTCACAGTAAAACCAAGGGGTCGAAAGTAAAGAAGGGATACAAGCTCTTTCATGAGCAGTTCATCTTCGACTACCAAGGCAAGTGACTGTAACGTTAACGTTAATCTACGTTAACTAATTTAGCTAAAATAATAATAATAATAATCTAATTTATATATGACTTTTCATACAAAAAGTGTAGCACAATGTGCTAATATACTCCTAATAAAGTGTTTTCCAAAAATATATGCTATGCTCGTTCATTGAACATAACTTAATCAAATGTAAGCTTGTAGCTAACGTTATGTATTGTCGTGTATGTCTAGCTAGCTATATCTTTCAGAGCAGCACACTTTTCAAGCGTTGTTCAATCCATCCACATGAAGTTAAACTTTATCATAGGTCGCTTGTACAGCCCTGTCCAAATTTGCTTTCTAATGTCAGCAGCTAACGTCAACTAGCTAACTTGTCCGTTTAACAAACATTTCTGCGTCGATTGTGCCATTTTGGAAGTGAAGATATACGAAACCGGGGCGATACACTGTTTTTGTTTACTTCCGTTCTACGACCGCTTGACATGAAATAGGCCCATTACAGGAATCCCACAGTCAGCTACAAAACTGTTGCCTTCTGAACCTCTGTGAGACCGATCTAATTACGATTTACAGTGACACCACTGCCTTGGGAAGCGCATCCCGTTTACTTTGTGTTTGTGTGTCTAGGTATTTGAGGAAAGTTCTAGAATGAGGCATGCAGTGAAGCTTAGAGAGTGAATGTCTGATTGTCTGTGTTTCATCAGATGCAGGAACTGGGCCAGTTTGAGACGAGGGAGGAGTACGGGGGCTCGGGCCTGGCCTCTCGCCTCAGCGGGGAATTTGAGGTACAGGTGGCCACCCATCTCTCCCTCCTGCAGCTGCAGGACTTTGTCCGGGACATCTTCCGCAGCCTGCGCAACATGATCCAGACTAATCCCGATCTGAACGAGTGGGTCTAGGGCTTCCTGCGCAACATGGTCCAGACTAATCCCGATCTGAACGAGTGGGTCTAGGGCTTCCTGCGCAACATGGTCCAGACTAATCCCGATCTGAATGAGTGGGTCTAGGGCTTCCTGCGCAGGTGTAGATTATAATATAGGCATTTAGCAGACATGCTTTTCAAGAGTACTTACACTGCTTACATAGAGAACAATCCATGTATGCAGCTGGATATGCATTTGTATTATATATATTATAATATATATTATTTAGTTTAAGTACCTTGCTCAAGGGTATGATAGCCAGCCTCCCACCTGAGAATAAAATATGCAATCTCTGGCTTATTTGTACAGTTCCCTAACAATTGTACTATACTTGTGTGGGGAATACCAGCTGCCACAATTGTGCAGTGGATTATTTATTATATATGTATATTTATTTTTATTATTATTTATCTTAATCTAAAAGTGAACAGTCCTTAATACTTGAAACAAATGGCTTCAGTTTTCTTTGCTGAATCATCTACGGTGACCACACTGCCAATCAGCTGAGCCTGCAGCCAATGAAAATCCCTAAGCAACCCACAGCCACTACCCACGAGCCTTCCTGTGGGAGCTTTCAGAAAGTACTAACTTTGTAATTGCTTGTGGCTTATGACTACTTGTGGTGTTATGACTTGAGATTGCACAAGGCAATTTTTTTGGTAAGTTATTTATACTTTGCATGCACGCAAGCATGTATGTACGCAAATATGTATGTATTCGTTTTTTATTTTTTTATTTTGCGACCAAATTTTTATTATTTTTCTATTTTCCCCCCCAGAAAACAGAAAAGACATCACAGATATGTATCATACATCCATATGTACATACATATTCTCCTTTGCTCTTTTCACACATGTATGCACACACACCAACATGCGTTCATGCACACACCCACACGCCAGCATGAAACTCCATGCACCACCATTCTATTTTTTTATTTATTATGTATTTATGTATTTATTTATTTAAATATGTCTCCAGTTGGTGTTATTTATGCTCATGTATGTACAATTGTACATTCTCTTTCTTGTACCTGAAATACATGAAAATAGGATTTAGTAAGATACCTGTGCAATGTCCTGGGTGCTTTTTTATGGGTTCATATACATATTTTACACGCATCTGGTACTGGTACTGTGATCTTTGTATCGATAAACGTAATGCCCAGTGGGTTAAAATGTTAAAAGCTGTCAGTAGCATCTACTCTCCTAGCTTTTCTTTGTTTACTTAGCCCCATGGGCCGATAGATGCCAGATTATTTTCACATTGTATTTCAATGGGTCATTTATTCAATGAAAACCACATCCTGCCTGAAACACTGAAATTAATGTTTGTATTTATTTGGATTATATTTATATAAATAACTATTGACTTGTTTTCATTTTTATATTTGAAATCGGAATAAACACTTGGATGATGTGTATACAAATTAAATCATTGTTGAGATTGTCACGTTTTATAAATAAAAAAAATTAATTGCACGTGGAATGCTTTGTTTTTTCTGAACCTCAAATGCTTTTTCACAGCAGAAATCAAAGACACAAAACCAGACATTTTCTTCCTGCAAAATGAGTAACTTGTCGTATATCCCTGAAATTTCTGTAATAGAGACACATAACTGCTTTAGCCAGTTAAACTTTGTAAGAGACTGCACAGTCTAGCTGTCGTGACAGGCTCGAGGGCAGGGCACAGCAGTGCGACTGCGGGGATTTAGGCAATGGGGAAGTTGCCCTTGTGTGGGAGGAGGGGGATCATGTCTAGTACAAATTCCTGAAAGAAATAAACAATAAATAGAAACTGAAAGCAGAACTGAAACCAATTTGAACTTGATGATATCAGAAGACACATGATCTGCCCCATGATGCTCACCCTTGCTGTGGTGACATCATCCATGGAAGTCACACAGCACACTGTAAGAACAGCATCACACCATGTGGCAGAATGACATCATGTGCCATTTGTAATGGGTATTCTCCCTATAGGCCTATAGGCAGTGGTGTTGTAGTGCCTGGAGAAGTGGGTGTACTCCCTAATTTAGCAAATCAATGACTACTAATTAATACGTCCATCAGTGGGGATTAAGAAGTGAGTATAGTCTATGCCCACTAAGAAAGAAGTGGGTATACTGTGTATACGTGCTACACTACTGCCTATAAGAAAATATATTTAGCCACACTGACTTTGCTGTCCAGACAGAAGTTATACCCAGTACACTCAATACGTCAAATATTGTGGAAGAAAGTGTGGAAGAGTTCCTGAAGGCTTGGTACATGGGTAAATTTCTATGCCTACTTGTAGAGAACTCAATTTATTCAAACATGGAAACTTAATTGTACTATAGCTGCATGATTCTAATTGTCATTGTGGTATAATCTGGAATGAAAGTAGGCCTGGGGCCTCCGTAGAAAAAAAAAAGTAGGCCTGGGGCCGTGGCATACGTAGAAAATCACAACAAAGCAGTGATTTATAAAATTTCAACATGCCTCCATGGGTGGACTCGTTTTGACCATGTCGGGCTATTCCGCATCACGTGGCGTGCGAGGGAAGTATAGCATAGCCTCTTGTGTTCCCACTTCCATTAACTCTATGGGCTTTGTTCCCCTTGTGGTAGGACATACCTGTCCCAATTTTTTTATAGTGTTCATATTTCTTGAAAATTCTAAATTAAAACCAAAAAAAAAACACAGAACTTTCAACGCAAAATTGTTAAAAACAGTCACAGCCTGCAAACACATTTGTTCAGGGGCAGCTGGTGGATCGCAAAACTGAGGAGGCAGGATGAGCTTTAACTAGAGGGGTCCAATATATCCAAGAACATTTTTGGTGTAATCACTCTAAAATGGTTAGTTTTGTTGACTTTTGGGGGGAGGATACAACTTAATTCTACCATTATTCAGCAACAAATATCAGGTCCTTAATTTAAAAAGTAATGGAATTACATTGCCCCTGCAAAAAGGGACCCAACCTTTGTTTTTACAGAGCTTAATGCTACGTATGTATCTGTTTATTTGTTAAAGCTTTCTTACAACAGTAACTATTTATAGCCTCCTTGAAATGTATCTCCAATTAGTGCTTGGTTGCAGGTACAGTCAGAGATTTTTGAAGTGTTATTGCAAACCTATATAACTTATTTTACTACAACCAATAGTAGTCAGGCATTTACTGTAAATGTTTTGATAAAGGCCTTTGACCAAACATCAACCAATAAAAGCACGAGCAGTGGTGAATTGTGTGTCTGAATTATTTCCTTACTTTTCTACTACTAGAAGTATGGGGACTTGGTTTTCGGAAAACCGTTGTCAGTTAACAGTTCGTCACTGCATCTACAAATGCAAGGTAAGACTCTACTACGCAAAGCGTAAGCCATATATTAACATCCAGAAATGCCGCCAACTTCTCTGGGTTCAAGCTCATCTGAGATGGACTGATGCAAAGTGGAAACGTGTGCTGTGGTCTGACTAGTCCACCTTTCAAATTGTTTTTGGAAATAATGAACGTTGTGTTCTCTGGGCCAGAGGAAAAGGACCATCCTGATTGTTTCCAACGCAAGGTTCAAATGCCAGTGTCTGTCATGGTGTGGGGGTGTGTTAGTGCCCATGGCATGGGTAACTTGCACATCTGTGAAGTCACCATTAACGCTGAAGGGTACATGAATTTTGGAGCAAAATATGCTGCCATCTAGATGACTTTTTCAGGGACGTCCATGCTTATTTCAGCAAGACAATGCCAAGCCACATTCTGCACGTGTTACAACATAGTTGCTTCATAGTCAGAGTGCGGGTGCTAGACTGGCCTGCCTACAGTCCAGACCTCTCTCCCATTGAAAACATGCGACACATTATGAAGTGCAAAATACGACAATTGAGCCCCCGGACTCTTGAGCAGCTGAAGTCTTATATCAAGCAAGAATGGGAAAAAATTCCACTTTCAAAACTACAACAATTAGTGTCCTCAGTTCTAGAAAGATTACTCAGTATTGTTAAAAGGAAAGGTGATGTAACATGGTGGTAAATATGCCCCTGTCCCAACGCGTTGCAGGCATCCAATTTAGAATGAGCGTATATTTACAAAAAACAATGAAGTTGATTAGTTAAAACATGAAATATCTTGTCATTATACGGTTTTCAATTCAATACAGGCCAAAAAGGATTTGCAAATCATCGCGTTGTTTTTATTTACATTTTATACACCATCCCAACTTTTTTTGAATTGAGGTTTGTACATGACCACAGGCACATGAACATGCCCTGAGGAATTCAGGCTTATACATGTAAAAGGGAGATTTTTGAAGTCGAGTTCACTCAGCAGAAAACAGGAGAGATTAGTTAGATTCCCACCTCATGTTTCAACAGAATCTTTCAAGATATTTTGGTGTGTGGTCTTCAATTCAAACTACAAGATATGTGATGAGCGAGTTGGAGTAAGAGACTAGTTATTTCCACCCTCGACACGTCTCGTACATTTTATTACCCTGTGGCGTAACAAATTACGGAATGTAAAAAAATACAGCTTTCCCCAGGGTTTGGATCCCCACTTCTAAAATGATGCTCGTGCACTTTACACCCATAAAAAATTTATTTAAAAAAATCGACAAGTACAACTTTGTTTTGTTCACAAAAATGGACACAACACGTGTCAGACAAAAACCCAAAAAATCCACACGTAATTATTAAGGCAGCCGCTTTGTCACGGAGGAGGTACGTCGTTGAGGAGCGGTGGCGAAGACGCGGTTGACTGCATGGCGGGTTTCTTCCCTGGTGCAGAACTAAATCCAGCCTGCCCCTATGTGGTTTGGAAACGTCTCCAAAACAACAGGAGGGAGTTGAGCGGAACTCTGTATCTGACCCGGCTCTGAATTTGCAGAGGATGAGGTCACGATAGGGACAGGGTAGTATGAGCCCTGGGGGGACAGGGTAGTATGAGCCCCGGGAGAACGGGAAGTTGCCGCCGGGCTTTACAGGGCGGCGATCGCCTTGGCGGCCACCCTCCTTCCCAGAGGAAGCGTTAGGTCGGTTATGGCCAGGACCACTTTGGGCTTGGCTAGGGCAGGCAGCTTCACCAGCTCCGACACCTGGGCACAAGGACACAAACACACACTTAGGGCTCGGTCAGGGATAACAATTCGGGTCACATTGTACCGGGTCCAGTAATTGCACCAGTAATGTAATGTAATGAGTCCGCTCTCTACTGCCTGAGTACATACAGCTCTATGAGTCAGCTCTCTACTGCCTGAGTACATACAGCTCTATGAGTCAGCTCTCTACTGCCTGAGTACATACAGCTCTATGAGTCAGCTCTCTACTGCCTGAGTACATACAGCTCTATGAGTCAGCTCTCTACTGCCTGAGTACATACAGCTCTATGAGTCAGCTCTCTACTGCCTGAGTACATACAGCTCTATGAGTCAGCTCTCTACTGCCTGAGTACATACAGCTCTATGAGTCAGCTCTCTACTGCCTGAGTACATACAGCTCTATGAGTCAGCTCTCTACTGCCTGAGTACATACAGCTCTATGAGTCAGCTCTCTACTGCCTGAGTACATACAGCTCTATGAGTCAGCTCTCTACTGCCTGAGTACATACAGCTCTATGAGTCAGCTCTCTACTGCCTGAGTACATACAGCTCTAGACAGTGGTGACGACTCACGACCTTGAGATGTGGGAGGAAAATCTCAAAAATCTAATTTAAACCGATCTAGAGTTGACCAACACCCTGGCCCATTAACAGGTAATTCATTTTTATTAAGTGTTGCAGACTTCTGGCTAGATTAGCTAATATGTTTTCCCTATAGCAAAAGTAGATAAATGGCTGTTTTCCAAAATGAATGGCTGCATTTTCTTCTGTAAACTACAGCACAAATTGTAAGCGCCCGACAGCCGTAATTCACAGTAAACCAGGTACCTGGGACAGTAGTTTGGGGGTATATCGCTGCTCTCACTACAGGTACAGAGTTGGCGGAGCGCTACTATTCTATAAATCAATCATTATTCCCCATTAACCTGGTAAGAGTGAATTCAGTTCGGCTAAATCAATCAAATCCTTAAAAAGCTGGCGCTTAACATTTAAGGTGTAAATCGTCCATTTAAACATGAGCAAGGGAGCTCGCTAGCGATTAGCAGTCTCACCATGGTGAAAGGCATGAACTGCAAGATGCTGCCACGGGTTCCCTGCTCAAGACAGTCCACGCACTCCTCCATGAAGCTCTGGACAAACTGCGTGTGCGGGCCTGCGGTCTTTGAGCCCAGGATGGAGGAGATGAGCAGGAACAGGTTCGCTGCAGTCACACCGGCGACAGAAAAATAAAATAATAAAAGGGACAAAGCGTGAGATTCAGAAAACCTGTGTGGCGCTGCTACTGAACATCTGTGGCTGCACGTATGGTATTCGGGCGAGGCGGAAACGCGCCTCTCTTACCGAGGACTCTGTTGAGAGGGTCTCTCATGTTGACGGTGTGAAGCTGGGAGGCCGACAGGGAGCTGCTCATGGTCCGGTCACCTGGAAAGGGCAACGGTTAAGGTCATTTCAGACCAGAAATAAGGGGGTTAGATAATGGATGTATTTTTTTCCAGAGAAAACTCCTTGGTGCACTTTAAGATAGTATCAGACAGTATCCAAAAGCAGGCCCTCCATAAAATTCCATCACAATTTGTAGATTCAAAAAACCAACTGATTTTAGAGAGTGAATCTGTCCTAAATGCCAGGAAATGTGCATTTCCTGTAGAGGCTTATTTCCTCACCCCGTATTTCCCAGAGGCAAAGGGCTAATCGCTTTCAAGAGACTTAGATTGCTTTGGATTACAGTATTACGTCAGTGGGGCCGGCAACAGAAGTTCATTTTTACATAAATTTTAAACTGCCTGCCACAATTACTTCACATTCTGACATTCTTCTGACTAACAGCTGAAGCAGGAAATGTAAACTTGCAGCTCTGGAACAATCATAAGTGAGAACATTTTGGGAAAATCTGGCACCCTCAATCAGAATACGTCAGCATTTCCGACAATCTTGTAGACAGAGAATTTACCCTAACATGACTGCCACTCTCACCCTGAACTTCAGAACCATTCAACATGACTTCCTTTTCTCCTCTTTTATGATAATCTGCACCATAGCATTAACAAAATAATTTGTACTTAATGTTCTTCAGAAATCTGTAAAGAAAAAATATAAACAAATATATTTTCCCCTTATGTTTCAAAGGTCTTTGAGGGCAGTTTGCGAGAGTTTTTACCACAGAAGGTAAAAGAGGGTCTCCAAGTAAACAGCAGCTTTGGGTTATGACAGCAATTTTGGGAGAGTCGAGCAGCGTTCAAACCAGTGGTGTAGCCAGCTGGGGGCATACTTAGCTACTTTTTCGTCCAATGTACTCAACAAGCATACTGAACAGTATGGAAGGGTGCTGATTCGGACACAGCCAGGGTTTTCCATGAAATCAGATAGGAGGCCTTTGTAATGCAAACATTCATTTTAACCATAATGGCTGAGCTGTCCTTTGTCCTGATTCTAGTATGAATGCAATGCTGTATGGCCTTTTTTTTGTTTGTTGCAGATATCATTTTTCAAGCTAAACCAAAGCAACTTCCTGTCAAAATCAGTGAAAATACAATTTCCCATATTGCAGTGTTTCCCATTAATGTAATATAATTTATTAATTACATTTATACCGCCACAGTTTCAAAATGTTTTATTGTTGTATGTGCGTACTGTAGCCCTGTCGCTTCAAAAAACACCCCTGTCTCGTCACTCAGCTTGCTGCCCCTCCCCCCTGCTTATACACAAACGCGCATACATACAGCCTAGAGATGGGAGGTTGGACTCTTTTTACTAACTCGAGTTTGTATGAGTCACTCACCAAAGAGAGTCGGGTTTTAGAGTCACGAGTCATCAAGTCAGTGTAACTTCGGTTTAGCCCTCCTGAATGGGATAAAATCATTTAATAGTGCGGCTCTTCGAAGCTTTCCAAATGTTATCGGAACGAATGGATCAAATTTTGATAGTGAAACGAGTTATTTCGCGGGGGTTGTGACGCTCAAAAAAAATAATCCACCGTTTCATAGCCGCTTCTTTTCCCATGATTGTGTGCGAGAAAACTGCTTTTCGGACCTGGAAGTTGTAATTACACGGTTTGACCAATAAACAAAATTGGCTTCAAAGCCCGGCGCTGTTTTGGGGGCTTTGCTCGGTACTCTCACTCACGAGTTAGCGAGCTCAGGGCAGGAAGCGGGTTCCGGGGCTGGGAGAGCGAGTACTGGGTGACCGAGTGAGTGAGTGTTTCGTGCAACCCAAATCAGACACGATTCTGAGGAGATTAGACGTGGTTAGTATGTTTGTGACAACTTTAGCTAGCAAGCACTTTTTAGCTAGCAAACATTTTAGCCGCAACTAAGTTAGTTATCTCGCTTGCTAACTTCAGAAGCAAAATAAAATATATACCAGTTTGTATATTGTAGTATCTTGTGGAAGATGATACAGATGTCATTCAAGGGAGATATCTACAGAAGTCGACGGGTATAAAACCCAACGACATTTTGAAAAACACACCAACATTTCAGAAAAAAACTGCAAGTCAGAAAACACAACGACAAAACCCGTAACACATTTACAAATCACTTTACGGAAAGGGTAGGTACTAGGCCTACGTGAATGGAGATTGTAGCCTCCTTCTGATTGGATACGCAGTATGTCAAATGAGTCCAACAGTGCGAGTGACCAACCGACAACAGTTATCTAACGTGACATTCAAGACAAGCTTATGGAGTTTATTTAGTGTAGCGCGCATGGAATTCTGAAATGAGCGCACAGAACAGTATTTTTTCAGTTTTGAGCTTGTTAAAATGGCATAAAAAGCAGTTTTTCTGAACTCAAAAACGGCAAAAAAGCACTGCATTTTCTTTCCAAAAAAAGCAGCCAATTCGTTTTTTTCCCCGAACCCGTGTGGTTAAGTTCTTCCATCACTTTCCCTTAAACGTATTAACACAATGCTGGTTTGGCTCGTTGTCATTTGCTTTGTTTTTGAATTCTTCATCGAGTAATGATTAGTCTTAGTTGCCATGTGTCCACAATACCAATTACGAGCCTATTGATTCACCTCAGCCTTTATTTTGATCAGTAAAATTTTTTTATTACCTCAAATAACCAATAAAATCAATAGGCTTGTAATTGGTGATAATGTGGACATATATGGCAATAAAACGAACCATTGGTAGATAATGAAGAATTCAAAGATAAAGCAAATGACAATGATCTAAACCTGCATTGTGTAAATGAGTTTAAGGGGGAAATGATGAAAGAACTTTTTATTTGATCAGTTAATAATTTAAAAAAAAATTACCTCCTTTTTGTAATTGTTTGCAATAGGCCTATAGCACAATAAGCACAATGTGAACATGGGAGTTTTATTCTTCATTGCATGCATATTTCTGACGTAATGTAGCTTAAGAGGGTAAATGAACCCTCTTAAAACGAAAAGCACATAATTAAGAAAAATCTATTAGCTTGTTAAAATTCTGGGATTGCAGAAACGGGTACCCCAGGAACCACTCTAGCACATTTATAGGTTACCAAAGGCTAGCTAATTACCGAAACCTCATTTACAATTGCTCCATTTCATTAGCACAGCTTAATTTAGCTCTATGCATCAAGACCGATTCTGCTCACAATAGGTTTTCAATTCATAATAGATTATGGACTGCATCGTAAGTCAGGTGTAACAGGTCGGTTGTAGAGGACAGGTGCTACTAGGGGATTTAAGATTGAATGGAATACGAAGAGTTCCCCTGAATTTCAGCGACTAAACTTCAAGAAATAACACAGTCAATGGAGCCTTCACTGACTATCAGCTGCGTCGTCTTGGCCAGTATTCTACTCATGGGATCGTCAGTTCAATTAAAGCAGTGCTTACTATATTCAGCATAGGGATAATGTTTCCGTTTTGCATTGATGTATTTGGATTCTTCTTGTATTTTTAGGCATTTTAAATATTTGAAAAATATCAGATGAACTAAAGGCAAATGAGCATTTTATGATTACGCCGATTGAAGGTATTTCACATTTTAAATAAGAACAAACATGCATCTCTATATGTGTTATGAACTGGTTTTATAGCATAGGCTACACACTACCACTGAAAGGTGTCTGAATGCCACCTAATGGACATGTGTTGAAACACAATAGCATTTATTGTATTCAACAAGGCAGAGGGACTGGTTAATTGAAAGTAGTGGAACAAAACACCCACACCCAGAACGCATTTAAAATGCAATAAAACAATATATTGTGAATTGAAAACTTATGAGTAGAATCGACCCTGGTGCATAGAGCGAAGCACTGCGCCACTGAAATGGAGCAATTATAAAGGAGGTTGTAGTATCATAATTTGCCTATGGTAGCTATAGCCTAATTCTGCTGGAGGAAAAGTTAGGTATTTTAAAATAATAATTCATGCATGGCCTTCTAGGCTTATCCGATGAGAAGACACTCAATCGCTTAATCGAGACGGCAAACATTCAATCACATTTGTTGCAGATAGTAGTCAGGAAATAGATCTAACATAGGTGCTGCTGCTACTCCTCATAGCCTACAGCGTGACAGGGAGAAAGCACTCAGCAATCTTAATATCAGTAAGTTAGCTTTTACATTACGTAGATTAACACAACATTGCCTAAACAAACAACACCGAGATACATAATCTAATAGGCACGATCGTTCAGCAGCATGTAAGATCTGCGGTGAACAGGGCTGGTCTGGTCCAACCTCGATCATCATTGATTGGGTGGTGGAGCAACCAGGTGGAGCTCATTGGACTGTTTTTTCATCATTTCCACCTTAAACTCATGAACACAATGCAGGTTTAGACTGTTGAGAGGCTGAGGTGAATCTATAGGCTCCTAATTGATACTGTGGACACATGGCCACTAAAACTAAGCATTTGTCGAAGGAGAATTAAAAAACAAAGCAAATGACAACAAGCCAAACCTGCATTGTGTTAAGTTTATGGGAAAGTGATGGAAGAATGTAACCACACAGGTAAAGGAAAAAACAAAATAGCCGTTTTTTTTTGGCAAGCTCAAAACGATGAAAAATACTATTCTGTGTGCTCATTTCACAATTCCACGTGTGATAGTTATGGAACTAAATAAACTCCATCGACTTGTATTGAATGTCACGTTAGATAACGGAAACTGTTGTTGGTTGGTCACTCGCTCTGTAACTCATTTGACATACTGTGTGTCCAATCAGAAAGAGGCTACAATCTCCCTTCATGTAGGCCAAGTTCCTACCCTTTCCGGAAAGTGATTTGTGTTTTGGGTTTTGTCGTTGTGTTTTCTGAAATGTCGTTGTGTTTTCCGAAATGTCGTTGCGTTTTATAAACTAGTATTTATTGAACTTTTTATTTTTATTTTTACTGTAGGCTAGTTTTCAAGTTCAGTCCTACTTAAGACAGGGTTGAGATGTGGAGCAGAACAGGTTAACATGCATTGTCGTAGTTTCTGTATAGTCTTTTTTCTGTATAGACATTTTTCATCAGACTACATTTGTGCAGACTACATGTTAGCTAGCTGTCTATCCAAAAAAGCTAATCAAAATAATATTTATTCCCCATGTTCCAATAACAAAAAAATTGTGGATCTAGTCTTACAATTTTTATCTCAAAAAGCACCAAATTGATACATTTAGCTGTTGAAATTAACAAAACATTTATTCTAGAGGGCATGCCCCAGGACCCCCCTAGACAGTTCAGGTTCCACCCACCACAGTTTCAGAAAACCCTGTGGGAAGCGCTGTATTGTATTTCTTTCTCTCCCATATTGTACTTCGTATTCATGACAATGCAAACGGAAAATGTCTGGGAAAATGTGCGGCAGTGTGGAAAGAAACTAATGAATCATTCTCAGTCCTGTAGTACATTCTTGATGTTGTCACTGTAATGGAAAGGACTTAATGCACCCAGGACAAAAAATGCAGAACAAAAATAGGACTCAAATGGCATTACGCAAGCATTTTCCTTCCTTGCTCACTTTGCCAAATGACGCAATTTGCGGGAACCACACTCAAGGAAAGTGATCTAGGATGGAACGCAATATATCATGTGTGTCATTTCTTTTGCGACATAAAGACTGTGGAAATATGGGTAAAACATCCATTTTTGGGGTAAATATGGCCTTTATGAGCAAACATTGATGGCTCTCTGCTAATCTTTTACAACTCACAGTAACCACAGTTTAGGGATGCAAATTTTTAGGAATTTCCTTAATCGATAGTTGTTAATCTTAACAAACAATCGTCGATTAATTGATAACATAAAAGCTAAATATAGCTTATGATAGACAGAATACAAAATGCATGTTATATTCCTCAATCAAAGATTTATTGTAACATTTGAGAAACAGGCATTATTGTAGCATAACAAAAATATAATATGAAGGCGTGTATAGGCTAATTTAACAGAAAAGAAATTGCGCTCCGTCTTATCTGTTGCAAACGAAACCGTTGCTCCGCTAGGCACTTGCAGCATTAACATAATCGCTCTTGAAATTGAAAGGTGACAGTTAAACTAGTAGACCTAGCCTAGAACAGTCAACTTAAAACATAGGCTATTATGTTTTGAATAGGCTCCTTATATGCATACTAGATAGACCTACGTATTTTTATTCAAGAACATTTAAGCATATCTACGTGGTCGGGAGTGAGTCGTGTGCGCAGCCTGTTTATTAGCTCTCGAAATCCCTCACCGTCAACGGTGCTTATTGCCATCATGTCCTTTTCAACCATGTTGCATAATAATAATAGCCTACCCTCCGCTCGTCTATCGTCACACACCTCTTTGGCAACACTGAGGTGATGGTAGGTCGCGATCCACTTTGCCCTGGCAGCACGGTTGGATGTACGCTTTTTCAGGTGGTAGGCTACATTAACGAAGTAGTTATACTTCAAAACAGCACCACAGGCATTGCAATGTATTGCAAACCACAGGCGCTCTCGCGTGGAGACCTTAAATCACGATTACATTTCACACAAAAACTCCCGTTGAAACAAGACCGCAGATTGTTCAGTTAATCGTTTAATTTGAAATCTTATTGATTCAATTCTTATTAGCAATTAATTGGTAGTCGATTAATTGTTAACATCCCTACCACAGTTCCTTAGTAAACAAAAGGGAGTGATGGGATGGGGGTGCCTTTTCAATGTAGGCACAAAGGAAGGTATTGTGGGGGTGTTCTGCTCACCTGGGCTAGAGAGGATGACCGGCTCATCCTCATTGGAGCTAAGAAGTCGCATCAGCTTGGAGGGCTGTGTATCATCCAATGGGAACAAGCTGCTGTAATCCTGTGGCCAACGGGATACTACCTCAGACCTCAACACCAACATTTTAGAGCTGACAGTTATGTGTAAACACATTAATACTACATTGTATTGCATGCTTCCTGTAATGGGTTCTAATGCAGCTGGTCCACAAGCCAATGAGGAAGCACAGAAGCCAGATGACTTATTCAACCGAGTAGTCAGAGAACAAAGGTTTCTGGAGCAGTTTGGTGAAAAGAGAAAGTACCCAACCTAACATCCAAAATTGCACATTAGCTGATTGGAAACACAATGCAATCACCTGTTCATTGCTATTAATCCCTTGGCGTAACAGCGCCCTCTACAGTTCAGAATTTGTAAAAACTTGATAGGCATAAACTATACAAATTCTAAATTGGGTGTTTCTCAATGTCTGTACTTGTGGACTTGTGGACTTGTGGACTTGTGGACTTGTGGACTAGTGTGATGTAATATTTAACGGCCAAGTTCTGTTCCAAGAACGCGAGGGTGCATCCCTCGCGGAACACAGAGTTGCCAGACTGGGGGATTTACCCCTAAATGTAGGGGATTTATTAATTTTTAAATTAATTTTTTAAACGGTGTCATTTAAAAGGAGTCGATGGTGGATTTTAAAAGGAGGAATGGGGGATGAGTTGTGAGAAAATTGTATGGGAGTCAAATGAAGATGGGGGGTTTTCAAAATTATTTTTGGAAGGGGAATTAATTCAGTCTTCTGGCAATATTGACGAAAACGGCACCATTGGGACAAGCTTACAACTCGGCTACATTTTAATTTTATTTTTATATTTCATCATTTAACAATGTACCATGGTGTGCTTGTATTTACGGTTAATACAAGTCCGTACTTGTGCGTACTTGTTATTGAGAAACACCCATTGTCTTCTACAGATATGGATGACATTTATTTTAACCATAAAATTTAAAAAGGCTAATACACCAGTGCATCTTGTCCACCTGGTTTTACCATCATGCTCATCTATTTATACCTGAACACTGGATACAGACTGCTATTTGCAATGTGGATAATTATAATTGCTGTATTTTCTCAACTGTGATGAAGGATTGTATCTAATCTATTGCAAGGTTTCCTTTGGTTCTCTAACAAATACAGAAACTTTTTTTTTTTTTTAAACTGAACGCGGTATTTTTTTTGTGAGCATGCATTCACCTATACGTACGCCTGTCCTACCTCAATGTCCTCTCGCTGTCTCTTGCGCTGGCGGGCCGAAGCCTGCCCCTTGTGGTGGGAGGAATAGGAACTGAGAGCACACCAGACGGACAGCCTGCAGACAGAAAGAGAGAGAGGTCGCTGCGGTAACACTCTGAGGGGCTTGTGAGAGCGCGTAGAGAAACCCGGCGGCACGCCAGCACTCTTACTTGGCCAGGGCTTTGCCCGGCGGGTCAGCCAGACTGTGCCAGTGCGCCGGGTCGGTCAGCAGGCTGGGCAGGATGTGGCCCAGCAGGGTGAGGGTGATCTGCTGGGTGTCGAGGCAGAATATGCTGTAGAGCAGCTCCACCGCCCGCATCGCCCACTCCTGACGAGTCTCCTTCAGCAGCTCCTGAATCCCACACACACAGACATCCTTTCCCCTTGAGTTCCCACCCAGTCATATCCTCTCAGGCACAGAAACAAGGACGGACTTCGCCGCGTTTCCAAAATATAGTTTAGCGTGTCATTAACCCATAACACAAACTAACCTTTGTTAATGGTAGGACTGTTAGCTTCTATATTTAGGCATCACATAATTATAATTTCCTCTGACTAAGTTCAGCTCTACTGACGTATAGAATTCTAATCGAGTATTGAACTTAATTAATTCTGAATAAAAGTGACCAAACCTCACTACAAACTCTGCAAACTATTGATGCATGCACTCTGTGCTGGTTCAGTAACAAACACTCTCTGTTCCGGGGCTCTATTCCCCAGGACTCTGACCTTGACGAGGTTGTTGGTGAACCAGAAGACCCCGCCCGTGTGGAGCAGGCTCTCGAAGAGGTGCAGGGCTCGGCTGTCCACCCAGCCCTTCCGAAGGACCGCTCTGAACTGCTTCCCCAACCCCTCCCGGATGGGCTCGCGGGCGGGCAGCAGGTTTCTGTACGGGACGGGCTCCTGGCCCTCTATGGGCGGGCGCAGCGCCACACCCGTCTGCTGGAAGACGTCAGCGCACATGTGCTCCAGGATGGAGCTCATGATCACCACCCTGGAGGAGGAGGAGGAGGAGGAGGAAGAGGAGGGCAAATGTCAAGGGATAAGCACATGCCCCAAATCAGGTGCAGAAATGGCACTAAGCCAAACCGTTAATGCGCAGACAGCAAGCTGCCTGTAGGGGGCACACTAACAAGCTTGTAGTAAAACCTATTATATAAAATGGCTTAAAAACATGTGCATGATGCACTTCAGCCTAGCTATTGGAAAGGGGACTGAACTGGCTCTCAACAGCCAGGACAACCGCAAATTAATACAAAAGAAACTTGCACATCAAACACCAATAAAGACTAACCTAACATTTTTTACCCTCTTCTACTGGACAATAAGTCTCCTGTCACTTTATATGTTGACACAATGGCAGGAACCAACGCATACGACATGTCAGGGTTCTCCCCACTCTGTGGCTCACTTGCATCACTGTGTGACCAAAATAAGCCTTGTGTCACCTTGTTGCCATTCTACTTGCACCCAGTCAGGGTCAGATGCTTCAAGCCAGGGAGGAGCAACGGAGTATGACATTTATTTAATTCCGTAAATACAGCGCGCGTGGAATTGTGAAATGTGCGCACAGACCAGTATTCGCGCATTTGTGAAACTATGAAGCGAGCGAGCAGAGAACCATCCGCGCGAGCACGGGGCTGCGAGCATGCAAACTTGGTTTTGTCTCGCTCAAAATGTGTTTCCTCTCGCTCGCTGGCCAAGTTGATTTTTGAGACTTTGGGGGCATGGATAAGATACACAGTGGCTGGTGTCTCCACTCCTTTGATTGGTCACTTTAAATACCGGCCTTGACTTGTGTGATTGGCCATTTAAGAGTACTCAAGTGACTACGTCACACTGGTTTCGGAAGTAAATTCCCCATTCATTTAGAGCGTAGACGTTAACTAAAACTTACTTTTAAACCATTTCTTGTGATTATGTCTTACCGTTAATTTTCTGGATTGTTCAATATCACGCCCGTTCGCAAACTATGTCGAATTTTTCTTCGAGTATATTTTACATTTTAGTATTTCTTTGTGAATATACCAGCGCTGGCACTGTTTAAAAACTCGACATAATTCCCTCCGGACGAGCAGCGTTGTCTCCAAACATTGTCATATAACGTTAGTCAGCAGTAGCAGGCAACTGTTTTTAAACACTTTTTTCTAACGTTAGCTAGCTAGCTTGAAAGACTAAAAGCAATAATTGCTTGAAAGACTAAAAGCAATAATTGCTTTATGTGGTTAACCGCAGCGTAGTTTCTGACCTTGTCGGGCGGGCTTCTCAACTTAGCAAGCTAACACAACTACTCCCATCTGCTAAAAATGTCCAGACAGACGAGATGATATCTTATTGGTCGAGAACCACCTGTGCGTTCCAGTACTGGATATGTAGTCCGTTAAAGTGGACTACAAGTGGAACTACAATCATTAATTCATTACTTTAAAAATATATATATTGGAACATGCAATATATGGTCTATATCCTATATACCACACAGGCTAATCCAGGAACGTTTCGGCTCATTCTATAAATCAGATTTCCGGAAATAGTCGATAGACTCCGAAGCACGTTCTATCTGTCATAGGGAATTTACTTCTGAAACCAGACTCCGTCTGACGTACTCACTCGAGTACTATTGTCGGGGAATCGCAGATTCTCATTCAACAAGAACCATTCTTAATTTCTGTTTATGCATTGTTGCCTACAGAGGTATACTGCAACTAAGAACATGCTGATCGTGGAAGTTTTATATTCATTGACTCGGTGTAGGCCTACTCTAATAATATGTCACTTGATAGCCTATATTAGCCTACAGAAGCTACCTTAAAGTTTGCCGTACGTTTCCGTCATGGCTAACGTTACTAAAAACCTGAAACTGAATGTTAGGCAAGGCTACTGCTTAGCAACAAAACTTGTAGTTACTCTGAATACGTCTTCCACACTTTACATAGGCTCGCAGCTCCGTGCTCGCGCGGATGGTTCTCTGCTCGTTCGCTTCACAGCTCCACAATCGCAGATGGTTCTCTGTTCGCTCGCTTCAGTTTCACACGCGCGGATACTGTTCTGTGCGCTCGCTTCGCAGCTCCATACACATGCTATTTATGGAACTAAATAAACTCCATAAATGGGAGTCTAATCAGAAAAGTATCATTGCATTGTCATGGTTGGAAAAGATTTCCTCTTTCCTTAGGTACTGGACTTTCAGTTTGGCACGCGCTGCAAACCAAACAATTCAAGTCTTGCTTTAATGCATGTGCGGAAACTTTTTTTGTGTGCGAACTTTTTTTGTGTAAAAACTCAGTTCTCCCTTCCTGATGACTTGGGGCTCTGTCAGGCCAAATAGTGTCCGGCTGCCAAAATGTGTCCGGGCGCGTCATCGGAATGCTTGGAATGTAGTTGCGATACCAACATGACGCGCTAGCATTGTGACAAGCTCGCACTTGCGAGAGGAAGCGTGGGAGACCTGGTCGCAATCGCAACGTCATCGCAATGCCTTCGCGCAATTCAGTCTGATATTCAGGCTAAAAACAAACAATTTTAGGAGAAAGTCAACATAGCAGCTAGCTAGACCAGCTGGCTACCACCTTGTTAGCAACAGCTAACGTTATGGGCTGTTATCTGTGAAATAAACTCCTTGTACCCACAGGAGTCATAAACACTGTCTGTGCCGTTAGCTAGCATGCCAATGTTAGCTAACGTTTACGTTAGCATGCTAACAGCGTTAGCTAGCATGCCAACAGGGTTACCCATTGTTAGCTTGCAAGCCAACAAGGTTAGCTAGGCCGCCGCGGTGGTACAGCGGTAAAGAGCTGCAGTTGTACTCCGAGGATCGGGGTTCGCGCCCCGGTCCTGCCATAGCCGAGCGTGGCCGGTGCCCTGTGGAAGCGACAATTGGCGGTCGCTTCCGGGTGGGGGGAGGGGCTCGGAGAGAACCGCTGCGCACAGTAGGACCCAGGGCGTGTCACGGTCAGGAGCTGCGCCCTGTAGAGGACGTAGCGCCCTCCCTAAAATACCGATTGACGGGGTTGTGCAGCGGTGGTTCTCTAGCGGTTGCTACACGGGGGGGAATTGAATTAGAATAGGGGTTCAATTGGCTACTAAATTGGGAGAAAAAGGGAAAAAATCAGAATTTTTTTAAAATTTAAAAACAAGGTTAGCTAGCATACCAACGTTAGATTATGTTATTTATTTTGAAGTAGCTAGATTAGTCTTTTACTGAAACTAACTAGCTAGCAAACGCACGAAGGCTACTCAGGAATGCTAGCTTGTCATGTTGGTCTAAATCTAACATAATCTAACGTTGGTATGCTAGCTAACAATGGGTAACCCTGTTTGCATGCTAAACGTAAACGTTAGCTAACATTGGCATGTATTGGTTCGTATTGTAAATGGTACACCTGTCTTATTTCATTTAAGCCATTTACCAAGTTTCTGTGATGCTCACACCTGGAGTTATAAAGCCTTAAACAGAGCACCTCCTAAATAGGTGAGAATTGACCAAATTTGCCATATGCGCGAAGAGGTTAAGGTTAGCCACTATGAACTTCCCCAGATAAAGATTTATTTTTGTATTAATTTCTAGAATGGCTCATGCCATGCGTAAAACCTCATTCAGCGCTGCACAGTGAAATCACAGAACAAGCGTCAGCAATATGCTCTTCCTAGTTTTTTCTTCCATACCGTTCGTTGTAGAACTGCAGCGTGTTCTCCCCGTACAGCGGCGTCATGAGCTGGCGGATCATGGTCTGGGGCTTGTCGCGTTCATCCAGGCCCAGCATGCGCACATGAGCCACCAGCCAGGCCACTGCGCAGATCGCCATGCTGCACACCTTCCCCTTGATGTTGTCCGTGATCTTCTGAGCTCGCAGGAGGGTGGGGTTGAGAGAGTGAGGTGGAGAGGAGGAGGAGAGAGCGGGAAGGATGAAACTGAGAAGGGCCATGAGATACGCGCAGCCAGCAAGCGCGCCACAAATTCAGGCCGCATGTTGAGCGTTCCAGTAAACAAAAAAGCAAAAGAACAAAAATACTGTACTGCGATCAAATTTTCATAGCCTTAAGTTGCCACATACCAGTTCAGAGATGCAGGCCATATGTGACCGGATCCCTGCTTCAGATACACGTATCAATTTTTTTTATCTCACGTTAAAGTACAAAATCAGAGCTACAAAATGAGGTATCACTTGATTTTGCAAAACACAATTTTAAGAAAACTGGCTATAAAGATTTTGTTGTGAATATTTTTGGCATTACTCCCCCATAATCATGTAACTTCAAAACATTGATAACGGCTATTTCAAATAATATTTCAAAAAGTTCCCATACATTTTGATAGACCTCATCAACAGGTAATTACTTCTTGCCACATAGCTATCCCACAATACCTTGCATATCAATGCTCGTCTGCCCCGAAACTAATTTGCATCTGTATCTTGGAGGACTAATGGCAGATTAAAAGAATGTGTCAATACCCTCCCCCTTTTTTTAATACATTTGCAGAAATTGCTAAAAATATGTTTTCACTTTGTCATTATGGGCTATTTTGTGTCGAATTTTGAGACAAAAGATTAACTAAATCTATTGTAGAATATGTCTGTAATGTAATAAAACGTGGAGAAGGTGAAAGGTGTTCAGACTTTCCGGCTTGAATGTATGTGAAAATGGCCTGGTATTTGAACAGTGGCGATGTTAGAATGTAAACCAAGGTAAGATGGCAAAAGAGAGGTCAGCGGGCGTGAGGCTCACCTGCACCGACTCCACAGAAAGCACCCCATTCTCCCAGGCATTCAGTACCTCCAATATGGCTGCTGGCGTGCTGAGGCAAATCTCATGCCACTTCATCTGACTGAGGGGTAAAGAGGAGAGAGAAGCCAACGTGAAATAAATCTACCGTCCACCTGGACTACCGGTTCACGGGCTTGTCAATGTCACCTGGTGAGAGGGGGACTTCATCTAGGCCTGGACCCTTTGAACCCTTGACCCTTGAATCCGGAAAAGCAGAGCAGAAATAGCCACTCACACAAGCTTCATCTCGGAGGAGTTGTTGAGCAGGGCCACCAGGCTCTCCACCTTTCCGGACTCGGGCCTAAAGCAGGGGTGGTCCGGGTTCAGGGTCTTCCCCTCCTCCGGCATGCAGGTCTGTAGCCAGGTCTCAAAGAAGGGGGTCTCCCCAGAAGGGCTAGGGTCAGACAGGATCACCTGCAAGGGTTTTGGGGGCAGGAACAATAAGTAAGACGGGCAAGTAGCTGACTTTTTCCAATTAAAATGTGTGAATGGAAATGAGTTATTCTATGGAAACTGGTCATATAAATCTGCTCATCAGAAGACCAAAATTTTTATAATAGAGTGATGATATCAGACAAGGAGACACCAGATGGACCAGTACTAGTAGTGCTAGGCTCTGAAAATGAAAGAGCTTAACGAGTAAAGAGTATAAATACTTCTTCTATACATTCAAGTCAATAGAGGCAAATAGATTCTCCCTGAGAGTAAATGGTAAGATGAAATGGACTAAAATGCAGCATTATCAGTTAGGATGGACTTCACCTCTTTGTTACAAAGGGTTTACAGCACGTTCCCGATCACTCAAGTGCAATAAGACAGAAACTGTGACTATATGTGACCAGAGGCCAATTTTGTGAATCGAGCAGGTTGTGATGCTGCTCCGGTATAGAAGAGCATTAAAAGACATATTCGGTCCAGACACGTGGCACGGGGATGTCAGGAAAGACCAAGTGACTTGCAAGGTGACTGACCTCTGATCCGTAAGTCTGCACCACGTGACAGAGCATCAGGAAAGATATGTCGAACAGCAGGGCCCGCACCGAGGCCGACTTGGCTGCGGGGAGACCAGGGAGCACAACACACTCACATTAGCACTGAAGGCCTCACACTTACATTAGCACTGAAGGCCTCACACTTACATTAGCACTGAAGGCCTCACACTCACATTAGCACTGAAGGCCTCACACTTACATTAGCACTGAAGGCCTCACACTTACATTAGCACTGAAGGCCTCACACTTACATTAGCACTGAAGGCCTCACACTTACATTAGCACTGAAGGCCTCACACATACATTAGCATTGGAGGCAGGGTGTGAAATGAACACCTGCCATCAGCCAAATGCTGGCAAGATTTTGATTGTGGCTGGTAAGATTTTCTACTCTAGCAGCCGTGGCCGGTAAAATGTAGAAAATGGCTGGCGATTTTTAGAAACCACAAGCCACTCTGGCCAGTGGGTGAAAAAGTTAATTTCATGCCCTGACTGGAGGTCTCACAAACTCACATTAGCATTAAAGGTCAACCACATTCACATTAGCATTAAAGGTCAACCACATTCACATTAGCACTGGAGGTCTTTCACACACATTAGCACTGGAGGTCTTTCATACACAGCAGGAAGGCTGGCAGTCTACGGATGATACCAATTTTAGAGGGCTGTTTTTAGACTGTTTTACGAGGGCTGTTTTTAGACCGGTTTAAGAGGGCTGCATTAATAAGCTACTGACCAGACCTGCTTTTTTTTTTAAACTGTTTCAATTCCATGATAAGCATAGCCAGCAGAAAACCCTAAGAACCCTCAATCGTCCCTGCTTGCAACAGTGGAAGAGAATGGTAAAAAATGAGCAGATGATTCAGTGCAGGGGAAATACTCACAGCCTTCACCACTGATGTGCTTGGGAAACTCATTGAGCCTGGAAAGCAAAAAAAGTGGAAACACAGAAGCCCATCTTTCACAATTTCCTTTTTGCACTGCACAATTCTGAGAGGAGTGTAGTCGCAAGAGGAAGAGCACTACGCAATGTGGAACACACACACAACTGAAGTTCATGTTTTAAATTTGATTAATTAAATCAATTTAATTCATTAATTCCCCTTTTCATTTTACATACTACTATAATTAATATTAATTTAAAAAAATTCCATCCCGATTTGCAATGTCATGCATCTTCTCAGCTCTGTGTGAACAGGCCTTGGTGGCTCACTTGATGAATTTCCTGGCAAAGGACTTGAGCTTCCCTGTTGCGGCAGCAGCGGCCAGCAGGAGATCCAAGCTCTTTCCAGACAGCATGTGTCCCAGAACTCCCAGCAACCCCTCCGGAGACTTGGAGTGATCGGCGTCCACAGTCTGTAGAGCGGGAGAGCGAGAAACCGACCTTTCAGCAAGGCATCGCCGCGACACACGGAGGTTCAGAGAAGAGGTCCCTCCTCCCTAAGCAGAAGACTCAACAACCATTTCCTGAGATCTGGATAAACACTTAATTGTGACTGAATTTCACATGATGGGCGCCAGCAGTTAAGGCAGAATCATTACTGAATTAACTGAAATATTGTTGGAACTACCAACATATAAAAGAAGGTAGCCATTGCCAAATTGATTGACTGAGGATTTAATTGGGCCACAAGTGAAGTGCTAACAGGGTTTCAACGACTGTAGAAGTTGCTCACTTTTAAGATTAAACGACATAAAATGTAAACGATGCTGTGCGTAAACTTTGCCTGTACAGGAGAATCTGAGAGCAGTGCAGCGCTCAAAGATCACACAAAATAGAAGCAACTGAATTTGAAACTGAACAGCAGAGTACAAGAAAGCCCACTATATAAAAAAGGCCAATAGCTCCACCTCCTGTTACTTAAAGCAATGGCTAAAACACCTTGCGGTTCGAGCAGTGGTCCTCAATCCTGGTTCTGCAGGGGGGGGGGGACATTAATTTGACCCCCGTACGTACGTACGTACCATGTGTACCAATGTATGTACCAGAGCCCACCACCAGAGGTGCGCTATTACAACGAATTTCCCCATAGCCAAGTACATTTTGCTTTGTACATAAAAAAAACTATGCTTGATGTCTCAGCATAGTCTCTGGCATTTCCACTCAGCAGACCGTTGACTTTCTAAATCTACAGAGTTCAGAGCTTAAGGTGTTTAGTAGCTCTTTGTGGAAAATGTAGAATGTACATACATTTTCCCATTAAGCCTTTGGTAGTGGATTTGTTTTTGCGCCACTAGATGGGAGACATTGTACAGGTGAACACTTGTATCGAGTATGGCTAGTCAGTTAAGATAAGGAAGTGTTGCAGCGTGTGAGTGCCCAGCTGCGCCTGAGATGGACCATGTAATCCAATCAGCTAGTCTAATATTTCATAGGCTATTAGGCTACCTGCGACAGCAGACCACAATCAACACAGTGAAAACACTAGCCTACAGAATTTTGCGTTTAGTTTAACTTCCACCAATATTCAGTGCTTGATTTATAGAATGAAAAAGGAACAGGTGCCGTCTTTTCCAAGTCGGCCCATTATGTTCACCGAAATGCACAAATGACATCTGGATCATTTCAAACAGTAATAGCAGAGATGGTTAATGGTAATAGCCTCCTCAGTGGGAATATCACAGTCTGCATTTAGCCGTGTCCTAACAGTAATGCTATAATGCACTGCTAGTTGCTTGCATGCGACCACAACCAGTGTTAGAGGAGGAGAGGCGCTCACTCTTCAAACTGTTACATTCTCTTCGTATTCAGAAGTTGTCGAAACGTTACTGGTATTCAGGTAAGCGGTCATTTGAAGTAAATTGACATTAAATAGCTATTTTGTTAAATCTGTGACATTTAATACAGTAGCTGGCTAATAAGGCACGACCAGGTGTGCCATTAATAACGTTAACGGGATACGTCAGGACACCGACTCATTTACAGAAATGTTAGGCTACGTTAGCTAGCTAGCTAAGTTACCGACTTTTTTATATTAGCTAGCTAACGTTATAACTTAACCAAGTGTCTCTGTTCCTTGTTCTCTCTTTTCTGTGCTGGAGTTCTTTTAAGAGCTTGATGGCATCAACATATCCAGCCTAGAGCTTGATGGCATCAACATATCCAGCCTAATAAACTTTAGTTATACCCACACACAATTGTACCAATTTTTGGTGGTCAAACATATTGTTTTTCATTGTCTTCTCCTTATATTCCCATCGAATTTGATGTTTATTACATGTTCATTTGGTAAGTGAAATTTCATTGTCATGGTCATGGATAGTGAAATATTTGCCATCTAAAAGATTCAACCTAACGTTAAATGCATAAAAGGTTTCACAAATTAGTTAAAGATTGCGAAAGGTTTTACTTTGGGTGCTCTTCTTCCAGACGATTTAGGTCATTATGTCACCATAGAACCCTGGAACCTGCTGTGTATTTAATCACTAGCCTAAACGATTAGAATGAATCAGGCAAATCTAAAACCAGTAAAGAGAAGCTGACGTTTGGTTGGTTATAATGGTTACAGGGAAAATAAACATGGTAGTTTTACTAATTGCTATATGTTGCTCGCCTTATAAAATTTTTTAAAATTAAAATAAAAACTGAGTTGCACCAGGACACTTGTTTACGGTCATCATCAAATACCAGGTTGCAAAGGGGGCGCAACATGAAAACTTAGCATGTTAAAAAAATTTGAGTTTATGCATTTGTTTAGCAAATTAAGGTTTAACCCCTTCGCATCGATGCCCTAGAGGCCAATATGATGGCGTCGAGAGATTGCTCAACTAAGACATTCACCAAAATACGAGTGGAAACGACATCTACGTGTTCTAGCTTTATTAGTACGCGATTTGTGACAACAATACCGAATACAGAGTTTCTAAATTCCACTGTTGTCGCACAGCTAGTCCATTTAACAAGCAACCTACCCATGTGTGACACAGTGGACAATAGCATTCTGTCATAGCAACAAGATAAATCCGACAATAACCCGAATGTATGCCAAAACAGCCGTGAAAAGCCATCCTCACTCAATTGTAAAATAAACAAGTGAAATTCTTGTGTAATTATACCACGCCATTCTACTATCAATATCGGCTACTAAATATTAAATAAATATACAATCCTACCGTTGGTTTTACGCATAAAGATTCAAAATTCAGTGATCATTTATTGTCTTGGACAATCCGTTTGACAATCTAAAGCGCCCACGAGCAATATGGTGGCATATGCAACCAAAACAGTTGCACTTTTGAGTCCTGTTTGATGACAAGATATGCATTTATGCAAGCAAATAAACATAAGACGAAGAGGTTTAGTTAAATATCTGTCAGGGGCTGATTCTCAGCCCCATTAAATCAATTTTATCTGGCTAACAAAGCCATCAGCTAACAGAGAGTGAGCTACGCATACTCGAGGCAAGCGGGCTTGAGCCCGACATGTCCCCAATTTATCACATAATTCATGGAGTAGGCTCAGCGGACCTGGGTCTAAAAAATGTGAACTATCCTTTTTAAGGTGACAGGCACTGTGACCCACCAGGATCAGGGTTGCAAAGCATTAGTTTACAGCAGTGATACTAAGGCAATGCATGCTGGGTTAGAGTGAGTGAGCTGTAATGATTGTGCTGTCCTGTGGAGGAGGAGTAGTAATGGCACCTTCAGGATGTTTGTAACAGTGGGCTCCGCCCGTAGGATGAGGCCCGGATTGGGCTGAATGTTTGCGTTTTCTGCCGTTTTCAGACGTGGGGCGTACTCCCTGTCCTCAGCCCTGAAGAAAATGAAAGCACGAGGAAGGACAGCAGAGAGAGAGAGAGAGGAGAAAGAGAGGACAAAGAGAGAGAGAGGACAAAGAGGGAGAAAGAGGACAAAGAGGGAGAGAAAGACGACAAAGAGAGCGAGAGACGGAAGAAACCACAGGAAGGGAGACAGCATTGATAATTGACGACAGAGAGAATGGAAAAAGTGACAGAAGAAGAGAAACAAAAGAGCAGGAGAGAAGAATGAAAATGGGTCAGTGCTGGTCTTGGGTGGGGGGGGGGGCTAAAACAAGTTTAGGTTTTTTATAATGTAACGTTTTTTTTTTTTTTTTATGAGGTCACAGCTAAAAAAAAAAAAAAGCAGGGGGGGAGGGGTGCCCCCATACCGTTTGGCTGTGAGATTTGCGGTGTTGGCCTCCGACAGCAGACCCAGCTTATTGCATTCCTGGAGCAACAGGCTGAGACAGTCACAGCTGCAAGACGACAGACATCACGTCACATTACACGCATTGAGCAGACATTCTTCTTATCCAGAATGACTTGCACAGCTTTTTACTACAATATTGATTTACGCAGCAGGATATACAGTATACGGAAGCAATTCAGGTTCAAGTCCCTCGCTCAAGAATACGAGTGTCCTACCTGGAAATCGAACCTGGGACCTTGAGGTTTCAAGCCTGGTTCCCTAACCATCATACTATACTGCCACCCAGAGAACCAACACAGACACACAGAGAACCGTCAGACGGCCCCAAAGTGCTAAATTCGATTCACGTACACTCTGCACAGTCTCCGACAGAGATACCTACTTGCACCTCTGGTCGGCTTTGTCCAGCAGGGGCGTGAGTTTAAGAAGGTACTCAAAGGCAACATTCACGTCCTCCATGAAGTCCTGAGAGAGACAAAAGGTTCCAAACTAAGATGTGAAAAAAGGGGGGTTTAGGGGGGGGGGGGGAACTAATTCTGCGATACAATGGCAGACGGTTTCTGTGTGCAACGAAGACATTAGATATTTACAAATTCTTCTGCCGATCTTCTGGCTTTAGACCACAAACCCCTGAATGCTAGTACACCGGCCACTATAAAGCAGACAGATCACCAGAAACTTCTGTAAATATCTAAAATATCCTATATTATTTATTATTTTTCCCCCACTCAGAATGTGAATTATCCTGTTCATTTTTATCTCATTAAAAAACAAAAAAAACAAAGGTAATAAGTATGTGTCAAAAAACAGCTCTACCTGTACCTTCTCTCCCTGGGGATATTTCTTCAGCCTCAGGAGGACTTGAGGTATCTGAGAGAAATTAAGAGAGAAGAGCAGGGCATAGAGGGGTTCCATGAGAAGCCAAGAACAAAACCGTTCATCAGTCTTAGGACACGGTTAGCAGAACTGTGTAGCAGGGAGCTGCAGATCCTTTGGTTCCAAATGTTTGACCGCGCCCTTAATACTAACCTTAAGAAAGGTGAACGCGGTCCATTTGAGCTCCTCTGTGCCCTCTGGTGACTCGATGAGCCCGGTGAAGCAGGCCTTCCAGATGTCCAGCACAAACAGGGGGGCCGGAATGCGCTGTGGGGATCACACACACACACACACACACACACACACACACACACAATAAGACACAGCACTCCTAATGAACCCGGCTTATCTAGCGTCAAGTTCAAGAGTACACGTCTTCAAATAAATTGCAATAATGAACCAACATAGCATAGCGGAGGTGCAGTTGCCTCCAACAGACCTGCATCCTTTTGATCATCATCAGCTGCTCCACCAGTGGCTGCGTCTCCCCCGTCAGGTTCATGGTACCTTCCAGCATGATGAAGGCGTGGATTGAAGGGAAGGAGGTGTGCAAGGGAGGGTCAGACTGCACTGTCAGCATCTGGGGAATACTAAAGATAGGACACACACACACATTGTATTATAAGGGAATACTAAAAGATGGGACACACATACACGCACACGCACACACGGTATTATAAGCCACGGTCAAGTTTTACCAATCCTTGAGCAGAAATACACGAGAACCTAGAGCAGCTTCGGCACTGCAATATACCTTTTAATTATTAATGAGCAAGTTCACTCTAAAAATCTTTTAAAAAATACAACAGAAAATTTTAATTTTACAGAATTTACATAATTATATCACCCTCTGTGAGGCTATCGTCCTGAGAGAAGTTAGTCTCAGGGTGCCATTTGCACTCAGCTGGATATGGACACGTAAGAAAATTCACTTTGTCACCCAACCAGAGCCTGCGTGCTTACCTCTTCACCAATAACAGGCACTCCTCCAGCTTGCTTCTGAGTGTCTGATTGGTCAGACCGCTGAGGTTCTCCGACACTCTAGACAAAGCTTGCTCTACGCTGGACCAGGAAGCTTATTGACATAACAGAAAAAAAGAAATACTTGTAAACAACCCAAAAACCAATGATATGCATCAGCTGGCATAAACTGATTTTGGTTGATCAAACATTAGAATGCAGTAACTGCAAATTATGAATATGCATTTCATGCAAGAGGACAGCGCTTCAAGATTTTTCAAGAATGGAGTACATATCTCAAGGTCACAGGGCGGAGCTAGAAAAGATGGCAGGACAAATCTCAGCTGAACAAACAGCGCACACATACATATAGACGCACTTCTTGTACTGTTATACTGTCACCAGTGGTGTAGTAGTGCCAGGAGAAGTGGGTATACTCACATTTTGCAAGTCGATGACTACTAATTGATATGTGCACCAGCGGGGATTGGGTATCCCCGCTGGTGTATACTTGGTATAAAGCGTATACCCGCGTATACCCTCCACTACACTACTGACTGTCACACAGTCAATCTTACTGACAATCACTTCCTCACACAAACTCTATCATACACAAGCTCGTTTGCTTGCTCACGTGCGCGCACATACACGTACAAATGCGAACATACATACACGCGCACACACAAACACACACGTACACACCGCTCACACATATACACAAATGCACATATGCGAACACATACGCACGCAAGCACGCACGCACACACGTACACACCGCTCACACATACACAAACGCACATATGCGAACACATACACACGCACGCACATATACGAACACACACACAAACATACGTGTACGCACACGTACGCACATGCAAACAAACAAGCACACACAAACACACATGCACGCACGGGTAAGGACTAACTCTGCTCTTCCAGACGGGCGATGTGGATGAGGGCCCTGTTCTTGCTGCTCAGCATCAGGCTCTCCAGGCGTTCTTGGCAGGCCCTGAGGCTGGCCTCGCCCCCGGCCTCCCCCTGGTCCCGCAGCCGCTTGCTGTACCAGGCGCAGCCCTGCAGCAGCCAGACCGCCACGCCCAGCAAGGCGCGGCACAGCCCGATGCACTCCTCCGCCTTCCCGTGGCAGCTGGGACGGCAAGGCACGCAGAGAGGAGAGCGTGAGTGAGCAAAAGCCGCCAGAAACCATATTTCTCACACAAAACGTAACCCTGCACTGCGCATGGTCTGGAATTAACATGCACAGGACCCTCTGCTCTAATGACTGGCCTCACCTTAGCTGATGAGAGAACATGTCCATTATTTCCAACAGGGACTTCACGCACAGCTCCCGGGAGAAGTCGTCAAACTGGGGAACGCAGAATAGCAGCTGTCAGTCATTCTGGCCTACTTGAGATGGTGAGGACCGCTCCTCAGATGAGCAGGCCGGGGACCGATCCTTTTCATTTTGAAAATCGTTCCAACATTAATTTCACTTATTTAAAAAATTGTTTATAACTACGGGTATCTTTCCAATTTGAGACAAATTTTGATTAATTGTCTGAATTAGCCAAACTGAACGGAATTTAACCCCAACCCTGGCGGTAAGGAGAAAAGCACAAAATGCGTACCCACCTTGCTTACAGCCGTCAGCACACTTGAATATGACACCATCTGAGGGGGAGGAGTTATTTTGATAAGAGATTAACTGTACTGTGAGGTGTTCCATATGCATCATACTGTATACAATCATTAACAAAATAATTAAGGGCCATTAATACAATCATCAATCATTATTATTTTTTTAAATAATCAACGGTAAAACACAGCTTTGGTATGGTATGAGGTAGTAACAGCCAAGATTATCTCAATTCATCAAACCAAATTCATGGTGAACTCTACTCCACGTCCCGTAACAACCCCCTCTGACTGCAGCGCTGGGGACAGCCAAAGTTCTGCAGGACTGTG
Organism: Ilyophis sp. 1 JC-2022; assembly: GCA_022702515.1. NCBI lineage: Eukaryota > Metazoa > Chordata > Actinopteri > Anguilliformes > Synaphobranchidae > Ilyophis > Ilyophis sp. 1 JC-2022. Next base: position 13,387,725 of record CM040405.1, on the reverse strand, counting down.
TCTTCTGCTTACCTGGGAACTGATCGCATACTTCAGATAAGATAGAATCAGGGGGTTGGGTGATGGGCCAATCATGGCCTGCTCCAGTAGAGCCTCTGTAGAGGAAGACGGTTACAAATCATAAGAGCTGTTATTTTGTCATTCGCATTGTTTTCAAATCACATTAAAGAACTTGTTTTTATTAAAAATCTATATACAGTCAGGTCCATAAGTATTTGAACAGTGACACCATTTTTGTTTATTTTGCTCTGTACTCCAGCACATTGCATTTTAAATGGAACAGTGACTATGAAGTTAAAGTGCAGACATTCAGCTTTTACGTCCATATTGGGTGAACGGTGTTGCAATTGTAGCCATTTTTATGCATAGTCCCCCCCCCCCTATTTTAGGGGACCAAAAGTAATTGGACAAATTGAATAAATTTATCATATTTAATATTTGTCTGCATATTTGGTTCCATGGAGACGCATTCGCAACATATGCTCGGGAATGTCTGTTGGATCGGCAGACTGCAGCAACGAAGTTACCATCGCTCTTCACCGGAGTTGAAGATGTCGGGACTGATCCGGGAGTGCAGGCAATCTTCAAAAGGCAACCAGGGAAGAAGAATATAATGCGGGGGAGGAGTGAGGAGACGACCGGAAAGATTGACGCAGTTCGGTGCACCGTTTCGGCAGCGTAGGGAGACCGCGGTGCTGCGTGTATGGAGGAGAGTCGTGGAGGCGGAGTTTGTGTGTTGGACTGCTTGGTGACACTGGACATCTTGGGACAACGGGGGCTATTTTCAATCATGGCTGTATTGCACTTTAATACACTTGATTGATTTAATGATTCTGTTGGATGTCTTTGTTTGATATGTTTGTTTGTGTGTTGTGGGTCTTGTCCCACTGTATATGTCTTTTTTGTTGTTGCTGGGGCTACAACAGAAGTTCCCTAGCGGGAAATAAACGTTATTCTATTCTATCATTTGCATGTCATGACTTCCTGATGTCTGTGACCAAACAATATCAAAAGACTCTTGATATCTTATTTTAAGGTACTCTTACAAGCGATACTATAATCTCTCTGCATTTGAATGTATCTCTATGGGAATTGGGGGGTGTTTTCTTTTTTATTATTATTATTTTTTATATCAGGGTCTAATATCATGCTAAGCTGCTAGCAATCATAGAAAGAACTGTTGTGGAAGAAATCCAGCACCATACACTGTGTTTATACCTTCAAATTCTGCATTCTAAAACCAGCGATTCAGCCCAAATTTTGATTTCAAAACAGAGGCTTATGACAAAAACCAATTGAAAAGATAGGCCGGTTCATGTCGCAAACCAATCAACAATAAGATTGACCTTGCCAGTTCACCAGCTAGAAATTTCATCAACAATGGTGCAGAAGCGACCCATTACACAAATGCTATTTCACGCAAAAAAAAGGAAAAGGAATTGGATAAAACTGTCTTGAAAACTAGAGTAAAGATAGGTGCTCATTTCAGAAGGTGGCGAGATGTTCGGGAGTGGAGCTCTGTTACGTACACTCCCTGAATGACCGCAACATAAAAAGGCACAGAGGCGTAGAGTTGCAATTAAAGAAAATAAGTTTGTTATATTAAAGAAAGATAAAAGGTATAGGGAGCGTATGGATGCGTGAATGCAAGAAGCTCATTCTACGACCCTTACAATTTTACTGTGCAAAAATCATAAATATGCTTGTTTGCCGTGCGCCAGTTTGGGAAGCATCAATTTTCACCGATACGTCCTGGAACAGTGGTTACAATACTGGGGCCGCTGGCCCAAAAGGAAATTTGAATGTCAAGCCCTGTCATTTCTTAAAGCTGGTAAATCCAGTTAAAGTTCCTAATGGCAAACCATCATAAAACAACAATTTCCCTCCACAGTCCACACTGACCTGCCAGGTTGAGGTAGTCCCATTTGGCTCCTTTGGGGAAATTCTTCTTAATATTGATGGCCCACTGGTAGTCACTCCAACGTTCTTTCCATGCCTGCAGAATGGCCTGTTTGAGGTTGACCACCTTCATCCTCTCTAGAACCGCACGCAGCCCACCAGAACGGATGAAGTATCCTCCAGGGAGTCAGATGCCAAGAAGTGTGCGCAAGACTATCCCAAAGCAAATCAAACAAAGTGCAGGCAGACCTGATATTAGCACAGTTGACTGATTAGATACACTTAAAATATGGATTGACTATTTGAATTGCTTTAAAAAGCTCAATGTACAGGGATCAAATCAATCAATCTGTCAAGCGCTGCAGTATTGAATGTCCAGTTGCGGCGGTATTATCATGGCTGCTGAGTACTGACAGGCAGGGGCGTAGCATGACATTCTGGGCCCCGTGTAAATGCAGTCTCTCTGGGCCCCCTTCCCAATGCAAACTCTTTAGTACGGGCCTTCTGGGGGCCCTGGGTGATCAGGTCCACTTGTCCCCCCACTACGACACTCCTGCTGACAGGGCTATTGTACAATGTACATGGTGCAACATCGGTTTGTAAATATGTCAATCACTACTTCGTATTTCTGGTTACACCAGCAGCTACACCAAGGGTGTTCAATCCTATCCGAAAAGGGCTGATGTGGGTGCAGGTTTCTCTTTTAGCCCAGCACTATGACACCGTATCGGCTGGTGTGGGTATTTGTTCTAGCCCAGCACTACAAAACTTTAACTAGTCATTTTCTTAAATCAAGGCCCTGATCAGTTTAATTGGAGGTTTTATTGCTGGACTAGGCCAATAGCCTGCAGCCCTGCACCAGTATTGGCTATTTTCAGTGAAGACTAGTGGACACCACTGATCTGAACAAGTAATGGTTTCCAAACTTGGTCGTGGTGACCCATTTGTATGCTTTTTGTTACAGCCAATCTCTTAATCAATAAAAGTTGTTGAAATTTTGTAGTTAAGTTCTACCACAATTCCATAAACTTTTCTGAATATAATGTATGGTTAATTACATCGCTAAATATGCGAGTTAAACGAACACTGGCGATCACTGCCATAACCATAGTTTGACACATCTAGCCAGCTAGATAGCTACGTAATTTTGCCAATAACTTATAACGCATCACAGCTAGCAAATTAGTACATGGCTAATTTTCTTGACAGCTGGGTATATTCATGTTATATCATATTTATGTTTAACTACCTCCCAAGCTCATGTCGATGCACCACAACATAATATTGAGTTATCTACTTCGCTAGCCAGCACAAGAATTCTAGCGTTAGCTCATTTATTAACTTACCTGGCTACCGATTCTGATGTGAGAGAAAGACTCAGGCTAGCTCTTTTCTTTTCAGTTAGCTGACCAAGGAAAGTAAAAAACGCATCGTTCAAAAGGTCTGCCAGTGAGCAATTTCTTCCGTAAAATAGCGGGACACCTGTGCATTACCACAAAATACGTCTTGATTTTTTTTTTGTGCGGTCTTTCAGCCAGTGCTAACAGCACTCGATTGAAACAGCAGTAGCAACCAGACAAAACGCCATCTTTGGCTCAAGCCTCCCTGACGCTGATTGGTTCAAGCCTCCCTGACGCTGATTGGTTCTTCTTCTGCTTCGCGTCAAAGGTAATGGCGCGTTGCTGCCACCTATAGTACCGGAGGGTGAGCTAAGACAGTGGGCTCATTCCAATCGCTTATTTTCACTCTTTGCATCCTTTCCGCGCGTCCTCTGTTGGGCGGAGCTAAAGAGCAAGGAAAGGACGCGAGGAAAGGATGGAGTGCAAATAAGCGATTGGAATGAATCAGACAATGTCCCAAAAAGGACAGAAACACCCTATATACCTCTGCTCTTCACTGATCAGGACTCAGCAGTGTTTGCAGTGAAAACACCTCAAACCACGACCCTGACAATTGCCTGTATATGTGCCTCCTTTTCCCTGGTGTATGAAGTGCAGTGCAGATGTAGGTGCTGTACAGATTCTAGTGTGTCCCCAAAACAGTGACCACACCTCCCATCCAGATGTTTCCCCAGTATATGCAGACTTGAGTTCAGACCACAGTGCCCCAGCCTGAGCCTACTAATGATCACCCTTTCCCTCCTATTTTTACCCTGGATCGTTCTTTGAATCTTATACAGATGTCAATATTATTTGGACTAACCATTATGACGTGTTTTGATATACACTGTTACGTTCGCCTCCACCCTTCCAGTTCACCCTCCCTTTCGTTCTTCTTGTTTTCCCTCTTTCCTCTCGTTCCAAGTCTCACTTTCATGTTTCAGGTTTGTCTTCCGTGTTTGTGCAGGTTGGGGCGTGGTTTCCCTGCTCGTTTCCCTCATTATCCTTCAGCCTATCACCTGAATTTCCCGCTTGCATTCCACACACTGCTAATTACCGTTCGGTCACTCTTGCATACATTCTCACGCTGCACTCACTCAATCATTTACCTCACTATATATTCCCTTTTTGTTTGATGTCTCGTCGCCAGTTCGTACTCTCTCGTCCGTCTAGTTGTACTTTGTATTCTGGTCTGAGAATCCCATGTATAGTTCGCTGTGTTTCTAACCGTGTCCAGTTTTGTCTCCCTGATCCCGCCAGCGTGCTCGTCTGTGCCTGCCATTCGCTCACCCAGCTCCCTCTGCCAGTACACCCCGGACTGATCACCACTCTCCAGCCCCTCTCCCGCTCTGCTGCATTCAGCTATCCCCTGCCAGCCCCAGTCCCGCTCCTTACCACTCCCTGTGCTACTGTGCTTAATAAAGTGCTCCTCTGAGCTTTTACTGAGTCTGTCTCCGACTCCTGAATTTGGGTCCACCAGTGAAGGAATCGTAATATACACAATAATAATCTTTCACATTAGGGTTTAACACTGGCACGGGTTCCGGATAATTCCCGACAAAACAATTTCCCAGAAATATAATAACGGAATTTTTTTCCATTAGCTTACACCAGGGCTGTTATTTTACAAAATATATGCAGTTTAATTTCATTATAACACCTGCAGCAGCTGAGAATAAGCTATCAAAACATGGCTGCTTAGCCTTCTTGTTTCCCACATTTCGTTTGATTATACAATTAAGCATTGTCAAACATCAATTCCATGAGGCTATTCTCACAGCAGACACATGCAATGAATTAGTGAATTTCAAGCTTCATCCGAAGTTCATAAAATATGTGCATTCTAATATTGATTAATACAGGGCCGGCTCTGACCAATTGCCTGCCCTAGGCAGGATTTTATCTGGCGCCCCCTTGCATCACAGTTTATTCACTACCAATAACATGCACTCACACTTTTGTTTTCACATTTTTCTTTGACTGAAAATAACCCACAAAATCAAACGGTTAACATCAAAACAGTGAACAAGTGACATTATTATTATAGATATTTACAATATATTATCTTTAATATATATATATTAAAGAAACCAGTAGCCTACTGCCATAAATAAAGTAAGGTAAAATATAATTACAATTAACTTAGTAAAATAAAGTAAAATAAATAAATAAATAATTGCACACAAATAATTGCACACAAACACAAAAGGCACACAAGCACAAGGCTTCGACTTGTAACAGACTTAGAAGCCCCCTCATCAAGCTCACTTTACCTACAGTCTTACTTTCCTAACCTTTCTTGCAGCAACGTCATCTATGACATCATCATAAGACAACTGTTTTGAGACCACATGATTTATGCCTATGATGGAAAGTCCACTGAGACGTTCTTGCACCATAGTAGATCTCAGGTAAGTTTTGGTGAGCTTGAGCTTAGAGAACAGTCAACATTGAGCACAATTTAATCTATAAAGTTAAACATTGTCCGAAAAAATATTGCGTATACTGTATTATAAGAGCCATTTGAAACCGTTAATCACATTCTTCAATAACCAAATCGTATTTTAAATGCCGCTGAAATGTGTGGCACTTTGCGCCTTGCATTATGAACATTGCACATTATCCTACAAAACATGACAACTCACTAAATAAAAGTTAACAAATAACATTTATTGAAAACAATATTCAACGTAACAAAACATTTTTAGGAAACGTGCCTGATTATTACAACGGCATTTTCATTGGGTGAACGCGATCGCATAGCAAATACAGTAAAAAATAATAATCGGTCATCAGAAAAGCAACCAATAATAGGAACACAAAAAAATTACAATTAGGCCGACTGATCGACGTGACATTAGATTAGTTTTATTGGGCTATTCAACATTGGGCTGGTTTAACTTGCAGGGCGAACAGGCTAATGCGTTTTGTTTTTTTCCTTCGTTTTTTAAAATAATTTTTTAAATCCGACGTTGTTAACATTAGTCACGGATTCTCGTTTTTTTATAAAGCAACATTTGACCATGAAACATGAAATTTCAGTGCAAATTATGTCAATATGTAATTTAAATGTGTACATTAATAAAATAGTAAGTTTAACCGACTAGCGAGGGTAGCCACGTTTAATCGGCTAGTCGACTAAACGCGCACATCCCTAGTTCTAAATGTCTGTGACTGTTAAATCACAACCAGCTCTGTGATTTTCTTCTTTATCATATGGCTCTTAGTTGTCATAAATCTTCTATTTTGTCATCTTCACATAATTTGTTCATTATCAACATGGAAAAGACCATTCCCATCTCTCATACATAGAGAACATAATGGAATACATGGTTCAATGCACTAGCGCCATACGGCGGCTCCGCACTGAATGGACTCAAAATGGCGTCAAATTGTTAGTTGTCGCTACTCTCTCTATAAAGGGACTCTACTTCAACCCAAGCGCCCCCGGTACCGGGGCAGGATGCGCCTAAAGTCAGAGAGCACTAGACAATTCATTTCATCACATTAACGTTACTGTACCTCTGCCCTTTTCACGTTGTTCCTCCTCTTCTTTCCTTCTTTTCCTTCCCTGAGCACCGGACAGCTTTGGTCTTTTCAACATGTTGATAGTGTAACGATCCGCTCCGCTCCCCGTTCCTTCCTTGATGTGTTCCTCTGTTTCCCCCGAACCTAATTGTATCATGTCTGCGTTATTACCTGATTGGGTCTACATTACACTTGATTACTTACACCACATCTTATTAACACAACTCACACTTAATCGCCTTCACCGCATTCCTCACGCATTCTCTAATCGTTCAATCAATTCGCTGATCGCGCATGCATTTCCCGCAAGCTGTAGCTTATCAGCTCTAATGACACTAGCTATATTACCGTGCTGTTCCTGTGTTTCCTTGTCAAAGTATTACGGTTTGTTCGTGTATGGTCTTGTCGTCTTGCTTGTCTCTCCGCTTGTTAGCTTGCTACCCAAGCTGTATTCCACGGTCCAGTATTGCCACTCCTGTTTCCCGGTGTGGATCCTGGGCTACCTCCGTCCGACTCAAGCTGTGACCCAGGCTGTGAACAGCTACTAGCCACTTCGCTGGATCTCCTGTGCCAGTTCTCTGCGGGTTCCACGGACTATTCTTTATTGTTTATATTTGTTTTGCCGGCGTGGATCCGACCCGGAATATTCTTAAAATAAAACCTCCTTAACCAAAGACTGTCTCGTCGTGCATTTGGGTCCGTACCTGCCAGGACGTCACAGAATACTTTGACCAGAAATGGACCCAGCCGACGCGGAGCAGATTCGACACGCGCTCGCCTGCCAGACTACCCAGATCGCCCAGCAAAGCCGTCGCCTGGACGAAACCATGGCGATGTTCCAGGACATGATGGAACGGACCACTCAATGGGGAATTATGGTCAATCAGATGGCTGCCCAGACGTCAGGACTCCGTCCTGAAGCGGGGGATCCACCTCAACTACAGGTACCAGCGATGGTACTACCTCATCGGGAGCCTCGGGCCAACCCTCCCGAACGATACTCTGGCGAGCTGGGGAAATGCCAGCCCTTCCTGCTGCAGTGCGAGCTGGCGTTCCGTATGCAGCCGTCCTCCTACTCCGCGGATGCCACCCGCGTGGCATACGTGATCACTTGCCTGGGAGGAGAGGCGCGGGACTGGGCCGCCGCGTTGTGGGAGAAGCAACCCGACCTCTGCACCCAGTACCTGGACTTCGCCAGGGAGATGCGGCGGACTTTTGATCATCCCGTGTGCGGGAGAGATGTAAACCAGCAGCTCCTGGCGCTGAAACAAGGCGAGCGCAGTGTGGCGGAATTCGCCATCAAATTCCGGATCCTCGCGGCGCAGTCTGGCTGGAACGACGCCTCCCTACAGGGCGTCTTCCGCTCCGCCCTGTCCGAGGAAATGAAGGACGAGATGGCCACCCGCGACGACACGCCCACGCTGAACGACCTCATTTCCTTGGCCATCACCGTCAACAACCGTCTGCGCGCACGCACCCGCGAGAAGAGGGCGTATGCGCCGAATCAACCGCCTCTGGGAACCACATTCGCGCATCCTGCGCCCCGCCATCAGGCGCCCGTGGCCTGCGAACTTCCGGAGGCCGGGGAACCTATGCAGCTGGGCGGCACTACGTCCGACCCTGCCGCGCGCCGCCGCCAACGCCGGGCCACTGGAGCATGTTTCTATTGCGGCCGCACGGATCACCTCCTTAGCTCCTGTCCGGTGCGCCCAAAAGAGAGGGCTCGTCAGCAACTCTAGGCCTACTGGCGAGCCAGACCCAAACACAGAGCCTAACCTCCGGTCGCTTCCAACTCTCTGCGGTCCTCAAGTGGGGCACTACGGCCTCCGCCACCGTATCTGTGCAGGCACTTGTTGACTCAGGAGCCGACTCCAACTTCGTGGACTCCCAGTTCGTAGACGAGTCCGGGATCCCCACGGAAGAACTGGAGAGGCCCATTAATGCCTATGCCTTGGACGGCCACCGCCTGGCCCACATCACCCACCGCACCATCCCCATCCAACTGCTCCTGTCCGGTAACCACCGTGAGACCCTGCAACTTTACATCATCAACACTCCCCACTCCCTTCTGGTCCTTGGTCAGCCCTGGCTTCATGAACACAACCCCCTGCTCAACTGGATCACCTCCAGCGTCACCAGCTGGAGCACCCAATGCCACACCTCCTGTCTCCACTCGGCGGAACCTCCTTCAAGCCCGGAAATAAAAACATCCGTTCCGGAGGCCGACCTGAAGGGGGTCCCCCACTGTTACCAGCACATGTCCCGGGTTTTCTCCAAGTCCCTGGCCTTGTCCTTACCCCCCCACAGACCTTACGATTGTGCCATCTCCCTGTTTCCGGGTGCCCCCCTACCCTCCGGCCGCCTGTACAGCCTATCCGGTCCGGAGAGAACGGCCATGGAGGACTACATCAAGTCCTCCCTTGAAGCAGGCACCATCCGTCCCTCCTCCTCGCCCGTCGGAGCAGGGTTCTTCTTCGTCAAGAAGAAGGATGGCTCCCTCCGCCCCTGCATCGACTACCGGGGCCTCAACTCCATCACCGTCCGGAACAAGTACCCTCTACCCCTCCTGAATTCGGCCTTTGAACTGCTGCAGGGCGCCCGGGTCTTCACTAAACTGGATCTCCGTAACGCCTACCACCTGGTACGGATCCGGGAGGGGGACGAGTGGAAGACCGCGTTCAACACCCCCCTGGGCCACTTCGAGTACCGGGTGGTCCCGTTCGGCCTGACTAATGCCCCAGCCGTTTTTCAGAACCTAGTGAACGATGTACTGAGGGACTTTCTCAACCGCTTTGTGTTCGTCTACCTGGATGACATTCTGATTTTCTCACAAAACCAACGGGAACACCAAGACCATGTCTCCCTGGTGCTACAACGCCTGTTGGAAAACAAGCTATTTGTCAAAGCCGACAAATGTCTGTTCCATGCGCCCTCAGTCTCGTTCCTAGGTTTTGTGGTGGAGAGGGGCGACATACGGCCGGACCCGGCCAAAATCCAGGCTGTTACGGAGTGGCCCATCCCTACCACTCGCAAGCACCTGCAGCAGTTCTTAGGATTCGCTAATTTCTATAGGAGGTTCATCCGGAACTACAGCCAGGTAGCCGCACCCCTCACCATCCTCACTTCCATTAAAAAACCTTTTGCCTGGAATCCCCGGGCAGATCAGGCATTCACCAGACTCAAGGCACTCTTCACCACGGCCCCCATCCTCTGCTGCCCGGAACCCGACCGCCAATTTGTGGTGGAGGTGGACGCCTCGGACACAGGCGTAGGGGCCATCCTGTCCCAACACTCCCCCCTCAACCACAAGCTCCATCCCTGCGCCTTCTTCTCCCGCCGCCTCTCCCCCACCCAACGCAACTACGGGGTAGGGGATCGGGAGTTGCTGGCCATCAAACTGGCACTGGAGGAATGGAGACACTGGCTTGAAGGGACCACTCAACCGTTCCTGATCCTGACTGACCACCGTAACCTACAATACATCCAGTCAGCTAAGAGACTCAACTCCCGACAGGCCCGTTGGTCATTATTCTTTGCACGTTTTAATTACTCCATCACCTTCAAACCCGGCTCAAAGAATATCAAACCCGACGCCCTCTCTCGGATCTACTCCTCCCCTGCCGACCTGTCTGTCCCGGAGACCATCGTTCCAGCTTCCTGCGTCGTGGCTGCGGTCCGGTGGCCCATCCAGAAAATCGTGTTGGACGCTCAGGTGACGCATCCCGACCCTCGCCCTAACCCCTCTTCTGCCCTGTTTGTCCCTAACCCGGTCCGCTCCCAGGTCCTGGAGTGGGCTCACTCCTCCCGACTGGCCTGCCACCCCGGAGGCAACCGCACCGTGGAGCTGGTGCGCAGGAGCTTCTGGTGGCCCACCGCCCGGCGGGACACCCTGGCCTTCGTCCACGCTTGCCCTGTCTGCGCCAGGAGTAAGGCGTCTCACTCCCCCCCTGCTGGTCTCCTCCGTCCCCTTCCCATCCCAGGCCGGCCTTGGAGTCACATCGGGGTCGACTTTGTTACCGGACTACCACCTTCGGCCGGTAACACTGTCATTTTGACCCTGGTGGACCGGTTTTCCAAGGCGGTGCACTTTGTTCCCCTCCCCAAACTTCCCTCTGCCCTCGAGACGGCCGACCTCCTGGTGCAGCACGTGGTGCGGCTGCATGGGATCCCGGCGGATGTCGTCTCCGACCGGGGCCCCCAGTTTGCCTCCGCGGTCTGGAAGGCATTCTGTACCGCACTCGGCGCCACCGCCAGCCTATCCTCCGGGTTCCACCCGCAGACGAACGGTCAGGCAGAGAGGGCTAACCAGGACCTGGGAGCCGCCTTACGGTGCGTGACGGCCCGCAATCCTGCCTCCTGGTCCCAGCTCCTCCCGTGGGTTGAGTACGCCCACAACACCTTGGTGTGCTCGTCCACGGGGAGGTCCCCCTTTGAGGCTTCCCAGGGCTTCCAACCCCCCCTGTTCCCCGCCCAGGAGGCCGAGGTGGCGGTCCCGTCAGTGGACGCCCACGTCCGACGCTGCCAGCGGATCTGGAAAGCCACCCGCAACGCCCTCCTAAAGACCTCCTCCCGGAATCGTCGCCTGGCGGATCAGCACCGGTCCGCAGCCCCTCGCTACCGCCCGGGACAGAAGGTTTGGCTTTCTACCTCCACCTTCTCCCTCCCCGGCACCTCCCGCAAGCTCCAACCCCGCTTCGTCGGACCCTTCACTGTGCACTCCATCCTTAACCCAGTCACTCTCAAACTCCGTCTCCCTGCCTCCCTCAAAATCCACCCCACCTTCCATGTCAGTCAGGTCAAGCCAGTGATCTCCTGCCCTCTCAGCGCTCCCACTCCTGCCCCCCCACCTGTCCGGGACATTGATGGTGCCCCCGCGTTCACAGTCTCCAGCATCCTCGATGTCCGGCGCCGGGGACGAGGCCACCAGTACCTGGTCGACTGGGAGGGGTATGGGCCCGAGGAACGTTCCTGGGTTGCCCCCCGTCTTATCCTGGACCCTACCCTCATCCAGGAATTCCATCACCGCCAGGCCCAGTCGACCAGAGCCTGTGGTCCGCCAGGAGGCGTACCTTGACGGGGGGGTACTGTAACGATCCGCTCCGCTCCCCGTTCCTTCCTTGATGTGTTCCTCTGTTTCCCCCGAACCTAATTGTATCATGTCTGCGTTATTACCTGATTGGGTCTACATTACACTTGATTACTTACACCACATCTTATTAACACAACTCACACTTAATCGCCTTCACCGCATTCCTCACGCATTCTCTAATCGTTCAATCAATTCGCTGATCGCGCATGCATTTCCCGCAAGCTGTAGCTTATCAGCTCTAATGACACTAGTTATATTACCGTGCTGTTCCTGTGTTTCCTTGTCAAAGTATTACGGTTTGTTCGTGTATGGTCTTGTCGTCTTGCTTGTCTCTCCGCTTGTTAGCTTGCTACCCAAGCTGTATTCCACGGTCCAGTATTGCCACTCCTGTTTCCCGGTGTGGATCCTGGGCTACCTCCGTCCGACTCAAGCTGTGACCCAGGCTGTGAACAGCTACTAGCCACTTCGCTGGATCTCCTGTGCCAGTTCTCTGCGGGTTCCACGGACTATTCTTTATTGTTTATATTTGTTTTGCCGGCGTGGATCCGACCCGGAATATTCTTAAAATAAAACCTCCTTAACCAAAGACTGTCTCGTCGTGCATTTGGGTCCGTACCTGCCAGGACGTCACAGATAGCATATAATGCGAGGGTCACGTCAGATAGCCACACTTTCAGAGAGGGAGCGCAGGTAAAGTCTAATTGCCTGGCTGGAGGGGGGCGGGGTGACATGAACTAAGAAATTATTATTATTTAATAGGCTATGCTATAAAGCTACGCTGGTTGTTGTGGGGTTATTTAATATTTCGAAATAACAGTGTTAACTAGTGGCTATATGCCAAATGGCTATATTTCTGCAGAATGCGATGTCCTGGAATAACGAAAACTATGGGTTTGTGTTGATTATTACCTTTTTCATTACGCTACCATATCTACGGCTGCCCCCTAGTGGCTGTTGTTGACGTCCCAATTATAGTTGCCTATTCATATTTCTCTGAAATTATAAATTCATTTAACGTAACCCTACATTTGAACAACTCCTGTAGGCCATAGTAGGGCGTTTTACAAATAGACTTGCTGTTCTGGGAAATTTTAAAATAAGGTAACCTGTTTTATGCAGATATTTCTCACGTTTATTTGTCGAGAATTAAGCGAGTTATATTAGGCTATATTGTATGAGTGGAAGTCTGCATCAGTCAATATAATACCGATCTAGACTTATATTTATATAAGCTATATAAGCAGCGAGGAAAGCTGAGCGGATTCTAGGTTTTTATATATACTACTCAAAAGATTTTAAGGGTCAAAGAAGTATTGTAAGTATGTCTTTTTAAGCCAGATAGGGTTAGAATATCCCCCTTTGGGTGATCATTTGGACTATAGACATCACGTTATTATGGGACATGCATTCATTGCCCTTATTTTTAGAAACTTTTTAAATTAACCCAGATTTCCTTTTCATGGATTTGAAGCACAAACTTATTCAGACTAAACTGACAAACTGCCTCGAAACACCCATTGTGACCCCTCATGCACCATTTGCACGTGTTTTGCATGAGTGTCATTGGTTAGTTAGTAGAATCAGGTGTAACTGCTTGGATGGAACAAAAGTCTGAACCCACACCGGCCAAAACAAAAGCACAAACACTAATAAGAGCAATCGGGGTGAAAAGTTACACACGGCTAAAAGCAGGTTTGTTCATAGATTCCTGTGTTTTCTGACGTTTGATTAAATATCAGCTCAGATCACTCCCCCCTAAGGGAGACTGGGCGTGTTCGGCTAGAGCCGATTTACGTCATATCTGCGTCGGCCTGCATCGGAAACTGTCCGAGATGGCCGAAAAGTCGGTGCTGCGTGAACTAAGGCCGAAATGACAACATAAGCTTAAGCAGGCGCCTTAGTTGCTCTCGGGCGCCTTCAAACTAACCAACGACAGAATTGGTTAGAGAGTGAGGAGAGAGTGGTGTTTCCTCACGACAAACGCGGATAATTTCACAATATCGCCACCTATCTCGGCGTATTGATTCTACTCTCAAAACAAAATCTAAATGAAATGTACCCCTCCCTAATAGTGTTCAAACACAGGTAGGCTATAAGAGTTATTTAGTCAATCTTACAATGTAACAGCAGTAGTCTATTTCCCCCCTCTTTCTGGTCTCTTATCTAATTTCACAATTAATATTTATTTTGTTGTTTTTCTTATTGAAAAAAAAAAAATATTTAATACAATCCCTTTTTTGCACTTCAATTAATGTGATTTTGTTTCATAATGTGAGGTTCTAGTATAAGCCCAACCTATCGAACACATTTCTGTACATTACTTTTGTGTACTTGAATTTATTTTTTATTCATACAAATAATACAGAAATAAATAAATAAATATGCGTTTTGGGAGTTTGGGATTGTAGCACATACGGTCGCTACTGTGGTTATTATATACTGTACCTTACATGTACTTTCTTGAGATAAACCAACATGGATGTGAAAAGTACAATATTGGTAATGTTACACTAACAAATGCCAATTCTCATTCTTGACTACTTCCGTAATCCAACTGTAGGCCTACCTCTAACTTTATAAAATATGTTATCTGAACCTAGAAGTGTCAAGAAATAACCAAAGAAAGGCCTGGCCAAATATAGGTAACTTAATGTTTTGTTCAATAATGTAACTATATTGGATTAACATATTTTATATAAAATTAAAGATGCAACTTTGTTATGAGTGTTTTTTGCATTTGTATAACAGCTGGTTTAAGAGTAAAATCCTAATTGGACTGTTGTCCAAAAAATTGTCCTCTTCAGAACATTTGGTGTGAGCATATAGAACATTAAGGTAGGACCACCAAATGATAACACACATTTTTGTCAAAGCATTTGGGAAGTTACCTAATTTATATTTCTCTTCACCATCCTTGTTATCAGTAAGACAACTCATTCGGATCTGAAGGGATGTTCTGCTGATGTTCTTCTGTTGAGAAGTGGAGTTTTCCCTATCTCCAGATGGGACAGTGTATAGGCAGACCTCTGCCTGTCACATTCCAGCAGAGGGGACCACATACAAATAAGCCAATTCCATAATAACATGAAGGGAAGGATGAATTAAACAATATTATGTAACACATCCTGGCGCTACTGTGCTGTACATCCACTTTGCAAATTGTTGAAAGATTAATGATTGAGATTAAAGATCTAACAGTGTTATTATGGCTATGGGTTCATTAGATGTGGGTGTTCTGGTCTCCAAAACAAAACCGATAAATTATACTAGTAATTAAGACCACATTTTCAGAATATTTATTTCACACAACATGGTGACATTCACAAAAGGTAAATAAACTGTAGCACTATTCCCCTCCACCACCATTCAAGCCACAACGACACCGGGTTCTTTCTGTCATTTTGTATGTTTATTGTCAAATCAGAAATATATGAACAATGATTGGTGACAGGAAAAAGGAAGACAACATGTTGATATTGGAATACATCTTATGCAAATACAATTCTATTTATCCATAAGTTACCATAACTGGCAAGGAAAATGTCATATTTCTTGACATTGTTCCCTCAAAACACATAACTCCCAGTATCCCAATGTCCCTATTTGTACTATATTAGTTATTCATTCATACAAACTATTTATCTTGTTAAAGACATTGAATGGCATTCAATACGTTCATTGTCAGGGTCCAAAGGGACCACGTGCTGTCATGTAATTTGAATAAATCATGAACACTGACATTATGAGTAGCTGAATCACCTCATTTTTTCCTGTTTTGGCTCCGTACTAAAAAGTCATATTTTATTTACACATTTATAAATTCAGTTTAAAACAATTTTTTGCAATAAAATGTTGTGTTAAATCAACTTAGAGGACATTTGATTTCTGTTAGAACTGAATGAACACTTTTGAAAATGTAGATTTTACTGTGCACTCGTGCATAATATTGGACACGTGCATAAGAGTGGCTGTTTAACCCTGGTGTTGCCTTCATATTATATCTGCACCCCGTGTCCACAGGGTCACAAATGACCCCCCTCACCAGACCCCCTGTGATGAGCCTCTTCACTGAATTATAATGAAATAACCCGTCATTCTTCACTAAACCAGTCAATAATTGTGCTTTCCTACTTCAGTCCAGACTGTATTTCTTCAGTCTACACCACTCATTTTTACTAGAAAACAAACATAACTGATCTTTTTGCTGTAATAGATGCGTGGCACTTAATTATGATGACATATGATTTCATAACTGCAGGGTTCATAAGACTCATAAAACAATCTTTGTACCTGGATGTACCGCTTTTATGAAAATGTACAAAAGTGCAATATTTACTTTTTAATTGTAGGGTCACTCCAGGAAAAGCCATCAAATTGAATGCTGAGAAAATTACATTTAGGGGGTTTTCACTGCTGTTGACCTCAGAAAAGGGTCAGTTTTGACCTGAGAGCAACACAAGGGTTAAATATTGTGACAAACAACAAGTTTTATCTATTTAAATTTCCTTTGTTTTTCTGTCTCATTTGAGCGTTTTTCTCTTTAATTACAGCTGATCTTCCCTTCACTCTCTGCCTCATCCCAGATCAGTTTTACAGAAGATCCACAACCATAAACCCAATTAAACCCAAACCCAGGATAGAGGGGCTGAGTGAATGTGGTCTGGACTCTGTGCAGGAGGGTCATTGTGTCAGAGACGCTGTAGAAGGACAGAGTTCCTGCCCTGTGATCCAGGTACACTCCTATTCTGGAGGAGGAGGGAACAGGGATTTTAGTGCTCTTATCATTGTGCCTGAAAGAGTAACCGGAGGGAGAGCAGAGCAAACTCCAGGACTTGTCATTACATCCCAGACCACAGTCAACACCCGCTCCTTTCCTGCTGATCTCTTTATATGACACTGCTATAGAAACCCAATCACGCCCTCTCCACTCAGCCTCCCAGTAACAGCGTCCAGACAGACCCTCTCTGCACAGCACTTGGGGCCAGGGCTCAAATCTCTCTGGATGATCAGGATATGACTGGATCTCTCCCACATGGGTCACCTCTCTGTTCCCCTCAGACAGACGGAGGCGTTTAAACGCTGTGTTGGGGTCCAGTGTGAGCCGACAGGAATCTGATAGAGGAGAAGGAGAGAAGAGAGCTCAGTGATCATTATAATAAACTTACATATTTTACAAACATTTTAATTTCATATTTTAATCCTTTCTTATGTTATTATTATAACCCCCTCAATGTGGGGCTGAGCATGTCCAATTCCCTCCCCAATTTGGAACGGGGCTTTTAAACGGGGCACAGAGGGGGCAGATGGAGCAGGGCATTATTAAAAATAGGAAAATACTGCCCAGAGCCAGTACTGCCCCGACCAGGGGCAAATACAGCACTGCTGCCCTGAGCAGAAAAACTGCACCAGAGACCTTTGGCGTGTTGGAAGAAAGCCATCAGGTGGTGACAGCACCGCTAACCTATGCCACAATGCTAATGCTACCAGGCTGTTTAAAATCAACACCCGTCCTCTAAAGGAAACCTGTGGAAGAAGCCATTTCCACCTTGATATCCTGGACCTGCCTTTTCCAGCACACCCTCCCAGCTTCTCTGCATATACTGTCATTTAATAGCGCTACCTTACCAGCTCTGAAAAGAGCCGTTTGAATTCATGCCCAACAACGTTCTCAGCTCTAAAACACTCTTTCACTAACCCCGAATAGCTTCAGATACTGCTTTATAAAGGAACTAGTCGGTTGTGATTGACGCACACACTTACAGATTCCTAGCCAATCACAGCCACACATAACACACAGTTACAAATGACAGTTACGTTTAAACCAAAACAGTTGACACAAGACGCGGCTAACAAGCTAACGACACAATTAGAACACACAGCACGCTATTTACATTTATGTACACATCGATCAGGTAGCGGCTCACTACCCGGTCTTAGCTGGCCAGTTGGTCATCTCCAGGCCGCCACAATACTTTCAATAATATTTTTCTTCGTCTTACCTCATATTCTCATGTTGCTTAATTGTTTTAATTTATGTTTAAATACAGACTCACATTGTAAGAAGTCCTCTCTGGTCCTGGGCTCTAGAATATGGACGTCTTCCACTGTAGAGAGAGATCACAAGAAAGATGAGCTCCTAAAGATAACCTTCATATCATAATTCCTGGATACATTTAAATCTATTTTAATAAATAAAGTGCATGTCAATGAAACTGCAGCTCATTCAGGAATAATGTAAATATTAAATATAAAGTTTGATTAATATCACATATCATCTTGATGAAGCTGAAGGTTCAGTAGTTTTTGGCAGTTGGAAATTTTCCTGGTTGTCATGGCGAGCAGAGAGGGCAGGTAGCAGAGGCCCTGTTTACACTCATATCCAATACACACTCCCACATGCTTATTATGGGATGTTTTTTGTCAGGAGAAGACACACACTCGAGCGTTTACATTCAGATCCGATACCAGCGGAACCCAACCCAAACTACTTCCAGATGCGATTCATATCACAAATCTCACCCATATCCCAAATTCTTACTTTTAGACTAAAGTGATCAAATGTAACATATTGCATTTGTAAATAACTTGGATATATGTGGCAGAAAAAGACAAGTTTTCACAGGGCCAGAGATACGTGTCGTACAGTAGAGTCACCAACGTTTCTCCCAGTGATGTCACTGGAAGTTGCAGGATGACATATTTATGTAAAGAAGCATCAGACAGCCATGTGAAAGCATGAAGAAGACCTAAATGTGCTTTCATCTCAATCAAAGGGAATAATGAGAAGAGATTCCACTCCCCAGGAATGCTGCATCTCTCCGCCCATCTCACAAATCTCTGCTGCTGTTTTACAGCAGTGCAGACTGCTTTACTGCACAGGATCAGCTATAAGATGCAGAAACACTAAAACCTTTGTGCTGCTATTAGCTGTTATAACAGGAGAGAAAGTGACATTTAAAAGGTATATGCATTAGAAAAAACCTGAATATACATTATAGTAGGTTTCTTCAAATTACAAAGATTGCTCAACGTAAACAAGCCCCAGCTATGACCCCTGTTTTATTGACAAATTATCATGCTTAACTTTTTGCCCCATTTAAATATTTTTAAACTCAGCGTGGGTCCGGTTCTGACTGGGTTGTCATCTGTAAACCTTTTATAAATTCTTACTTACCGTGTCTGGTGTTGTACTGTGGCAGGTGGGTTCCTGTAGGGATAAAATAAGTTGCTACGGTTGGGTGATGGAGGAACAGTCTCTGCTCACTCCTGTCAGACTCACGGCTACACAAAGTATCAACATCACTGTACTTCTATTCACAAAAGATCAACACTTGTTATTTTTAATGAAAGAAATCATTGGGAAAAAGTTGTTTCCGCAGTTCTAACCTGTTTGAGAGATTTTGACTAATTCCTTCTTGAAGACGTCCTCCAGTCGCTCTTTCAGTTCAGAGACAGATTTCCTCACAGCCTCAAAAGAGATTTGTGGACTGACAGTGATGCTGGGTAAGTCTCCAGGTCCAGGAGGTGCAGAGAAAGACGGACAGCTCTATAGACAGACAGACAGACAGACAGACAGAGAACAGTCTCAATACAGATTCCTGTGCAGATGCAAGGAGCAGATCTTTGTAAATGAGGAACACCCCTCACCATGCATGTACAATGTACATAGTGCAGACCATCAGAGAGCCAGTGATGTTACCTGGAGGAAATGGATGTGATCCTCTGTGTGTGAAAGCTGCTCCAGCTCAGCGTCTCTCCTCCTCAGCTCAGCAATCTCCTGTTCCAGTCGCTCCAGGAGTCCTTCAGCCCGACTCACTTCAGCCTTCTCCTGATCTCTGATCAGCTCTTTCACCTCAGAGTGCATTCTCTCAATGGAGCGGATCAGCTCAGTAAAGATCATCTCACTGTCCTCCACTGCTGTCTGTGCAGAGCGCTGTTAGGAGACACAGAGAGAGGAGGGCTGTATATGCAGAGCGCTGTTAGGAGACACAGAGAGAGGAGGGCTGTATGTGCAGAGCGCTGTTAGAGACACAGAGCAGGCACGTGCACACATAGACCTCAAAGGGGGCTTGAGCACCTGCCGTTTGACCTCCTATAGAAAAGTGCCCTTTTTCTGTTTAAAAAAATATATTATAATTTTTTTTTAAATAAATAAATAAATTCTTGTTTGCGCACAGCCTGCCCTGCCGAACAGATATATTGATTGAATCAAAATATCAGGTCAGAAGATTTGTGCTCCCGGGTGATGCCCTCTACCATCCCTCCTGATTTCCTGCCGCAGCGGCGAGCGCTGTGTGGGCACCGAGCCTTTCTATGGTGAAAGAACGCACGCACGCAAAATTGCATGCATAGGCACTCGACAGTCATGAGTCAGTCATGCGTTTCTTTGAGGCAGACATCAGGTATGTGGCCAAACAAAGTATAAATGTACTGTTAATTTTCATTTTATATTGATATTGATGCGCTTTAGGAATTTCTTGACACTATTTGGCAAGTAGGGTCTATCTATGCTTGAACTATTTAGCAACTCAAAATGTGCAAACTAGCTATCGTTAGACTTTTGCTAGTAATGTGATAATCAGTGGAATATGGTCGAGTTCTTGTGTCCCATCCACTTAAACTAAAATAACTGTCCAATCGCACCACAGCAGTTTTAATGTTGTCTAGATAGCTGGTTAGCTAATGTAATACGTTCAGGGATTAAAGTTCTCCGTCGCTATGATGATGCAGCACAGCACTTAAAGGCTAATGAGAATTGCGTTTAATGTGATGTTTAACTGTAGCATAAATATATGTATAAATTTAATGGGCTATTTTTTGTTTATGTGCCAGAGTGCATGAAAAGGCATCAAAATAGAGGTTGTTCATCAAAAATTTCTGCCCGGGGGAGGATGCCCCGGACCCCCCTACACAGGAGGCTGAGCCCCTTACATCTTTACATCTGAAAAATTATGCTGATAGTCTCTAATATTTACATAAAAGCATAGGTTAAATTCACTGTTTTATAAATTGCGAGTTGGGACCTTAACTTGACCTAACAAAATTTTAGTCGTGAGATTTTTTTTAGAGATTTTTTTGCTTTAATCCCTGTACATTAGCTAGCTAAGGTTAGCACTCTCTCTCTCTCATTAAAGAAAATAAATGTTCTCTAATATCATAATCACACATGATTAAGATCACACATGTTGACTGGGTTCTTCTGGTAGGCGTACAGGCTAATGGACTTAAACAGTAACTGCATAATTTTGATTGTAGGTTTCTAACTTAATAACCATTCATTCTACTGGATTGCTGTAGGGTATGCTCATAGATTTTCATCAATGACAGCCTACAGACAGGCCCCCCTCCCTCTACTGTGACAGGAAGGCATAGCAGGTACATAGTTATCACAAATTAACAGTGTATAGTTTTTTTTTTCTATAGTCTTTGTGTGTGTGTGTCACCAAGCAGTGATGGTACCATTTTATATGCTGGCTTACTTTAGGGGGGGGGGTGTAGTAGTAGTAGTAGTAGTTTTATTTGTTATATGAACTGTATACAGGTACACAAAGCAATATCAGCATCTTCTTATTGCTCGTTATTACTAAATAAATGATGCCTTCTCTGGAGAGGTGGTAAGAGATGAATATGGAGGCGAGAGAGGCAGCCATGCAGCCAGAGGAAGTGCATCTTTGTCAGCAGTATTAAGGTGAGCTTCTGCAAGTGAGGATGTCAGTCAGAGGGCTTGGTAAGAGTTGGGCTGGTTAACATGTTAGGAGAATTTACTGAAATAGACTTCATGTCTTTGCATGTATCATTATTGAACTGTCATGTGGCAGTGTTTGAACCAACCTCAGTCATGGGTTTGTTTTAAATACATACATTTTAATATCCCTTTAGCAGTGTCGCAAAAGTAGTCATTCCAGGCATATATTTATTTCATTATTTGCAAAAAAACGCAGACGTGCCCTTTTATAAATTTAGGAGACACAGAGAGAGGAGGGCTGTATGTGCAGAGCGCTGTTAGAGACACAGAGAGAGGAGGGCTGTATGTGCAGAGCGCTGTTAGGAGCACAGAGAGAGGAGGGCTGTATGTGCAGAGCACTGTTAGGAGCACAGAGAGAGGAGGGCTGTATGTGCAGAGTGCTGTGAGGGACACAGAGAGAGGAGGGCTGTATATGCAGAGCGCTGTTAGGAGCACAGAGAGAGGAGGGCTGTATGTGCAGAGCGCTGTTAGAGACACAGAGAGAGGAGGGCTGTATGTGCAGAGCGCTGTTAGGAGACACAGAGAGAGGAGGGCTGTATGTGTTGAGCGCTGTTAGGAGCACAGGGAGAGGAGGGCTGTATGTGCAGAGCGCTGTTAGGAGCACAGAGAGAGGAGGGCTGTATGTGCAGAGCGCTGTTAGGAGACACAGAGAGAGGAGGGCTGTATGTGCAGAGTGCTGTTAGGAGCACACAGAGAGGAGGGCTGTATGTGCAGAGCGCTGTTAGAGACACAGAGAGAGGAGGACTGTATGTGCAGAGCGCTGTTAGGAGCACAGAGAGAGGAGGGCTGTATGTGCAGAGCGCTGTTAGGAGCACAAAGAGAGGAGGGCTGTATGTGCAGAGCGCTGTTAGGAGCACAGAGAGAGGAGGGTTGTATGTGCAGAGCACTGTTAGGAGCACACAGAGAGGAGGGCTGTATGTGCAGAGCGCTGTTAGGAGCACGGAGAGAGGAGGGCTGTATGTGCAGAGCGCTGTTAGGAGCACAGAGAGAGGAGGGCTGTATGTGCAGAGCGCTGTTAGGAGCACATAGAGAGGAGGGCTGTATGTGCAGAGCGCTGTTAGGAGCACGGAGAGAGGAGGGCTGTATGTGCAGAGCGCTGTTAGGAGACACAGAGAGAGGAGGGCTGTATGTGCAGAGCGCTGTTAGGAGCACGGAGAGAGGAGGGCTGTATGTGCAGTGCGCTGTTAGGAGCACAGAGAGAGGAGGGCTGTATGTGCAGAGCGCTGTTAGAGACACAGAGAGAGGAGGGCTGTATGTGCAGAGCGCTGTTAGGAGCACAAAGAGAGGAGGGCTGTATGTGCAGAGCGCTGTTAGGAGCACAGAGAGAGGAGGGCTGTATGTGCAGAGCGCTGTTAGGAGCACAGAGAGAGGAGGGTTGTATGTGCAGAGCGCTGTTAGGAGCACACAGAGAGGAGGGCTGTATGTGCAGAGCACTGTTAGAGACACAGAGAGAGGAGGGCTGTATGTGCAGAGCGCTGTTAGGAGCACAGAGAGAGGAGGGCTGTATGTGCAGAGCGCTGTTAGGAGACACAGAGAGAGGAGGGCTGTATGTGCAGAGCGCTGTTAGGAGCACACAGAGAGGAGGGCTGTATGTGCAGAGCGCTGTTAGAGACACAGAGAGAGGAGGGCTGTATGTGCAGAGCGCTGTTAGGAGCACAGAGAGAGGAGGGCTGTATGTGCAGAGCGCTGTTAGGAGACACAGAGAGAGGAGGGCTGTATGTGCAGAGCGCTGTTAGGAGCACAGAGAGAGGAGGGTTGTATGTGCAGAGCGCTGTTAGGAGCACACAGAGAGGAGGGCTGTATGTGCAGAGCGCTGTTAGGAGACAAAGAGAGAGGAGGGCTGTATGTGCAGAGCGCTGTTAGGAGCACAGAGAGAGGAGGGCTGTATGTGCAGAGCGCTGTTAGGAGACACAGAGAGAGGAGGGCTGTATATCCAGAGCGCTGTTAGGAGACACAGAGAGAGGAGGGCTGTATGTGCAGAGCGCTGTTAGGAGCACAGAGAGAGGAGGGCTGTATGTGCAGAGCGCTGTTAGGAGACACAGAGAGAGGGCTGTATGTGCAGAGCGCTGTTAGGAGCACACAGAGAGGAGGGTTGTATGTGCAGAGCGCTGTTAGGAGCACACAGAGAGGAGGGCTGTATGTGCAGAGCGCTGTTAGGAGCACACAGAGAGAGGAGGGCTGTATGTGCAGAGCGCTGTTAGGAGCACAAAGAGAGGAGGGCTGTATGTGCAGAGCGCTGTTAGGAGCACGGAGAGAGGAGGGCTGTATGTGCAGAGCTCTGTTAGAGACACAGAGAGAGGAGGGCTATATGTGCAGAGCGCTGTTAGGAGACACAGAGAGAGGAGGGCTGTATGTGCAGAGCGCTGTTAGGAGACACAGAGAGAGGAGGGCTGTATGTGCAGAGCGCTGTTAGGAGCACAGAGAGAAGAGGGCTGTATGTGCAGAGCGCTGTTAGGAGACACAGAGAGAGGAGGGCTGTATGTGCAGAGCGCTGTTAGGAGCACAGAGAGAGGAGGGCTGTATGTGCAGAGCGCTGTTAGGAGACACAGAGAGAGGAGGGCTGTATGTGCAGAGCGCTGTTAGGAGCACAGAGAGAGGAGGGTTGTATGTGCAGAGCACTGTTAGGAGCACACAGAGAGGAGGGCTGTATGTGCAGAGCGCTGTTAGGAGCACGGAGAGAGGAGGGCTGTATGTGCAGAGCGCTGTTAGAGACACAGAGAGAGGAGGGCTGTATGTGCAGAGCGCTGTTAGGAGACACAGAGAGAGGAGGGCTGTATGTGCAGAGCGCTGTTAGGAGCACAGAGAGAGGAGGGCTGTATGTGCAGAGCGCTGTTAGGAGCACACAGAGAGGAGGGCTGTATGTGCAGAGCGCTGTTAGGAGACACAGAGAGAGGAGGGCTGTATGTGCAGAGCGCTGTTAGGAGCACAGAGAGAGGAGGGCTGTATGTGCAGAGCACTGTTATGAGCACAGAGAGAGGAGGGCTGTATGTGCAGAGCGCTATTGCAACTCTCTCCTGGCTGGCTTGCCAGCATCGGCCATTAGACCCCTTCAGCTTATCCAGAACGCAGCAGCGCGCCTGGTCTTCAACCTCCCCCGACACTCCCATGTCACCCCCCTGCTCATTGACCTCCACTGGCTACCGGTGATGGCCCGCATCAAATTCAAAACATTGGTGCTCGCCTTCCAGGCAGTCCGAGGATCTGCCCCTCCATACCTCCAAAAGCTCATCCGACCCTACACACCTGCCAGATCTCTGCGTTCCGCCTCCTCAGGACGACTGGTACCCCCCCCTCTTCATACTAGGACCCGGTCTCGACGTCTGTCTGTCCTGGCCCCACGGTGGTGGAATGAGCTCCCCGTGGAGGTCAGAACAGCAGAAAGTCTGACCGCTTTCAAGCGCAGATTGAAGACTCACCTCTTCAAGCTGCACCTCTCTCCACCCCTCCCTACCTCCTTGTGACTATTATCAGAATTGTGTATCCCCCCCCCCAAAAAAAATAAAAAAAAATAAAATTAAAATAAAAAATAAAAAAATAAATTCCCCCAACCATACTGACTGCGTCTAGTGCTTAGATTCGTGTTTGCCTTTTTAGGATTGTTTTAACGCACTTGTTACTAGTTCGGAAATGCACTATGTACGTCGCTCTGGATAAGAGCGTCTGCTAAATGTCTATAATGTAATGTAATGTAAAGGAGACACAGAGAGAGGAGGGCTGTATGTGCAGAGCGCTGTTAGGAGACACAGAGAGAGGAGGGCTGTATATGCAGAGCGCTGTTAGGAGACACAGAGAGAGGAGGGCTGTATATGCAGAGCGCTGTTAGGAGCACAGAGAGAGGAGGGCTGTATGTGCAGAGCACTGTAAGGAGCACAGAGAGAGGAGGGCTGTATGTGCAGAGCGCTGTTAGGAGCACAGAGAGAGGAGGGCTGTATGTGCAGAGCGCTGTTAGGAGCACAGAGAGAGGAGGGCTGTATATGCAGAGCGCTGTTAGGAGACACAGAGAGAGGAGGGCTGTATGTGCAGAGCGCTGTTAGGAGACACAGAGAGAGGGCTGTATGTGCAGAGCGCTGTTAGGAGCACAGAGAGAGGAGGGCTGTATATGCAGAGCGCTGTTAGGAGACACAGAGAGAGGAGGGCTGTATGTGCAGAGCGCTGTTAGGAGACACAGAGAGAGGGCTGTATGTGCAGAGCACTGTTAGGAGCACAGAGAGAGGAGGGCTGTATATGCAGAGCGCTGTTAGGAGCACAGAGAGAGGAGGGCTGTATGTGCAGAGCGCTGTTAGGAGACACAGAGAGAGGAGGGCTGTATGTGCAGAGCGCTGTTAGGAGACACAGAGAGAGGAGGGCTGTATGTGCAGAGCGCTGTTAGGAGACACAGAGAGAGGAGGGCTGTATGTGCAGAGCGCTGTTAGGAGCACAGAGAGAGGAGGGCTGTATGTGCAGAGCGCTGTTAGGAGACACAGAGAGAGGGCTGTATGTGCAGAGAGAGAGAGAGAGAGAGAGAGAGAATTGTTCACGCGCTGTGTATGACTATCTTTGAAAGGAGGACCTTGCTGTGTGCTGATATCCCGGATCGTCTGACTTCCCTTCTGTGTGCCGAATCCCCCGCCTGTCTGACTACCTCCCCCGTGCCTGATCCCTGCCTGTACGACTTCCCGCCTACCTGCCGAATCCTGCTATCCATGAGGACCCGTCTCTGTGTACCGAACCCTGCTTTCCTACCACGACGACGCTCCTGGACTGCGGATTGGCGTATTCGGTGTACATTAACCCCTACCTCTCTTCCCCACAATACAGTCGATAAACAGTTTAACTCAATTTATGTGTTTGTGGTTCTTGGTTTCATTAATTTCAATCTTGTGTTCACTCGTTCCAACCCGAGTGCATAACAATATATATATTCCCTGAACTCTAAATTATTTTGATCAGTCCAGTTTCTTTCAAATCCTGGAATAGACTCCCTAACCCAATGGAAAACACAATGTTTAGGCTACGTTCTTCCACTCCAAGCTTCCTGACTTCTCTCTTTCATAACTATCGTTCTCGAGAGTATTCATGGCCTCTATTTGACAGTGCTCACATAATGGTGAGGGATGTTTGTTTGTTAAGCGCAGTGTTTTATTAAGTCTGGTATGTCCTACCCTCAGCCTTGCTAAGATGATCTCCTCTCTGGAGCTCCTTTAAGCTGAGCTCACTGGGCCCACTTCTGGCTGCCCTGCATAGAGGTGTCATCCTGTGTTTGCTGTTTCACTACTATGCTGCCGCTCTTGCTTCTCTTCACTATTCCTTTTGCTTCAGATTTACTGAGTGAAATGTTCCTGACTTCCTGGTGCTTCCGTGTCTGTTTTGCTCAGGCATCCACCATTTCATCGCCCTTTATCCCTCTGTGGGCTGGTATCCACATAAATGTTATCCAAATATGAATATTTTTAAATCTGTACAGAGTTTAATTTGTCTCATTAACTATATTCTGCCTACTGTGTGAAATAAAAGACTGTCATGACATTAATGCAGAACACAAATATGTACAAAAAATAACCTTTTTAAAATAGCAACTCTTCTATCCACTGTGTAAACTGACAAATGATCTTATGTTCTTCTTTTAGCAGAAACGTGTAAAGCTGGTATACTAAAAGCAAAACCTCTGCTCCCTGTATTCGGACCCTTGGATCCATGTATATACTGGGACGAATGTTTGATATATTGTTTGTAACCTATCTTCAACCAAAACTGCAATATTTCATAAATCTTTATGTACCTGCATTTTTCCCAGAATATAGAAATGAATTGACACAGAAGGGATCAGCCATGGTGGTGTTACTGGTAATGGTGCTGCATAGGGACACATCTTACCTGACTTAATGCCATGTCTCTAGCTACTTCCTCACTGCTTCATAGTAAACAGTCCCGCTTAGCCCTGTCTCTCCCAACATGGTAGAAGCACTTTTGCTGTTGGATGTCCATCTTCAGAATGCCCTTGAAGATTTACCCAGTAGCTCATCATTAACTGTTTGCGTCTAAGATGCAGGGGCATTTCACCCTCCTCAACCTGAAGAGCGGCCACAGGGGTCCTTTTGTAGGCACCACAACAAAGTCTCAAAGCTTGAGCTGACACCACCTCCAACTTCTTTAATGAGGTTTTTGCTGCTGACCCATAAACAATACACCCATAGTCTAACACTGATCTAATCAACGTTACATGAATATTTTTTAAAACAGGTCTGCTCGCTCCCCATTCTGACCCTGTTAAACATCTCATAACATTCAATATCTTTTTACACTTAGAGTTTATCTGATAGATATGCTCACTCCATGTTAACTTTGCATCAAACCACACACCCAAAAACCTAAAGACTTTCACTTTCTCTATCCTTTGCCTATGTCTTTATCTGTGTATCAACACCTCTCTTTCTTGTGAACATTAATGTTTCATTTTTTTCCACTGAAAACTTGAATCCTCACGAATATGACCATTTTTCAACCACATTAACTACCTCCTGTATTTTATTCATAATAGGATTAATATTCTTTCCCCGTTTCCACAAGGCTTCATCATCAGCGAACAATGACCGTCCAATATCGCCCTGAACTTGAGAAAAAACATATTTATCATAATGGAAGAGTATTGGGCTAATAACACTACCCTGAGGAGCACCATTATCTACTATATATAATAATAATAATAATACATTATATATAAGATACAGGACTGGACTCCCAGCTCCTCTGTACTGTCCATAATAATAATAATTAATTATATATATATAGCGCTTTTCAAGGTCGCGTTACACAGGATAAAATAACATTTATTGGAACAATATAAAAGATTTATGAAATAGAGAAGTAAAGAAAAAGAGAAATATAAGGAAGAGGTAAAAGGTTAGTTATTAAAAGCAATGGTGAAAAGATGGGTTTTGAGGGCTTTTTTAAGGGACGGCAGAGTGTCTGCTTTTCGGATGTGATTGGGGAGAGCGTTCCAGAGGGAGGGGGCAGCTGCAGTGAAGGCCCTGTCACCCCAGGTCCGGTGCTTTGTCCTGATGGTTTGGAGTAAGTTTGCATCAGCAGACCTGAGGTGAGGGGTAGGGGTGTTGGAGGAGGTCAGAGAGGTAGGGGGGAGGCCAGGTTGTTGATGGCTTTGAAGGTGATGACTAGTAACTTTAAATGTATCCTGTATTTGATTGGGAGCCAGTGGAGGTCATGTGATCAGGGGTGATGTGATCAGTGCGGTGGTTGGAGGCGGGCAGCGGAGCTTTGTACATTTTGGAGTTTATTGAGGATTTTGTTTGATGAATCATATAAGATGCTGTTACAGTAATCAAGCCTGGATGTTATAAAAGCGTGCGTCAGTGTTTCAGCAGCAGAGATAGAGGGGCGGAGGCAGGCAATGTTCCTTAGGTGAAGAAAGGCAGTATTAGTAGTCTGGTTTACATGAGGGAGGAATGAGAGGGAGGGGTCGAGGATGATTCCAAGGTTGCAGACATGGGTGGAGGGCGTGACAATGGAGCCGTCGATGTTAATTGAGAAATCCTGGGTGGAGCGGGTGAGAGATATAACTTCCTGATAAGGCTGTTCAAATTCTGACTTGAATAAATTTATTGAATAAAAAGTATTTAATCCAATTATATGATCAAACTGCTATTCCTATCATATATAATTTGATCATTACTCCTTCCTTCCAAACCATATCATATGCCATTTCTACGTCAAAGAAAACTGTCATTACAGATTCTTTATTAACTTGTGCTTTCTGAATCTCTGTTTCCAGACACATACCAGGGTCCATGGTTCCTCTACCCCTAATGCTAATCTTTCTGCAAACATTCTTTCCATTATCTTTCCTATATGCGACGTCAGTGCTGTTGGCCGATTTTCCTGATACTTTATTATCCACTTCCCACTTTATTATAAAAACCGAGCAACTTCATAGATGCTAAAACACATAAATCCGTTAACATAATATTGCAGATTTCATCCTTCCCAGGAGATGTTAATCCAACTCTTACTATCGAACGAGCCCCAAACCATCACTCTGTTGCCAGATATGGAGTAGATGTGGATGGATCACTGCAAGGGTTATTTCTCCTGACTCATTTTCCTATAGAACTCTATGGGATCCATCCACATCTACTCCGTATCTGGCCGCAGAGTGATGGTTTGGTGCTCGTTTGATACCTTAGACCAGTGTTTCCCAACCTTTTTTGAGCCGCGGCACATTTTTTACATTTACAAAATCCTGGGGCACACCACCAACCAAAATGACACAAAATGACACTAACACAGTACATATTAGATTAGATGACCTTTATTATAATACATAGTTAATAATATAGTTTTTTAATGTATTTATACTTAGTGGGAAACCTGGGGCTGTTTCGATGAACACAAAATGGATATCCTGGCAGTAATGGTAGAAAGACACACACGAAGCTCTTCCTCAACAGCTCTCAATAGTTTCAATTTACAAGCAATGACTGATGGGTCGCAAGTGTGCTTTCTCTGGGTGCAAGAGCATCCGCGGATTAACGTTAACAGTTACACTATGCCCAGGTTGAATTGGGGTATGCCAGCCAAAGGAATGCGGAAACGTTACCAAGCCCGACTGATATTTCTGTCCCTCCAAATGCGGTAAATTAAATTAAGTGCAGCCTACGGCGTCTTGTTGGCTTGCTAACGTGATGGTTATCTTGTAGCCTCAAAGATATTTACTTGAGTTGTTTTCGTATCGTTAACCATAGTTAACTGGAGCAGGAGTTACGGAGTTACGTTTGATGGATAACCATTAACTGCACTATCTGGAACCCCCCATGGCTGGAACATGTATTTACTGAAATAAAAATGGTACAAGGTACAAAGTGATAATGCTGTGCTTATGTTAACGTATGTCTTAGTTAAGTTATTTGGATAGCTAGTAAACGTGCATTTGTAGATGGCTAGGATAACGTAGGTAAAACAAAATAAAAAAGCCAAAAGCCGTTCAGTTTCACTTGACATTCATTAGCCTACGTGTTGTATTTTTTCATGTTTGTATAATCTGCAGGTAACGTTATGTCAGAATGAATATTTGCTGACAAACGTTAATTTACTGGGCAGAACATCGATTTGAGCAGATTGTGAAGTCTCCCGTAGCGTAGCCTATAGCTAACAGCCGTTTAGTTTCACTTGGCATTCGTTTACATATTTTATTGTCATGTTCGTGAAGCATAGCTACGTTAGATGTATAAGACCATTTTCTTCTTCATACTCCTGGGCGGTGGAAAGCCCAGAGCATTCCGGAGGGGAGATGTCCCCCACCTCGAAGAAGCCATTGACTGATATCACCGAATTAGTCAGCGATTGATACAGACTCAGTTTCACTCGCAATATTTTCCATTGTGGGCGTGTCTTCAGGTGACGATAGCCTCTCTCCTCGCTCTCGCCCCTCCCCCTCGGCTGCTGCTTTCCACGCCCATTTAATTGCATTTTTCGAATTCGTGGAGTGGGCGGAGAGAGAATGTAACCGAGGGTTTCCTACCCCTTTAATTAGGTGATATTAGATAATTTCCCACGGCACACCTGACGATCTCTCACGGCACACTAGTGTGCCGCGGCACACTGGTTGGGAAACACTGCCTTAGACCATAGGAGGAGAACTTAATTATCTGACGCGGAATCCGGCCCGCCACGTTATTTTATGCGGCCCACGAGAACTTACGTATCTGACGCGTGTATCTACGTGACTGGTTAACGGGGATTTACTTTTACGATATTACAGACAAACGCAGACGCGGACGCACACCCGCGGTACATACGTTAAATAAAACGTTAAATGAAGTTTGTATACATTTTTTTTTAAAAAGGCGATTATTGTCAACAATAATTATTGATTGCCACCCCCGCCCCCATCCCCCCCCCGTCAACAATTACAATCGAGGTCCGCGAAAATCCCAAGTATGGTTATATTTATAGTCTTACAGTTACAACCGGCCCTTTGAAGGCAACCATAATGCTAATTTGGCCCGGGGTGAAAATGAGTTTGACACCCCTGCCTTAGACCCTTGATGACGTACAGCCATTTCGCCAGTCATGTGTTCCATACTGTACCAGCGTAATTTACAGCTGAATCTAGTCTCACCCCCCAATTCTCATAGAGATCAGTTCAAATGCAGAGAGATTATAGTATCGCTTGTAATTACCTGAAAATAAGATATCGAGAGTCTTTTGATGTTGATTGGTCACAGACTTCAGGAAGTAACAGCATGCAAAGGATATGCGACCAAATATTAAATATGATACTTTAAAAATATGTTAAAGCAAAGGGTATGAATACTTATGTAAATGAGAGATTTAAGTTTTCAATTTTTAATACATTTGCAAAAATTTCTAAAAACATGTTTTCACTTTGTCATTATGGGCTATTTTGTATAGAATTTTGAGACAAAAAATGAACTCAATCTATTTTAGAATATGTCTGTAATGTAATAAAACGTGGAGAAGGTGAAAGGGGTGTTCAGACTTTCCGGCTTGACTGTATATACTCTCTCTCACATACATATATACTCTCTCTCACATACATATATACTCTCTCTCACATACATAAATACTCTCTCTCACATACATATATACTCTCTCTCACATACATATATACTCTCTCTCACATACATATATACTGTCTCTCACATACATATATACTCTCTCTCACATACATATATACTCACTCTCACATACATATATACTCTCTCTCACATACATATATACTGTCTCTCACATACATATATACTCTCTCTCACATACATATATACTCTCTCTCACATACATATATACTCACTCTCACATACAACTCACTCTCACATACATATATTCTCTCTCACATACATATATACTCTCTCTCACATACATATATACTCACTCTCACATACATATATACTCACTCTCACATACATATATACTCGCTCTCACATACATATATACTGTCTCTCACATACATATATACTCACTCTCACATACAACTCACTCTCACATACATATATTCTCTCTCACATACATATATACTCTCTCTCACATACATATATACTCACTCTCACATACAACTCACTCTCACATACATATATACTCTCTCTCATATACATATATACTCTCTCACACATACATATATACTCTCTCTCACATACATAAATACTCTCTCTCACATACATATATACTCACTCTCACATACAACTCACTCTCACATACATATATACTCTTTCTCACATACAACTCACTCTCACATACATATATACTCTCTCTCACATACATATATACTCACTCTCACATACATACATACTCTCTCTCACATACATATATACTCTCTCACACATACAAATATACTCTCTCACACATACATATATACTCTCTCTCACATACATATATACTCTCTCTCACATACAACTCACTCTCACATACATATATACTCACTCTCACATATATATATACTCTCTCACATACATATATACTCACTCTCACATACATATATACTCACTCTCAAATACAACTCACTCTCACATACAACTCTCTCTCACATACAACTCACTCTCACATACATATATACTCACTCTCGCATACATATATACTCACTCTCACATACATACTCTCTCACATACATATATACTCACTCTCACATACATATATACTCTCTCACAT
Organism: Ilyophis sp. 1 JC-2022; assembly: GCA_022702515.1. NCBI lineage: Eukaryota > Metazoa > Chordata > Actinopteri > Anguilliformes > Synaphobranchidae > Ilyophis > Ilyophis sp. 1 JC-2022. The sequence goes on along the minus strand of CM040405.1, from coordinate 13,354,430 downwards.
ACATATATACTCACCCTCACATACATATATACTCACTCACATATATATACATATATACTCTCTCTCACATACATATATACTCACTCTCACATACATATATACTCTCTCTCACATACATATATACTCTCTCTCACATACATATATACTCTCTCACACATACATATATACTCTCTCACACATACATATATACTCTCTCACACATACATATATATTCTCTCTCACATACATATATACTCTCTCACACATACATATATACTCTCTCTCATATATATATACTCACTCTCACATACATATATACTCTCACACTCACATACATATATACTCTCTCTCACATACATATATACTCACTCTCACATACAACTCACTCTCACATACATATATACTCACTCTCACATACATATATACTCACTCTCACATACATATATACTCTCTCACACATACATATATACTCTCTCACACATACATATATACTCTCTCTCACATACATATATACTCTCTCACATACATACAGGGAGAGGTTGTTTGAGAGGGTCAGAGAGAATGGACAGGAATGGGGATTATGTGAGATATTAGGGGGAGGAAAGGGGAAGGATGTGGTGGATAAGGCACTTTTTATTTTTCTTAGAGAGACATGGTTATTAAAAATAATTTAATGTAGGTAGGCCTCACACTCCAGCACAGTAGGTGGCGGTGTATGCACCTTAAAGTTGCCAAACCATCCACCTCTCCTCCTTTCCTCCACTCCTCCAATACCACTCCCCTCCTCCTTTCCTCCACTCCCCCACTACCACTCCTCTCTACCTTTCCTCCACTCCCCCACTACCACTCCTCACCTCCACTACCACTCCCCTCCTCCTTTCCTCCACTCCCCCACTACCACTCCTCCTTTCCTCCACTCCCCCACTGCCACTCCTCTCCTCCTTTCCTCCACTAGCACTCCTCACCTCCACTAGCACTCCTCTCCTCCTTTCCTCCACTCCCCCACTACCACTCCTCTCTACCTTTCGTCCACTCCCCCACTAGCACTCCTCACCTCCACTACCACTCCCCTCCTCCTTTCCTCCACTCCCCCACTGCCACTCCTCTCCTCCTTTCCTCCACTAGCACTCCTCACCTCCACTAGCACTCCTCTCCTCCTTTCCTCCACTCCCCCACTACCACTCCTCTCTACCTTTCCTCCACTCCCCCACTAGCACTCCTCACCTCCACTAGCACTCCTCTCCTCCTTTCCTCCACTCCTCTCCCCTTTCCTCCACTCCCCCACTACCACTCCCCACCTCCTCTCCTCCTTTCCTCCACTCCCCCACTACCACTCCTCTCTTACCTGGAAATATTAAAAACTGCCTGAACGTTTCCAGTACAAGTATTTACATGTACAGTATACAATGTACCTGACATTGCGGTTTTCGTTGAGACATTAATTAATATGTAACCATTAATACGTAAGTAGGATGTAATCAGCGACATTATCAGATATGAGGATGGAGGAAATGGGGAAACATGCATTAGGCAAATGAAACATCTTTGCTCAATCAAGCGTCAGTGTCATGTTATGCTCACATGCTTAACTATTTTGCTCGACACACGCCAGGCCTCACCTGACCACACTCGTGTTGCGTGACACTGAACATTTTAACTAGGCCTTTCACTCAGCCTATTCCCCACAGTGTGGCTCAGTGGAATTGAGCCTCACAGGACTGGAAAGTGGCCCAACACTGGGCTGCTCACTGGCTGACTGGAGGAGAGCCCTGACTGAGCCCTGAAATGGCTCTTCCAGCAGCACACTGTTGTCTTCTCCTCTGGTCAGTACCCACCTTGAGTGACTGCACAGCCTGTCTCAGATCCTGCAGCTCCTTCTCTCTCTCCTGGATTATCTGCTGGAATTTACTCTGTGTCGCCCCCAGCTGCTTCTGTGGACAGATATTTTTAAATATTATATAACAATATTCAACTTTTCAACTGCATTTTCATATTTCAAATTATATAAAACACCATGACATACACAGCATTTTTTTTTTGCATTTATACATAGTATCCATTTTACAGCTGGATATATACTGAAGCAATTCAGGTGAAGTACCTTGCTCAGGGGTACAACGGCAGTGTCCTACGTGGGATACGAACCTGCGACCTTTCGGTTACAAACCCAGTTCCTTAACCACTGTACTACACTGCCGCCCAGATTTGCACTGCTAATTTGAAGCGTAACATATTGATCTCTTGTATACAGTTGTTATGTCCCTGCAATTTACCATTATGGGCAAATAAATAAAAAAATGTTTGTCTGAAAACATTTATTGTTAAGGTTTGAATTTTGTGTGCCCTGCATGCAACATTCATGTCCTTTGCCAGTCACATACCTATTTAAGTGATGAACTGCATAACTTGTGGTTGTTTTTAGAGATTTTAGAGACGTTTTATACTCGTGCTACAAGTTTTTGGCCTGTGCTACAAAACTATCAACCTCTGTAGCACCAGTGCTATGTGCAGAAAAAGTTAACGTACAGCCCTGGTGTGTACAGAGAGCGGACTTGGGTTCACTTCCTGCTCTTACTGCTTCATCACTGTGGACTTGGACCTCAAAGTCACTGCATTTATTAGCACTTTTTCAAATGTATAAAACATTTTAAAATAAAATATATTTAATAAATATATTAAACAAATTCAATAAAATGCAGGTCATAAACCTACATATTGTAGAAACAACCAAGATAATATCTGTCATTAGTGTAAAAAGCATGAATGTTATTTGTAAAAACTCCAGTCCTTACCTGTTTCTCAGTCCTTTCTGCTGCAGCTGAGACTGTTTTATGGCCGCTGTGTTCATCCATCACACACAGCAGACAGATACACTGCTGATCGGTACGACAGTAAACCTCCAGAACTTTGTCATGATGAGAGCAGATTTTCTCCTGCAGGTTTCCAGTGGCTTTGGCCAGTTTGTGCTTCTTAAAGGCAGGAAATTCATAGTGAGGCTGGAGGTGAGTTTCACAGTAAGAGGCCAGACACACCAGACAGGACTTGATAGCTATGCGCTTTCTCCCAGTGCAGAAATCACACTCCACGTCTCCAGGTCCAGCATAACAGTGAGCAGGAGTAGTAGCTTGGAGTCTTGTTTTCTTCAGTTTCTCCACCATTTCAGCCAGAATGGTGTTTCTGCCCAGAACAGGCCTTGTAGTGAATGTCTCCCTGCACTGGGGACAGCTGTAGACACCAGTATGATCATCTTGATCCCAGCAGCCCTTAATACAGCCCATACAGTAACTGTGTCCACAGGGAATAGCCACTGGATCCTTTAGTAGATCCAGACAAATCGCACAGCTGAACTGGTCCTGATCCACTGAGATACTAGCCATTGTACTGATCGCACTGACAGAGACAGAGAGTTAAGTTTCGTTTCTCTGAAACTGCGTTTGAGAGAGAGAGTGACTTCCTGGTTCTGCCCACAGCTGCAGGAGGAGTGGTGTTGGACTGAGGCCAAGCTGAGCAGAATGGATATTTTATGGCGTTTATTTAGTTCCATAAATATCGCGCGCAGAGTTGTGAAATGAGCGCACAGAACAGTATCCGCGCGTGTGGAGCTGTCACGCGAGTGAGCAGAGAACTATCCGCATGAGGGAGCTTTTCTGTTTTGCTTGCAAAAAAGGCAGTCCTGTGAGCACGGAGCTGTGACACCGGCGAACTTGGTTTCCTCTCGCTCGAGAATGCGTTTCCTCGCGCTCGTTTGGAAAGTTGATTTTGGAGACTTTGGGGGCGGGGTTGGGATACACAGTGGCTGATGTCTCCACTCCTTTGATTGGTCACTTTAGATACTGGCCTTGACTTGTAAGATTGACCATTTGATCGCAGCTATACTGCGACTAAGGGTGCGTCCCAATATTTTTCACTCCCCACCTCCCTTCCTCCACTCCCCCACTACCACTCCTCTCTTACCCAGAAGTATGCTAAACTGTCTGAATGTTTTGAGTACAAGTATTTACATGTACAGTATACAATGTACCTGACATTGCGGTTTGCGTCGAGACATTAATTAATATGTACCCATTAATACGTAATTAAGATGTAATCAGCAACATTAGATTAGAACACAAAGATGCGTTTCCGGGGCACGGAGTAGATGAGGTGGTAGTGGAGGAAGGGAGTAGAGGAGGTGGTAGTGGAGGAAGGGAGGAGAAGAGGTGGTAGTGTAGTATAATGGTTAAGGAGCTGGACTTTGTACCGTTGTACCCTTGAGCAAGGTACTTAACCTGTATTGCTTCAGTATATATCCAGCTGTATGTATGGATAAATGTAATAAGAAGTTGTGTAAGTCGCTCTGGATAAGAGCGTCTGCTAAATGCCTATAATGTAATGTAATGGTAGTGGAGGAAGGGAGTAGAGGAGGTGGTAGTGGAGGAAGGGAGGAGAGGAGGTGGTAGTGGAGGAAGGGAGTAGAGGAGGTGGTAGTGGAGGAAGGGAGTAGAGGAGGTGGTAGTGGAGGAAGGGAGGAGAGGAGGTGGTAGTGGAGGAAGGGAGTAGAGGAGGTGGTAGTGGAGGAAGGGAGTAGAGGAGGTGGTAGTGGAGGAAGGGAGGAGAGGAGGTGGTAGTGGAGGATGGGAGGAGAGGAGGTGGTAGTGGAGGAAGGGAGGAGAGGAGGTGGTAGTGGAGGAAGAGAGGAGAGGAGGTGGTAGTGGAGGAAGGGAGGAGAGGAGGTGGTAGTGGAGGAAGGGAGGAGAGGAGGTGGTAGTGGAGGAAGGGAGGAGAGGAGGTGGTAGTGGAGGAAGGGAGGAGAGGAGGTGGTAGTGGAGGAAGGGAGGAGAGGAGGTGGTAGTGGAGGAAGGGAGTAGAGGAGGTGGTAGTGGAGAAAGGGAGGGTGCATTTTCAGACTATTGGGATGCACCCTAAGAACATGGCTGATCATGCGATATACATGTCTTTGACTCCGTGTAGGCTACTTTAATAATATGTCATAGCTAACCATTTTATATGTTCACGTGTGTGCGTGTGTGGGGGATGTGGTGTGTAGAGTTGCACATGAAATGCCTCTTCCTCTGACTCATGTGTGTGTGTGTTACGTCCCTGGAGCCCAACGTGTGAATAGCGGTGTGATAAGAAGCAATGGCTGACATGGTGTTTTTAAGAGAAGAGCGTACGCTGGTCTGTACTCTCCCCAATCGACAGTGGAGGATGAGACAATGAGACCACACACACACTATACCAAATACAGGACCTATATCCACATGTACAGACATACATACATACACATGCTAATATATACTTTAAAGAGATGCTCCTCTGGACATTACATGTTGTGATGGGAGCTTGTGCAGAAAACAGCGCTGTGGTAAATGTGTGCAATGATAGAGATACCAACACCAACTCAGATCCAACCCAGCGCTTAGCTGGGGCTTTAATGAACCAACATTAACGTTTGTACAAACACAAGAAGAAAACAGAAAAATAAACCCAACTCCATTTTAGATTCTACCTTCACTTCTTCTTCTCCGATTCCCTCCCTACATCTGGATCACTAAGCAATTTACCAGCATCAAACAAACACAAAAGTGCAATGGCTCTCTCAGAGTTCTTAAATCCATTCCAGTTTCAGAAAAGTTCAGGCCAAGTCATGCAGGGTCAGTTCACCAGACAGTTCCTCCAACAAAACAGGTTGTACACAAATTCAAATGTCGCCAGAAAACTAATATTTACACTAAATCAGTAGGTATAGGTGTGGAGTGGCAGGGTTTATATAGGGAGCACAGTACTGGTATAAACCAATAGGTATAGGTGTGGAGTGGCAGGGCTTATATAGGGAGCACAGTACTGGTATAAATCAGTAGGTATAGGTGTGGAGTGGCAGGACTTATATAGAAAGCAGAGTACTGGTATAAATCAGTAGGTATAGGTGGAGAGTGGCAGGGCTTATATAGGGAGCACAGTACTGGTATAAATCAGTAGGTGTAGAGTGGCAGGGCTTATATAGGGAGCACAGTACTGGTATAAATCAGTAGGTATAGGTGTAGAGTGGCAGGGCTTATATAGGGAGCACAGTACCTGTATAAATCAGGAGGTATAGGTGTGGAGTGGCAGGGCTTATATATAAATCAGAGTACTGGTATAAATCAGTAGGTATAGGTGGAGAGTGGCAGGGCGTATATAGGGAGCAGAGTACTGGTATAAATCAGTAGGTATAGGTGGGGAGTGGCAGGGCTTATATAGAGAGCAGAGTCCTGGTATAAATCAGTAGGTATAGGTGGGGAGTGGCAGGGCTTATATAGAGAGCAGAGTACTGGTATATATCAGTAGGTATAGGTGTGGAGTGGCAGGGTTTATATAGAGAGCAGAGTACCAGTATAAACAAGTAGGTATAGGTGTGGAGTGGCAGGGCTTATATAGAGAGCAGAGTACTGGTATAAACAAGTAGGTATAGGTGTGAAGTGGCAGGGCTCATATAGAAAGCACAGTACTGGTATAAACCAGTAGGTGTAGGTGGTGTGGAGTGGGCAGTAACTTCCTACTGACGTACCAGATCGGGTGTTCCTCCCCATTACTCTCCTGGGACAGAACGACCCCCCCCCCACTTCAGACACATCAGTGTGGACCACCATCTCCATGCTGAAGTCAGGAGTCACCAATACTGGGCTGGAGCACAGGGCCCTCTTCAAACTCTGGAAGGCCTGTTCAGGGTCCACTGTCCACCTCACCATCTGAGGCTGGGCCTTGTGTGTGAGTTCTGTCTAGGGGGCAGCTAGGGAGGCAAAGTCAGGAATGAAGCGTCTATAATAACCCGTCAGTACTAACAATGGTCTCAAATGTTTTTTGTTCACTGATCTGGACCAAGTTTTGTAAATATATAACTTCTGGAAATATTGAGACTCTCCTCCGTCACGCATAAAACCTGTCTGGGCCAATCAGAAACACACAGTAAACCTGTCTGGGCCAATCAGAAACACACAATGAAACTGAATAATCTATTTTTAAAAATAGTGAACGATGCCTTTAACCCTCATATTATCTTTGGCATAATTCAGTGTTTGTCTCATAAAAACCAGTTAACCTTATTTTTTATTGTTGTATGGGGTCATTTGTGGCGTAGCTGTCTTTTAAACTTCACAAACGTCCACTTACCTCAGGCTCTAAATGAGAAGTGAGATTTTTGTAAGTGTGATTTTTCATTTTTAGGGATAAAAGGTTGATCAATTGGGAGACACAAAAAATGTGAAACAGAAAGTGTGAAAATGTTTCTATTACAATAGTTGTGTGTCAGTTTAAATTTTTGGGATCAATTTGACACCAAACATATAAGGCGTCATAAAATTTCGAGATAATCTGAGCGATAAACCTCTAGCTGCCAGAAGGACAAAGCATTCTTCCCCACAATAGAGAGAAATAAAAAACAAAAAAAGCTCACACAAATTAAACAAGCTCTATTCCAAAGCAATGCTACCCAATATTTCATAAATTATGTCATGTAACTTGGTCCTGTGTTTTTTCATTTTATCATCTGAAGGACCCTGCTCCTGGAATCTGCACAGGAACCTGTATTGAGACTGTTCTGTCTGTCTGTCTGTCTGTCTGTAGAGCTGTCAGTCTCTCTGTGCCCCTCCTGGACCTGGAGACCTACCCAGCATCGCTATCAGTCCACACATCGCTTTTGAGGCTGTGAGGAAATCTGTCTCTGAACTGAAAGAGCGACTGGAGGACATCTTCAAGTTGGAGTTGATTGAAGTTTCTGGAAGCGGTTGGAGGACAAACCCTGCTGCAGAAAGTGAGCTTAGCCACTGCACACAACACACTGGTAAGATTCACATCATGAAAGGCACTTTCACAGGTTATACTGTATATTAATAACAGGGTGAGTGATATTTCAGTCTGTCTCACAGGTTATATATTAATAATAGGGGTGAGTGATATTTCAGTCTGTCTCACAGTTTAGATATTAATAACAGGGGTGAGTGATATTTCAGTCTGTCTCACAGGTTATATATTAATAACAGGGTGAGTTATATTTCAGTCTGTCTCACAGGTTATATATTAATAACTGGGTGAGTTATATTTCAGTCTGTCTCACAGGTTATATATTAATAACAGGGTGAGTGATATTTCAGTCTGTCTCACAATATATTCGTTTCTCACTCCAAGATTTATACATAGAGTTTCTTTATCGTTTTCAAATGCTTTATTGTGCAATAGGGGAAGAAAATTGAATGCAAACGTTTCGGCTGCAAAGCCTTCTTCAGTGTGCCATGGTGCATTGTCTCCAACCCAATTTATAAGCAGAATGTCTCAATTCATTACAGCTTACAAATAATTAATCAATTAAATACAATTACTCATAGGCGAGTGCTCTAACATTCTGGTACAGATTTTTCAATGAACCATAACAATCCACTCAAGGAAGTTAAATTAAACAACAATATACATAAATGTGGCAATATATAGAGCATTAAAAATATTGTTGTGAAACCTCACTCACCCACATCCTCCTATTCTTCTCCATTCCAAGTAGATAGAAGCCTGTATATCTGCAGTGTCTGTCATTTTTTTGGGTACACCAGTGCTTCCCAAGCCTTTTCCGTCAGGCCTGGTACACGTCTGTACCTTATCTTTCAACTCCACCCCACCCCACCCCACCCCCTTGCTGTCTCTCTGCGCCCCCCCCTCGGGGGTAACCCCCCCATCTCTTTGGGAAGCACAGGGCTACACGTTCCCATGGTCTCCATCAGTACACCCAGGTCTACTGCAGGTTACAACAGCTTCTCCACATGGCTGGCAAGCTAAGCTAGCCACCTGGCTAAAGGCTGGGACAGCAGGGCTGATTGAGGAATATTTCCCTCAGAGAGAGGTGAGCCGATGGTGTCCTGACCATCCTTTTCTACCTGCTTCCTGTGCCAGGAGGAAGTGGCATGTCCATCTCAACCTGGTACTCAGAGATGCTTAAGGACTGAACGGAACCCTGGACAAAATTAATTCCGGAATCTTGTCCAGTGGAGGCGGGCTGAAAAGGTGGAGGGCGACAAAGCCAGGACTCTCTTCCTCAGGGCGACGTGCATGCCTTCAGTATTCTCTGTCCACATCTGCTCAGTGCTGCCACCTATTGTCAAACCACACAGCAACAGGTTTGGTTATGACTGACAGCAATAGATGTGTTTCAACAACTTGAGCAAAAAATAGTGTATTCAGTATGGGTTGATTGTCATTAAATAATGAATTATTGTTAAATCGTTGATTGCCGTTTTTGATTCATTAATTTTGGGGAAGATCAGACTCAAAAAATGTCAGTGCTTCAGAATAGGGCCAACATAAGTGAACTATTGATTTTGCAGTTTTAATTTGAATACTTTTTTTGTGTTTGAGGAAGTTTCTCCCTAATTAACTCATACATCTACAATGACATTTTTTTTAAAAAGGAGTTTGTTAGCCAGTCACATGTACTGTGTGTGTGTGTGTCTGTGTGTGTGTGTGTGTGTGTGAGTGTGTGTGTGTGTGCGTGTGTGTGCATGTGTGTGCGTGTGTGTGCGTGTGTGTGTGTCTGTGTGTGTGTGTGTGTGTGTGTCTGTCTGTGTGTGAATAACATGTACCCGAATTACAGACTGAGATGAGTGACTGAGATGAGTGATTTCTGTATAACAGCATAAAAACATCTTTAGTTGCATTTTACATTAGGTGTGGGTCCATATTGGGATATGGAACATATGCAGGCTATATGGAATATACATAAGCTATATGGAATATATGTAGTCAGCTGTGTGTGCAGAGAGCAGATATTTCAAAAGTATCACTTACTGCTGGGTGGGTCTAACTCAAGGCTGGTCCTCATCTGGTACCGGAGGTCTGAGCTGCTATTCTGATCGGCCATCGCTCCGCTCACTGTCCAAGCACACAGTAACAGGTTGGGTCAACACTGGCATCTATACGTTTATCTCTACATAATTACCATGCGCTTAACTGAAATAACCTACTGCTGCCCACAATGAGACATTCTTGGAATGTTAGGGGAGGGAATGTTCCAATCCCAGTTCTAAAATTCCGCCAGCACTCTACCCCACATGTACAACATACAGGCAGACCATTCTGATGGGGCCTAACACAGCTGATGAGATACAGATAGACCATGCTGATGGGGCCTAACACAGCTGATGAGATACAGGCAGACCATGCTGATGGGGTCTAACACAGCTGATGAAATACAGGCAGACCATGCTGATGGGGCCTAATACAGCTGATGAGATACAGACAGACCATGCTGATGGGGCCTAATACAGCTGATGAGATACAGACAGACCATGCTGATGGGGCCTAACACAGCTGATTAAATACAGACAGACCATGCTGATGGGGCCTAACACAGCTTATGAAATACAGACAGACCATGCTGATGGGGACTAACACAGCTGATGAGATACAGACAGACCATGCTGATGGGGCCTAACACAGCTTATGAAATACAGGCAGACCATGCTGATGGGGACTAACACAGCTGATGAGATACAGGCAGACCATGCTGATGGGGCCTAACACACCTGATGAAATACTGGCAGACCATGCTGATGGGGACTAACACAGCTGATGAGATACAGGCAGACCATGCTGATGGGGCCTAACACAGCAGTTGGTTAGCGGTATGACTCACGTTGTGGCGGGTTAATGTCCAGACTCCTTTTGTCAACTTCTGTCATCACAGACTGGACAGTATTCTTCCTCTCCTCATTCTTTCTCTGTTCTTTATGAATTTTGCGTTCTTTTGCTGTAAAACACAACATTCATGCATTTACTTTTTTTCAATTGTAGATAGGCATGAAAATATTTTGATTAAAAGTTACTACTACTTATTTTGATAATCCTAAAATGAATCAAGTCAACAGTCAACTAAGGGGTCCCTGTGGAACTAATCAAAGTTAATTATATTTTCTTCTTGGTGCTGTTATTCTTGAAGAGAAATAAAACGCCAAATAGCGAACACACAATTTTGCCATCAGTATATTCACAGTACAGAGTAATGCAATGCTTGGATTAGTATACTCACATTTTAAAGTAATGCAATGCTTGGATCAGTATACTCACAATTTAGGGTAATACAATGCTTGGATCAGTATACTTACAGTTTAGAGTAATGCAATGCTTGGATCAGTATACTCACAGTTTAGAGTAATGCAATGCTTGGATCAGTATACTCACGGTTTAGAGTAATGCAAGGCTTGGTCTTTAACTTAGCTGGCAGTTTGCTTGTCTCTGTGTCTTTCTCCAACTTTGCCATTAATAAAGATCCAAACATCTCCAAGAGTTCTTTCTCTGTCCTCCTCCATTCCTTCTCAAATTGTGCCTTCAGTTCTTTCTCCCTTCTGCTCAGCTCCTCCTCGTAGCACTCCTTCATTTCTTCAACCTCCTTCCTCTTGAACTTGCTCTCGAGCTCACGGGAGACCTGACTCATGTCAGCAGATAACAGCTCCTCATCGTTTTCCGCCACCATCTCCATCTTCTCCAGCAGCTCTGACACCTGACTGCCGTTGCCCTTGATCTTGTTGTTAAAGAGGTGAAACCTGTTCCCGCAGCCAGCCCTCCCTCTCTATGTGCTGCTCTATGGACGTTTCTCTCAGTCTGTCCCCATAGGTGCACAACACTATAGCGTGAGTCCAGATGTCCTGTCCAAGACAGCACAGGTGATCCTCTAGTGCCCTCCAGTGTCTCTCTTTGTAGGCCACATCGACAGGGATGACTAGGAGGATAGCGTGGGCTCCTGGGACACACGAAGACAGACCCTTCATGATCTCTTTACCCTGCTCCAAGGTGCATCGTGCTGGATTATCCCACCAGCCTGGGGTGCGCTTACAACTGTGATCCGTCTCCCGGAGACCACACCCTTCTCTACCTCACAGCACACCGACTCACAGGTGGGGAACGCTTCTCGCCCCAGCATGGTGGTCACCACCGCGTTCTTCTCAGACGATTTCTGCCCCATCAGGACAACCCGCATCACAGGAAGATGATTGTTTGCCCCTGCAATGTCAATCGACATGAAATAGACAGTCATTGCTTATCCAAGCCACCGTACGGAGTACCATCACAGCTGAAAGGGCTTTGAGTTGTTTTCATTCAGAACCCCTCGGCTCTTTAGTGTTTAGTTTCAGGGTAGGAGATTGTAAGATAATACTGCAGTTGCAGTTCAGCAACTATGTCCCATGCTCACCTTGACCAGGGCTGTGTCCGAATCGAAGCCCTATCTACTGCGTCCTGTGTACTGGCAGATGTGTGCTGTTCCATGTGTACTGTTTAGTATGTGATGTGCAGTACACGAAGCAAAGCTGTGCCTCACTTTTTTTTAAACGAAGCTGCGCATCATGTTTATGCAAGTATTTGATGATTATTTTATTTAACCAGGGATATGCCAATTGAGAGCAAAGCTCTCTTTTACAATGGTGCCCTGAGAATACAGCAATGCAATGATAAAACACAACAATACATTTAAATATTACAAGAGTAGTGTGAACAATATGAAAATGATTCAAAAATAACAAATACATTATGAAAAGCAAGTACAAGATTCCTGAATACTCAGTCTGTCCAATTTGAGGGTGACCTGTAACTGATTCCATTTAAAAGGTGCATAGAAGGCTAACGCAGCCTCTCCAGGTTCAGTATTCACACGTGGGTTACAGAGAGTGAAATATAGTATACTGTGCAATAGATCTAAACTAAAACAAGAAACAGATATAAATGGCAACTTATTTAACACTGCTTTATAAATGAACATAAGGCAGTGGTATTCCCTTTTGGCACTAAGAGAGATCAAGCTGACATTCTCATATAATATGCAGTGATGTGTTCTGAAATTAGCACCAGTGATAAACCTGAGTGCACTATGATACACTGCATCAAGTGGTTTGAAGGTACTGGCAGATGCCTGCATGTAGATTATATCCGCATAATCCAACACAGATAAAAATGTTTTCTGTATAACTTCTAATCTTGACGCTCTTGTAAAACAGTTTTTGTTCCTATAGAAAAAAACCCAATTTATATTTTTGTTTTTTTTCACCAGTTTATCCATGTGTCTTTTAAAAGACAATTCTTCCTCTAACCAGATGCCTAAGTACTAAGTAATCTTGGGCTCTCTGAATTTCAAGACCATCCATAGTATACAAATTTAAAATTTTACGATGTTTCGTTTTTGATCTACTGAAGAGCATATAGCTTGGCTTAGTTGGGTTTAATAGAGCATTTTGAATGGCATGAAAGGCAGCCTGTAAATATGTGAAAGCTTTATCAACTGAGGGTGCTGAAGTATAAATTATGGTATCATCCACATAAAAATGAACAGAACTATTTGTAATCACTGAGCCAAGATCATTTATGTATAAAGTAAAGAGCAAAGGACCTCATTTGGAGCTCTGGGGCACCCCTATGGAAACCTCAAGAAAACTAGACTGATGCCCATCCACCACTATTGCTTGAGTTCTGCCATTAAGGTAACACTGAAACCACTTACAGTTATTACCATCAAAACCAATTGATTTAAGATCATCTAGAAGAATAGTGTGATTTACCATGTCAAAAGCTTTTGATAAATCAATAAATAGGGCAAAGCAATGCTCTCTCTTATCCAGTGAACAGATTATATCATTTACCACCTTGCAAGCTGCAGTCACAGTACTGTGCCCAGGCCTAAAACCAGACTGATATGAGTTTGAAATACTATTTGTAGATAAATAAAAACAAACTTGTTTATTCACCAATTTTTCAAAAATTTTGGCTAAGCAAGGAAGTTTGGAGATTGGGCGGTAATTATTTGTGTCACTAACCTCTCCGGTTTTAAATAAAAGAGAGACTTGAGCTACTTTCCAAACTTTGGGATTCCTTCCCCCAGCAATTGTCAGTTTAAAAATGTGAGTCAACGGTAAAACCAAAATGGGAGCTGCCAGCAAAAGCAATCTTGAATCAGCACCAGTAGCTTTTTTTGGATCAATGGTCATTAACTCATGAAGTACCTCATGTACAGAGAAATGCCTCAGTGTAAAATTCAACCTGATAAACCTTTCCATACTGGGTGTGTGAGTGTTGCAGGGCAGAGATTTAAAAAAAAAATAGATTACCAGAATCAATGAAATGTTCATTAAACACATTAAATATTTGCTCTTTATCTGATACAGTTTTAGAATCATAAATAAGATGATTTGGTAGAGGATAGACCTGTACATTATTTAGCGCCTTAACAGTTTCTAAAAATTTACCAAGATTGCCATAACAATCTAAATATTTCTTAACAAAATATGATGATTTGGCCTCTCTGATTTTCGAATGCACTTATTCCTAAATTGATGAAAAGCTTGCCAATCCTTTGGCGATTTTGATGTGCGTGCTATGGCCCATGCAACATCTCTTTCCCTTAGAAAATCAGAAAGCTCGACTGAGAACCATGGATTGTTTCTATTTTTTACCCTGAACTTCTGAAATGGAGCATGCCTATTTTCAACAAAATCAAAAACATCAATAAAATGTCTAAGAGCTAATTCAGTCTCTGGAATGCTACATACTCTTCCAATATCACTGTGGAAAAGGTCATGCAGAAATGCTTGATCAACAAAATGCTTAAAATCCCTCTTGACATGAATACAGGATGGATATGTGAGCTTTTTGGTGTATCGAATACAGGCAATTGGACAATAATCGCTTAGGTCCAAGGAGAAAACACCACTTGCTACATATTTATGTGGTCTATTTGTCAATATCAGATCCAGGAGGGTTGCATTTTCAAGATTCTTTAGATCAGGTCTAGTTGGTGTGGAGATGAGCTAAATTTCATTCAGTACAATAATTTTTAAAACAGTCAGAGGCTTTAGATAACCAATCAAAGTTCAGATCACCTTTAACAACCATTTCAGAGGTCTCGTGTAACATCAAATAATTAACTAGATTATCAATGGCATTTTGTGTTGCTGATGGAGGACCATAAACACCAAAAATAACTATGGACTCAAGAGTATTCAAGGAGACAGCGAATGATAAGAGCTCAAACTGTTTGGCTAAAGAGATGGAATGAAGTAAAGATACTACAAAACAGATTTTTACAAATATGGCGACACCACCCTCACGTGAGGCTCTGTCTGTTCTATAAATATTGTAACCATCCAGTGTTATGATATCATCCTTGACTTTACTTGATAGCCAGGTTTCTGTGAACACTAGAATATCAGGATCTGATTGTTTAACCAAAATCTCAACGGAATCCAGTTTTGGCATAAGACTCCTTATATTTAAATGCATTATTGCAAGACCACTGCAATTTAATAAGTCACTGGGAGCTTCAAGAGTAGTCCTAGTGTATGTATTGTCAGATAATATTTATTTATTTTCCACACCAGCATAGCCTGCAGCTCGAGTCAAAGAAAAAGGAATATAATTAAGATTGTTACAATGTACTCCATGATGGGACTTAATACTATTTTTAGGAGGCCTACTGGTAATTACAGTGCAAATAGGAAAAAAAATAACGTGATGCTGTTTTAGTAGGATCACGATCGATTATGGTGAATTTGGGGCCGCCACACCACACGGAGGAGCTAGTAAGTGTGGATGAGTGTGTTATCGGAGAGAAGAAATTTAGTCAACGTTGTGCCCAAACACGTGGGCAATGCATCGAGTCAGTTTCGACGGGTATTTTGGACTGTATAAAATATATTTTCAGTTAAAATGCGTGTACCCAGCCCTTCTTTTCTAAAAAAAGCGTACTTCTTAAAAAGCTATACTAGCTGTTAACACATAACACGCTAGCTAGCTAACGTTAATGGTTACAGTTTACTTGTCTGCAAAAATAGTCAAAAATACCCACAACGCAACACTGTTGTGACGTCCTAAAACGTCCGTTATTAAAGCTGGAAACTCAGTGACGATGTTAAAACGGTATTCAACCCTGTCTGTCCGACTTACTAGGGATTCCTAATAAACGTGAATGACTAACGCCTGCATTGAGCTAGAGCCCAAGAAAGAGATCTCTAACGGGCTCTGCTTTGAGGTTTCTGTGAAATGATCCGTCATGTTAACATTCACTATTACGTCACAATGGATTATGACGCTCGTTGTTCTTTATATTTAGGTGTTTTGCTGCTTGATTTTAGACCACTTATCAGATTTATCGCGTTTACTTGATCTCGTTTTTTCTTGATCCTACAACCGATACATCTGATTGAACTGTTTGGATAATTCCACCCACTTTGCGTCTTCCATAACGATGGCGATTTGGCGTGGAATTGTCTTCGCTTTTTGGTTGGCCTACCTAAATTTTGTGCCTCAGATCCTTCTGAACTTCGTCGAGTTTTTGAATGGAGAACATCAAGGTAAGAATTATTGGACATAATTATGCGATGCCTGTCTGTGTCTTCATTTGGAGCAGTTTTATGTAACGTTATTGGTTCATACTGATAAAGGTCTAGCCTCGCTAATATTTTGCCCCCGGTGATAATATTCGGTTAACTAACTAGCACCGATCAGACCTGATCTAAAAGCGTCCGTGATGGCAGGCTGATCAATGTACACTTAATAGATGTTTTTTGACGGTTAATTGTTCGCGACCATTTGTCATTAATATCAAAAATGAAATGTGCTCAAGGCAATGTCACCAACAACACCGCGGTTGGTCCCATGTGGTCAGACGGCGCCCTCCTTCCCATCAAGGAGCGGGTAGCGCTCTCTGCTGAAACTGTGAGTACTTTATTTTTCTTTTGCATGAAAAGTCTAATTTAGCATTTTAATAACGTGGCTAAAATATGCGTAAAAGCGTATCATTTAACCTCCTATGAGTGGTACCTGTAAAATAAAGGGGACCTACGTGCTGTTTACACTGTAGCCTATTTGAAAACTAATAGGACTGGCTAATCAATCCCGAGTGTGGGGAGAGTGTGTGTTAATATTGGGGTCTTTAACTGGATCCCCTTGGAGCAGGTGTATTACCCCCTGTACTTTTACCTTTGTTCAGCTCATGGGAAACCTATCGGAATTCTGGAATGTGGTCCCAACTGAGTGGTTAGTGATGGGATCGCTGATAATGTTTGCGGGGAACTGCGTAGCGTTGCTCGTGGTGAGTCATTTCTTACATTCATTTACATGATACCGCGTGACTTTAGCAGACGCTAGCGCGAGCTACAGAAGCCACCGCTACAGTGGTGCACATTATCCAGTCTGCTTAATCCATGAAACATGGTACATCAGATCATTGCCTCTGGCCACTGTTGACTGAGCTAAAATAAAGCTACTGTACCATCTGTAATTTGTGCATTATCTGTACAGACCATTCGTTTTAACTGCTGAGTTTCGATTGCCTGTTCGTGCCATTGTTTTTAAATGGACTCTGTCTGTAGTTAATTGCCCTGTCTGTAGTTAATTGCCCTGTCTGTAGTTAATTGCCCTGTCTGTAGTTAATTGCTCTGTCTGTAGTTAATAGCCCTGTTTGTAGTTAATTGCCCTGTTAATTTTCATGTGATAATTTCATATTTCAATGGCGACGTTCCACCAGATGCAACAGGAATCAGTTGCACAGGCGGAAGTGAACTGTAAGGCCGCAGAAGCAGAGAGACAGAGGAGCAAGACCACGATTGGAAACTTGAAGCATGAGCTGGACGTCGTTCTGGACATCTGCAAGAGGAAAGAGCGGAGGCTGGAAGCCGTGACCCAAAGAAACGAGATTAGGGAACAGGAATGGGCTGACTTGGCAGAGAAGGGGCTGTCGACCATGGAAGGGCAGTGTGAGAGGAAAGAGCGCGAGCTGAAGATCATGGTAGAGCTGTTCCAGGAGCGGGAGTACCAGCTGGCGGCCGCGGCTTTCGGTCTTCAGGAAAAGGAGGAGGAGACGGCGGATCTGATGCGGCTCTGCCAGGAAAAGGCAGAGAACATGGCCGCCTTGCAGGAACTGTGCTACGAGAAGGACGGGAAGCTGGCAGCCTTTTCTGCAGCGTCTCAGCAGCAAGAGGCCGTCCTGCAGGAGTAAGTACGGTGGCTGCCGAGGGTCATGCAGGTTTTACAAAGTAGGCGACAGGAGGATGGTGAGTCGTTGTGGCGGCTTTCAGCTGCATTGCCGTTGCTGTAACACAGCAGAGGAAAGGTGTGTTTATGCAGAAGAGCGGTGCAGGCAGAGCCTGAAGCCTCTGTACTCTGCTTGCAGGAAGATCGCTCAGGAGTCGGCCCAGCAGCTGGTAATCAGCGAGCTTAAGAAGAGCGTCTCTGTCCTGCAGGGTGAGCTGGCAGCACAGCGACTCATCCTGATGGCCCAGGTAAGCAGCCTCACCTGCACTACCGGTGTGTACAGTTTACCCTTTACCACCATTTTGTACATAATTACTAAGTGTTTGCAATGCTTTGTCCCAATGTTTTGTTACAGGAGGAGGAACAGAGAGAAAAAGCCAGTCTGCAGAAGAAGTGAGTTCAGCAGCCAATCAATTGAGTTAAATTGCAGATTTTCACACACTGCATGGCGGCGGCTGAATGCTGTGCTTTTCTTTCTTTACAGGCTCGCAGAGATCAGCAGTGAGTTGGCTGACCTGAAAAGATCAGCCACCAGTTCCACCCATAGCCTCCCCGCTGCACAGGAGAAGATTGCTGCGGAAGGTGTGCATCTGTCCATTGTAGCTGCAACGCTAACTGCTGCAGTCAGACATCACACTCAGGCACTACTGTTCACCATATACAGTCACAGCCACCTGGATAAATGCATAGTAAAAGTTAGTGTGCTAACAAGAAAGACATCCACAGCAAATAAGCTGCTATCTGTATTTGAGGCTAATTCATGCCTAGTTCCACACAGTGGAGGCTAGTTTGGGCTCTGGCCAGCAATGTCTGAAGGTGAGCACAGATTTAGATTGTTGTAAATGTATTACCTTTCCCCTGATTGCTGTTTTTGTCCTGCCTCTTATAGGTGAATGCATGATCCAGTCTAAGGCTGCTTCAGAAGGACATGTAAGTAATGTGGCACTGGACAGTACAGCATTAACAGAATATTAGAAATACCAGAATGCTTTCATTGATGGTCGCCCATCTTTGGTTGGATTTTGCCTCAAACGCCTCTTTAAAATGAGTTAATTTTGCTTTACATCCAGGTGAACGGTGTAGATTTAGTACTGGGTTTTCTGTAGCAGGGAAAGGAGGCAGACTCGGTAGCTCTACATGCAGGTGAACGGTGTAGATTTAGTACTGGGTTTTCTGTAGCAGGGAAAGGAGGCAGACTCAGTAGCTCTACATGCAGGTGAACGGTGTAGATTTAGTACTGGGTTTTCTGTAGCAGGGAAAGGAGGCAGACTCGGTAGCTCTACATGCAGGTGAACGGTGTAGATTTAGTGCTGGGTTTTCTGTAGCAGGGAAAGGAGGCAGACTCAGTAGCTCTACATGCAGGTGAACGGTTTAGATTTAGTACTGGGGTTTCTGTAGCAGGGAAAGGAGGCAGACTCGGTAGCTCTACATGCAGGTGAACGGTGTAGATTTAGTACTGGGTTTTCTGTAGCAGGGAAAGGACTCGGTAGTTGAGAGGGAAGGCAGTGAGCTGGAGGGATCCAGGCAGCAAGACATCGCTCAAAAGCAGTGAGTATCAAAAAAGGACGGTGTCTGTGGAAATACTGGCATATCACACAAGAGGGCGACAAACACAACATTTGGGACATTTATGAATGGCATCGTAACTGCAATCAAGAACAAGGCTGCAGTAAGATGTGATATTTTCCCCAGACAACTTGTGTAAAATATCAGAGACTGAAGAGAATGTTAAGAACATAGTCATATGCTTTGATGGAGAAAAGATTAAAAGATTCTGCAAAAACACAGGATATAGTTGAGGTTTGAGAAGTTGCTGGAATGAGGGTGTGAGAATGATTCGTGTGGTCTCGATCTGATGTTGCAGGAAGCCGGCTCAGGAGGTCGTGGCCTGCAGGCAGGAGGAGAGACCCAAAGGAATCAGGGTGGAGTTTGGCTCTTATCGGCCCCGGAGGATTTACACCGAGCGACAGCAGACCACCCAACACTCGGACCAGACGGTGAGGAAACACTGCCAGTGCTAATGCAGAGCGCTAATACTCACTAATACAGCACTGCTACAGAGCGCAAATACTCACTAATATAGCACTGCTACAGAGCGCTAATACTCACTAATACAGCACTGCTAAGAGCGCAAATACTCACTAATATAGCACTGCTACAGAGCGCTAATACTCACTAATATAGCACTGCTACAGAGCGCTAATACTCACTAATACAGCACTGCTACAGAGCGCTAATACTCACTAATATAGCACTGCTACAGAGCGCTAATACTCACTAATATAGCACTGCTAGAGAGCGCTAATACTCACTAATATAGCAGTGCTAATACTCACTAATATAGCACTGCTACAGCACTAAAACTGACTACACCCGTAATTTGATTTGATTGCGCATTTAAGCCTTTAGCCCAGGCAGACTACCAATCCCTTTCTCCTTTGCACTCATTCCCTTGTATGTCCCTCCATATGATAGCCTGTGTGTGGCAGAGAGGATGATAGCGCAGGAATGGCGGGTGAGGGAAGGAGAGGTCGTGGAGGTGCGTGGAACCGAGGCCCGGGACGGCAAAGGAGACACTGGCACCAACACTGCGATCGCTGAAGGGGTTAGGCTTTCATAACACGCGGTTCACAGGTCCACCTGCAGGGGCGCTGTTGTACCATTTGTGTTTTTCTGCCCTTTTTTGCTTTCTCTTTTCTCTGTCAAATTGGGTGTTTAGTTTGGCTTCCTGGCTCCGAATCTGCCACAACATATTCCAGATTTGCTCTTAAAGTAATACTTTTGTCGCCATTTATGGGGCAGAGGGGGAATTTTTACCCACTTTTTCCTTTTCTCAGCTAGGCAATCAGATAACGGGCTGACGGAAAGTTGTTTTGTGGTTTTTCGCCCTCTCAGGAGCAAATCATAAGATTGGAGATTGTGGAGACCAATTTTATCCCTATCAGACCATCCAATCACTGCAATGTCCTCCATCGGTTTGGGAACATTTCACAAGAGACTGAAGACTTTATGTGGAGCCCTGATGTAGGAAAGAAGCCAGCAATGGCTATACCTGCTTTCCGTAAGCGTGCTACAACTCATTTCAGCAATGTCGTCTTCTTCAGCGTGTCTCAACTGCTTGGCTCTATTAGACAGACATGGCGGTTAGCTGCTGCATCGCCATTCAAAGGTAATTTAGGGTCTGGCGTGTTGATTGGCTGGCTGTGTCCTCGGGAGTAGCATGTCATTTAGCTGGTTATTGGCTGGCAGAATAGCCATGAGAACGATGCCATTTAGTATCCAGAATCGTGATTGACTGGCAGCGTAGCTACGAGGAGGACGTCGTTCAGGTCCAGTCACGGTGATTGGCTGGCAATCACTTAGGAGTGGCTTTGCGCTTCGGAGGATTCCACTCAGGATACATCATGATCTGTCGCATAGCACTGATTGCTCGACTGGCCTGGGGTTACGGAGCATTCTACGTTGCCGCGGAGACGAGAAATTGAGGTTCCTGTACTTTTGTGTTTGTTTTGGTGGGAGCTGGATTTCATTGCTGACATAAGAGCTATGGATGGGTTTGAGGAGAGACGAGTTTTATTCAACGCTGGCAGTGTTGCCTTTAGGAGGATGTCATTTAGGATACAGCATGGTGATTGGCTGGCAGCATTGCCTTGCATCCAATCACTGCAATGTCCTCCATCGGTTTGGGAACATTTCACAAGAGACTGAAGACTTTATGTTGGCAGCCTTGCCTTGCAGAGCCTCTATCCCACCGGATCAGTTTGCAGCCTGAGCACTAGATTCAGCACAGCTTTGACCAGCAGCTTGGACACAGCCCCCAGGGTATTTCACAAAGCTGGATTACTGGGTTAGCTGGATAACTGCACTGAGTAAAACCCAGAACCCTCCCAAATCTGGAACATGGACTGAAGTAAATGGAACTTTTCCGAGTTTTACTCAGTGCAGTTATCCAGCTAACTCTGTAATCCTGCTTTGTGAAATACCCGCCAGGTCTACCTGGGCATTAAGTAGGCAGGCGAGACACCGCGCAAGATTCCTTGTTGCCTGTGCTTGCTCTACCGACCAATCAGAAGAGCTAAAGAACCTGCTCATATATCCAGCCAACCAGCATATCAGTCAGGCCAACAAACAAAACATAGCTACAGCACAAAAAGATGAACAATGACCACGCCACGCCGAACAGTCCTGATGTCGCCAAGGCTGAGACTCTCGTCCGTGATCGTCCACAGCGCTGCCCACAGAGAGGGTTTAGCCTGCCTGGCTGTGCTTCAATAGCAACCCTCCTGGTGAACTGGGGTTTAGCCTACCTGGCTGTGCTTCAATAGCAACCCTCCTGGTGAACTGGGGTTTAGCCTACCTGGCTGTGCTTCAATAGCAACCCTCCTGGTGAGCTGGTGGCCTTTAGTCTACATGCAGGCATTTTGGAGGACCCCCCTGCCTGCTGCGTACCCTCATGATTTGGACATTGCAGTGATTCGATGGGTTCTGATGGGGTAAAATACTATACTTAAATAAATACTTCAATAAATATATTTTCTGATTGGAAGACTAGTGTTGACGTCTTTCTTTTAGGATATGACTACAGACTCTCAGTAACACAATTTCCTATACATGAGCTTAGAATAGCTAAGTCAGCTGAAATCAGGCTTGAGCCAGTCTTCAACCCACAGCTCAGTCAAACCAAATTCACATGAAGCGGCTTGCACCAGCACTCGCGTGGCCTGTGTTAGAATCCCTTAGTCCAGCGGAGGGTCAGCTAGGTTCAAAAACGGAAAACCGAACCACGGGCCCCGTAGCCGTGACAGATGGCTGCAGAGCACGCTGCCCAAAAATACAGAAATCAAAGCCCGCCAAAGCACATTTATGAGATCAAAGCACATTTATGAGATCAAAGCACATTTATGAGATCAAAGCACATTTTTTAGATCAAAGCACATTTATGAGATCAAAGCACATTGCCAAAGCACATTTATGAGATCAAAGCACATTGCCAAAGCACATTTATGAGATCAAAGCACATTTATGAGATCAAAGCACATTTATGAGATCAAAGCACATTTATGAGATCAAAGCACATTTATGGAATCCATCTCTGCTGCAGACCAGTTTGTGTGCAATCAAGTACAACAATTGGAAAGGTGGTGTGTCGGAGAAATGGTAGCAGCGACAGCAGGATTGATGTGTAACATCAGTCAGAGATACTAAACTAGGTCAACCTAGTGCATGCCGGGCGCTGGAGGTCTTGCCCCGGCAATGGCTTTCTCGCCCTAGCGCAATAAGTAGGCTATTCTGTTAGTGGTGCTGCGTATGACGGCGGTTCCTGCCTGGG
The DNA here is from genome assembly GCA_022702515.1 of Ilyophis sp. 1 JC-2022. Taxonomy (NCBI): domain Eukaryota; kingdom Metazoa; phylum Chordata; class Actinopteri; order Anguilliformes; family Synaphobranchidae; genus Ilyophis; species Ilyophis sp. 1 JC-2022. Next base: position 13,331,110 of record CM040405.1, on the reverse strand, counting down.
AAGCGCTTGTGTGGAAATATCACGTAGGCTATAGACCCTGTTTGGATTCTGTTGCCCTTCCGTGGAACCAAATGCAGGACAGTGAAGAACACACTGACGACTTCTCTTAAGAGAATTGAGGTTTATTTACAAAGCGCAAGGGAGAGACAAACTCAGTGTGTGTGTGTGTGTGGTTTAAATAAAGTACCTAACATTACATTTCAAAGGGTTGATACAGTGAATACACATGGATGTCTGGAGACAACTGGTTTAGGCCCAACCAAGCAGAAGTGAGCCATTAGCAGAGCTATGCTACAGACACTATAGAAATGTAAATGGCTGGTTGATTGTCAGGTTGGCTATGGTCAATGGGGGGAGACATACAGGGCCATTCAGTATACAAAATTGTCTTGCAGTTGCAGTTAATACAATACAGTATACCGTGGTGTTTACAATGAAAACCCGGGAACATATCAACCCGTTTTTTGTTTTGGCTGATATCCCACCTTATGCCAGCATGTTACTGCATTTGTCTTGAGTCAGGTTTTGTTATTGTAACGATGGGGAATGCCGCACTTTTTACATCCGGGTGTCCAACCATGAGTGCGAGAGGTACTTTCTTCTGTGTGCTGTTGTGGAACATGGGTGTGATGTGTCCCCAGAGTGGGAGTAATCTCGTTCTGCACACGCTATAGCAAAGCCGGACATTCTGCAGCACGGGAACATACAGTATTTGGACAGTGTCACAGTTTTTTTTTGGTTTGGCTCTGTACTCTGTAAAAAACCAGAACTCAGCCCTCAACCAGCAAAACGAGGTAAAAAAAACTGTCGGCAGGGGATAAAAAACACTCAACAGTGGTGAGAAAAAACTCCCCAGTGGGAAGAAATCTCGGAAAGAACCAGGCTAGAGAGGTGATGCCCGTCCTTCGCTGGCCGGCCCGGTTTAAGCTAAAGGAGAGGGGGTGTCCATCCTTCGCTGGCCGGCCCGGTTTCAGCTAAAGGTGGACTGGATGGTAATGGACTGTAAAGAGGGATCTAATCAAACTCGCTGCTAAGTACAAATTCCAAAGAAAAGGATGTAAAATGTTCAATTCAAAAGGGTGGGCTGGTGCATCTGGGACTCTGGTTGCGTCAAGTCGGGAGGATAAACCAAAGGAGGGACACGACTGGAGCAGTGTGCAAACTCAGGGCGAGGGGGCAGGACTGGAGCAGTGTGCAAACTCAGGGCGAGGGGGCAGGGGCCAGAGTAGTCTGCAGCTCAGGGTGAGAGAGGAAAAGAGAAGGTTAGCCGCCCGCCCCCCCCGACATCCTTAACTATAGGATTGACTAAAGAGGTACGTTTTTAGCCTACGCTTAAAGACAGAAAGTGTGTCTGAAGCCCAAACATACATGGGAAGATTATTCCATAAGAGAGGAGCTCTGCAAGAGAAGGCTCTGCCACCCATTGTAATTTTAGATATAGTAGGAATATTCAAATAGCCAGATACTTTGAGAGCAAAGTAATCTAGGAGGACAGTAAGGAATGAGTAAGTCACTAAGATATTTTGGGGCCAAACCATTTAAAGCTTTAGACGCTATAAGTAAAATATTGTAGTCAATTCAGAAATTGACAGGCAGCCACTGAAGAGTTTTGAGCACCGGGCTGATATGCTCCCATTTCTTGGTTCGAGTAAGAACCCTAGCAGCTGCATTCTGTACAAGTTGGAGATGATTGAGGGCTGAGCCAGTGCAACCAGACAATAAAGCATTACAGTAATCTCGTAGAGAGCGGCAGTGTAGTATAATGGTTAAGGAACTGGACTTGTAACCGAAAGGTTGCAGGTTCGATTCCCAGGTAGGACACTGCCGTTGTACCCTTGAGCAAGGTACTTAACCTGAATTGCTTCAGTATATATCCAGCTGTATGAATGGATACATGTAATAAGAAGTTGTGTAAGTCGCTCTGGATAAGAGCGTCTGCTAAATGCCTATAATGTATAATGTAATGTAATGAGAGGTTACAATGGCATGAACCGTTTTTTTCAGCATCCTCCAGGGACAACACCTTCCTTAATTTAGACATATTCCTCAGGTGGCAGAAGGCCATTCTTGTGATATTGTTAATATGGGGCTGAAAGCAGAGGTCTGAATCAATAGTTACACCAAGGTTTTTAACATGTTTCTCCTTCTGTTTCTCCAGCTTGTCCTGGGCCTTGCGCTCCTTTTCGGCGGCAGCATGCATGTCTTTGAGGCGACGTTTCAGTGCGCTGCGGTCCAATGTGTTGCTCACACCCAGACCCTGAGCAACAGACAGATCACAGTCAGAGACAGACAGACAGACAACGTCCAGCCATTAATATATTAATATTCATTACTAAGCCTTTAAATCTGTGACCAAATTCAGCAAACACAGGTAGGATAGCAATGCATACAGCAAATACAACATACAGCCCAAGTCATAGTTTATCCAGATTAAGCCTGTGTCAGCACTTTTTCTTCCGATAAAAACTGCATATTTCCATCTCTGGGCAAGGTCAAACCTTAACACACTACACTAAAGCTCCCTGTGCCGTATATTAAGTCTGTAAAAATTACACACTAAGTAGGACAAATATATTTAAATGTAATAGAAAATCAAATAGTCTGACATTCTTTGAAGAACTGTGCAGTTTGCAGTTCATACCATTAGATGGCAACAAGGCACCATAACATTTGATTTAACGGTCCAGAGAACCGAACAAGCAATCGCTACACTGAGTTGAGGCCACACCACAAAGATGCGCATAGGAAGTGATGTCTTGGACAAGATGTAAAAGCTTCTCTATCCATCGACAGTCTGCAGCGTTTGCCTGCCAAGCTTACCCCAGGTTAAATAGCAGCGTGGCCAGCGTGGCCGTTTATTCGTAAACATAAAAGGGGCCATAAACTTTAATTTACTGTAATTTATTCTGCTTTTAGGGTCCCTGTATGGTAATGGGCCTGCTTTTGGATACACGTATGGATTTGTTAGCTGGGCTCCGCCCTACAGAGAAACTGCAGTGCCGGTGCTCCCTGATGGTGGAGCGGCCGATGCGTGACCCCGCCCCTCCGGGCCTGGCGCTGACCCCTATGATTTAGATGTGCTCACTACGGATTGAGGGGGATGCCGTCCTGCTCGTGATGTACAGCCCTGCTCACTAAGGTCAGAGTGCCACCCAGCTCTGCGGCCGCACTTGAGACTTAATGAAGAAACTGCACAGAAACAGCTGAGACCTAGCGGTCCGGAGGAGCCCGTTTGCTCACTGTGTAGCTTTACTGTGCCAGGGCAGCCTTTGTAGCTTTGTAGTGTTATCACAGAGATGTGATATCTGCAGAGTCGCCCGCTTATGTGGCAGGGTCATGAGCTGTTGGTCTGACTAGAATGTTTTGAGCTCAAATTGTTATTTACCTGTACAGCTTCAAGGGCATTGACAGGTACCTTGAAAAGAGGTGTACCCAGGTATAATTGCTGAACATATCTAAATTGATTCTTGAATCTGGCATGACATTGCTGTTGTACTCTTGCATAATGTGCTCTACTGCAATTGTACCAGTTGCTGCACTAAAACTAGCAGTATAAAACGGCTAGCAAAATATTTTATATGAAAAAAAAAGCAAGCACATTAACCTGCAAGAGAGCATCTGCTGAGCAAATCAATAATAACAATAAAAAATTGACCGAAAATTATAACGGGTACCTTGTTAAGTATGTCAAGATCATTTATATATTATTTATTGAATTGGAGGTACAGGTAGTGAACACCAATGTCAATTCACTTTTTAAAGTGTTGGGTCATTAAGTGTGGCCAGCCCTGCCTGTGCATCACGGCTTGGTGTCCGCCAGTGTTTGGAATTATGCAGGATATGACGGCACTCTTCCATGAGAAAGTCAGTCAGCTCACGCTGAGCTGATGGAAGCAGAGCACACCGTCTCAGAGATTGTTCCAGAGCATGCCATCAGTGGTTGATTAGCTTCAGGTCAGGTGACCGAGAAAGCCATGTCAGTCATATGCACAACATCAGAATCATTCTCCTGAAACTATTGGGAGACGATTCATGCTTTGTGACCGTAGGCATTGTCATCCTGAAAGATATCCCTCGCTGAAGAAAAGAAATGCCTTAATATGGGTGGAGATGATTACTCAATACCATAAAGTAATGATTGTCCTCAACCTTTTTTTCAGCATACAGGAATAAAGAAATACTGAGTAAAACCCAGAACCCTCCCAAATCTGGTACATGGACTGAAGTAAATGGAACTTTTCCAAGTTTTACTCAGTGCAGTTATCCAGCTAACTCTGTAATCCTGCTTTGTGAAATACCCGCCAGGTCTACCTGGGCATCAAGTCCTTGTTGCCTGTGTTTGCTCTACCGACCAATCAGAAGAGCTAAGGAACCTGCTCATATATCCAGCCAACCAGCATATCAGTCAGGCCAACAAACAAAACATAGCTACAGCACAAAAAGATGAACAATGACCACGCCACGCCGAACAGTCCTGATGTCGCCAAGGCTGAGACTCTCGTCCGTCCCCCCATGATCGTCCACAGCGCTGTCCACAGAGAGGGTTTAGCCTGCCTGGCTGAGCTTCAATAGCAACCCTTCTGGTGAACTGGGGTTTAGCCTGCCTGGCTGTGCTCCTGGTGAGCTGGTGGCCTTTAGTCTACACGCAGGCATTTTGGAGGACCCCCCTGCCTGCTGCGTACCCTCATGATTTGGACATTGCAGTGATTCGATGGGTTCTGATGGGATAAAATACTATACTTAAATAAATACTTCAATAAATATATTTTCTGATTGGAAGACTAGTGTTGACGTCTTTCTTTTAGGATATGACTCCAGACTCTCAGTAACACAATTTCCTATACATGAGCTTAGAATAGCTAAGTCAGCTGAAATCAGGCTTGAGCCAGTCTTCAACCCACAGCTCAGTCAAACCAAATTCACATGAAGCGGCTTGCACCAGCACTCGCGTGGCCTGTGTTAGAATCCCATAGTCCAGCGGAGGGTCAGCCAGGTTCAAAAACAGAAAACCGAACCACGGGCCCCGTATCCGTGACAGACGGCTGCAGAGCACGCTGCCCAAAAAGACAGAAATCAAAGCACACCGCCAAAGCACATTTATGAGATCAAAGCACATTTATGAGATCAAAGCACATTTATGGAATCCATCTCTGCTGCAGACCAGTTTGTGTGCAATCAAGTACAACAATTGGAAAGGTGGTGGGTCAGAGAAATGGTAGCAGCGACAGCAGGATTGATGTGTAACATCAGTCAGAGATACTAAACTAGGTCAACCTAGTGCATGCCGGGCGCTGGAGGTCTTGCCCTGGCAATGGCTTTCTCGCCCTAGCGCAATAAGTAGGCTATTCTGTTAGTGGTGCTGCGTATGACGGCGGTTCCTGCCTGGGAAGCACTTGTGTGGAAATATCATGTAGGCTATAGACCCTGTTTGGATTCTGTTGCCCTTCCGTGGAACCAAATGCAGGACAGTGAAGAACACACTGACGACTTCTCTTAAGAGAATTGAGGTTTATTTACAAAGCGCAAGGGAGAGACAAACTCAGTGTGTGTGTGTGGTTTAAATAAAGTACCTAACATTACATTTCAAAGGGTTGATACAGTGAATACACATGGATGTCTGGAGACAACTGGTTTAGGCCCAACCAAGCAGAAGTGAGCCATTAGCAGAGCTATGCTACAGACACTATAGAAATGTAAATGGCTGGTTGATTGTCGGGTTGGCTATGGTCAATGGGGGGAGACATACAGGGCCATTCAGTATACAAAATTGTCTTGCAGTTGCAGTTAATACAATACAGTATACCGTGGTGTTTATAATGAAAACCCGGGAACATATCAACCCGTTTTTTGCTTTGGCTGATATCCCACCTTATGCCAGCATGTTACTGCATTTGTCTTGAGTCAGGTTTTGTTATTGTAACGATGGGGAATGCCGCACTTTTTACATCCGGGTGTCCAACCATGAGTGCTATTTTTGGTTTGGCTCTGTACTCCAGCACATTGGATTTGAAATGGAACAATGAGACTTTCAGCTTTATTTAATTAAATTAAATTTTATTTGTATAATTAGCGCTTTTTACAGAGAACCGTCACAAAAATGCTGCACAGAAAAACAGAAGGAAAATTTAGCAAAAAACCAGACCTCAGCCCCCAACCAGCAAAACCAGACCTCAGCCCCCAACCAGCAAAACCAGACCTCAGCCCCCAACCAGCAAAACCAGACCTCAGCCCCCAACCAGCAAAACCAGACCTCAGCCCCCAACCAGCAAAACCAGACCTCAGCCCCCCAACCAGCAAAACCAGACCTCAGCCCCCAACCAGCAAAACCAGACCTCAGCCCCCAACCAGCAAAACCAGACCTCAGCCCCCAACCAGCAAAACCAGACCTCAGCCCCCAACCAGCAAAACCAGACCTCAGCCCCCAACCAGCAAAACCAGACCTCAGCCCCCAACCAGCAAAACGAGGTAAAAAAACCTCCCCGGCAGGGGAGAAAAAACACTCAACAGTGGTGAGAAAAAACTCCCCAGTGGGAAGAAATCTCGGAAAGAACCAGGCTAGAGAGGTGGTGCCCATCCTTCGCTGGCCGGCCCGGTTTAAGCTAAAGGAGAGGGGGTGTCCATCCTTCGCTGGCTGGCCCGGTTTCAGCTAAAGGTGGACTGGATGGTAATGGACTGGAAAGAGGGATCTAATCAAACTAGCTGGTAAGTACAAATTCCAAAGAAAAGGATGTAAAATGTTCGATTCAAAAGGGTGGGCTGGTGCATCTGGGACTCTGGTTGCATCAAGTCGGGAGGATAAACCAAAGGAGGGACTGGACTGGAGTAGTGTGCAAACTCAGGGCGAGGGGGCAGGACTGGAGCAGTGTGCAAACTCAGGGCGAGGGGGCAGGACTGGAGCAGTGTGCAAACTCAGGGCGAGGGGGCAGGACTGGAGCAGTGTGCAAACTCAGGGCGAGGGGGCAGGACTGGAGCAGTGTGCAAACTAAGAGCGAGGGGGCAGGACTGGAGCAGTGTGCAAACTCAGGGCGAGGGGGCAGGACTGGAGCAGTGTGCAAACTCAGGGCGAGGGGGCAGGACTGGAGCAGTGTGCAAACTCAGGGCGAGGGGGCAGGACTGGAGCAGTGTGCAGCTCAGGGTGAAAGAGGAAAAGAGAAGGTTAGCCGCCCACCCCCCAGACATCCTTAACTATAAGATTGACTAAAGAGGTACGTTTTTAGCCTACGTTTAAAGACAGAAAGTGTGTCTGAAGCCCGAACATACATGGGAAGATTATTCCATAAGAAAGGAACTCTGCAAGAGAAGGCTCTGCCACCCATTGTAATTTTAGATATAGTAGGAATTTTCAAATAGCCAGATACTTTTAGAGCAAAGTCTAGGAGGACAGATATTTTGGGGCCAAACCATTTAAAGCTTAAGACACTAGAAGTAAAATATTGTAGTCAATTCAGAAATGGACAGGCAGCCACTGAAGAGTTTTGAGCACCGGGCTGATATGCTCCCATTTCTTGGTTCTAGTAAGAACCCTAGCAGCTGCATTCTGTACAAGTTGGAGATGATTCAGGGCTGAGCCAGTGCAACCAGACAATAAGCCATTACAGTAATCTCATCGAGAGGTTACAATGGCATGAACCGTTTTGTTCAGCATCCTCCAGGGACAACACCTTCCTTAATTTAGACATATTCCTCAGGTGGCAGAAGGCCATTCTTGTGATATTGTTAATATGTGACTGAAAGCAGAGGTATGAATCAATAGTTACACTAAGGTTTTTAACCATCTAAATTTAAGGAAAACTGCAAGAATTTATCTCAAATAATTGATCTCTGCCAGTCCAGCACATTGCTCACCTGTTCCACGTAAACCCAAAGACTGTGTCCACCACATTCAGAGATACCATTGGTGTTTTTCATGCATGCCTCAGCCCTTTGGCTCACTGGCAAGAGAGACGCTGTTTGCAGAGTAGTATGCCGCATGAATTTGTGAAGGCTTTTGGAAACCGCGTTGCCGTTATTGTGGACTGTTTCGAGATTTTCATTGAGACCCTCCAATCTGAAAGTGCAGACGTTTTCCCACTACAAGCACAACCACGCCATGAAGTACCTCATTAGAACTACACCACACGGAGCCATCTCTTTCATTTCCAAAGGTTGGGGAGGACCTGACAAACAGGTGACTGTGAACAGTGGCCTTCTTGGTCAACTTCTACCTGGTGAGTTGGTGTTAGCTGATCGGGGATTTGATATCAGGGACAGTGTCGGATTTATGTGTGCAGAGGTGAAAATCCCAGCATTCACAAGAGGACGCTTCCAGCTGGATGCAAAAGATGTTGAGGAGACACGGCAGACCTGAGAGTCCACGTGGAGAGGGTGATTGGTTGTGTACGCACCAAGTACACCGTACTAAGTGAGACTGGACCAATCAGTATGGTGCTGCCATGTGAGGGCGAGGACATGATCGTCCTGGACAAGATTGTCTCTGTGTGCTGTGCCTTGACTAACATGTGCCCTAGTGTTGTTATGAAACCGTCTAGTTAAAATATATACGCTCAGTGGCCACTCTATTAGGTACACTTGCGTTTTTCCATTAGAATCCACTATACTCATTGTCATATATGATGCACTTGTCGATGTGGAAACATAATATATGACAATGAGCATATTAGTGGATTCTAATGGAAAAACGCAAGTGTACCTAATAGAGTGTAATGTTGTGTAACATGCAATAAACAATGTACAATGAATACAATTCTGAATGTCTGTATTTAGCAAAGAAGAAATGGCTTGCATGAAATATACAAAATTAATAATATTATTTATTTGGGGTAGTCTAGTGCAATGAAGTTCACAGTGCAACTTGTAGTACCACAAGTGGCAGTGATACATTCCAGTCATATATTCTATTCAAGTAATTTAGTCAAGTATTTAAAGAAAACTGTTGCACACATAAACCCCTGTGGGACCAGTTGAAAAGCACAAAGTTCACAGTACAGTTCTGATCCACTCTTGTTTGCGTGTTTACAAAACCAGGGGTCATTTCTGGCCCTCGGCAAAAGCACCACAGTTTGTCTTCCACACTTTTTCTTAGCCTTTCTGTGCAAGACTGCTGTGCATTTAGTCGCTGTGACTCAGTTAAAGCCTTGACAGGTGGTGTTGTGGAGGCTGCTCGGGTGTAGTAACAGACGACAAGCTCAGGTAGACAAACTTTGTGGAAAAACTCCTGTGCCGCCTTCAGATGTGTCATCCAGAAATCCACATCTGGCATGACACGGCCCACAGCAGAATCATTCGGTCCACAACCCAGTCACAGAACTCTGACCTGGTCGCGAACATCTGCGCCTGTACTTGGCTGTGATATCTGTGTATTCGTTTCAGGTCTACCTTCCCATCCACTAGATGGAGACAAAAGTTATTGTCATCGTCAGCACAGGCCTGCAGGATGGAGCTGTTGCGATACTTAAATGTACATTTTATTTCCAGGCAGCCTTTTCCATAACACTCGCACTGAATGAGCCCGTCAGTTGATGCCCCAACCTCTGGATATTCCGGATTTATTATAAATCCACAATCCTCCACTTTGAGGCTCCTGTGCTGGGGTGCTGTCAGTGTGACATAGGTCCGCCTCGCCTCTTCCTCATGGTCTATCCCCCATCTCATGGCAGCCGTAGTTGCTGTTTTTTTTGGAACAGCTCACTCTCCAGACTGTTGACAGAGCTGGTCTACCAACAATGGTGGAAACAATGGCACGGATATTAGAAGCAGTTATTCGTCCTGCTCCCCGGGCAGGGGATCGATGTTGCCGTTTCGTTCGAGCCTTCACCGCGGCTGCCTGTGCCTCTCTAACTGCTGCTATATCTTTTAGGCCCTCACAGTGCTGGTGCAGGGCAGAAAGTTTGCATCCATCCTTTCCTGGGTCACGCAGTCTTCTGAGGGAGGGACTTTGGCAAGACACACACGGCAGAACAGGATCTGTGTAATGTTTGTAGTAGTCCTCCATGCCTGACAGACAAACAGCCTTGCTGTAACCATGCAAAGTCTGAAGCAGGGGTGATAGGTCGGCAAGTGTGGCTGCTGGGGTTGTGTTGCTGTCAATACGAGTCCTTATGCCAGACCTTCTGGTCTCTCCACTGATGCACCTGTCGAGGTCCTTCTCCTTTGCAGCACCAGTGGTGAAATCAATGTTGTAGCCCAGCTCTGCATGAACCTTGTCCACACTGGTAGGCATCATCCAGTAGGACAAGACATCTGTTTCCCCGTATTCGCACTGCTGCTTCAACCTTGAACAGCAGAGCCCCGACATGGTGTAGGACTCTGCTATGCCAGCCATGCATGAACAGTGTGCACAGTCCACTTGGCCACTGGAACTCAGTATCACCTGTGGCTTGAGAGGAGGTTCATTATGACGCTGGGAGTGCAAGACCTAAGAGATGAGAAATTTAATTAGATACTGTTGTGACAAATTATAGATTATTCATTATTTATATACAATTATATATCATACTGTAGGACCAACTATATTAAAATGTAGTGTTAATATGAATATGTTTTTCTGTGGTAGGATGAATTGCACAAAAGGCCCATATGTGAACAGCAGCACATATTCAAGGCCTCAGATTCAAGAGCAGACAATCACGCCGGAGAAATGAACTCATTATTTGTATCGGAGTGTGCTCAATGAACAATGGTCCCAAGCTAGGCACCCAATATGAGCTCATCTCGACACCTGTAAATCAAGGACATATACACACACCCACATGCAGGGAAATTGAAGAAAAACTCGCTCTCAGCGGAAACAGCCAGATTGCAAATACACTCCTCAAAATTTCCCATGGTGAGGTTTAGTTATCTCAAAAAGTAGGCAATGGACCCATTCATTCACACACACACACACACACACACACACACACACACACACACACACACACAGGCAATTAAATGTTCCTAGCCCGTCTGAAGAGATAAGCATGAATTACTCCCTACACATTCTTTGGGGCCTGATTGTCGAGAAGAACATCCAGCACCCTAGCCTTGGAAATGTATGTGTGTGTGCAGTTTGAGGAACTGATAGAATTTATTAAATCCAAAGAAAACATGTATCTTCTATCTTTACAAACATTGGCGTAAAAACTATGTGTTGAACTACTATTGTCAAACCGTGACTAGGATGTTTCTGATATGATTAAATCATGGCATTTCATCAAAACTACCATATAAATAAGGGTCATATGTAATGCTTAATTAAAACCGGCAGAGACCGCTGCAGACCATGGAAAAAGTAATCGCCCAGGTAATGGGAACACCCCAAAAAAAGGGGGGTCGCAATAACATATAAGATGTCAGCTGAACTTCATGGTGGGCCTGTTATGTTTTGCTTCTGTCATTAACGGACCTGTTTTACGTCTTGTGGGTGAGCATGAAATTGACTGACTTAGACTGGACCGTGTGATTGAGAATGTTTTTAACATATGTATGTTTAGCCGATCAGCCTGGGTATGTATATTCGTGCAAATCTTTTTATAATAAATTACGTTATACCAGACTCTGGAATGTGGTGTCTATTTGGAAGAAAGTTTAAGTAAAGTGTAGTTGAATGGTCCTGACCCCTCCCGACAAGGCGGTGATAGGATTGTTCGATTTATTATACTTCAATACATATAAACTAAATACTAAAAAATAAACAATAAAAATAGCCTTCGCATGTACAGCTCAAACCCTAGCACAAGACCGCTCTGCAACAACAGCGTTTTGTACGGAAAGCGGCGACACGCAGTAAAAGCAAACAGCACAAACATGTCATTTTAAGTGTTGTGAGTAATTGCGTTGCAGTGTTGATCTTACAAACAAGATATGTTACAGACTGTTGTGTTCGTTTTGTTTAAGAGAGGTGAGTGGTGGTTACCTACCTTTGTGCGAACGAAGCTTCTCTGATCGTTAACTCTGTAACGTTATATCTGTAGATCCTGCACCCATCCATTTGTGAACTGAACGTGAGCCTCCAGTGATTTATAATTTCTAAACTGCTCGAAAGTGTATGCACTCACGCCACAGACGAGGTAGGAAAAGACGTCGGGAAACGTAAATGGTGGTAGCGCGTCAAGATCACTCGTCCAATCTTTGTGTTCACATGGGTCTACACCACTGATTTCACCAATTTTCTCCAGGTATTGTTCCTTAGCTTCTTTGTTCAGCTTCTCTGGGTAAAGAATCTTACTTTTGCTATTGACTCTGTCCATTTGTTTCTCTGTTGTGTATAGTCATCTTCATGTATCTTCTTTGGACCCCTCTGATGTCAGAAATTATCGTCCTGTGTCTCTCCTGCCCTTAATCAACTGTCTGTTTTTCTCCACCAGAACAACCTGCTCGATCCTCATCAGTCCGGCTTCAGAACCGGCCACTCAACTGAAACCGCACTCCTGGCTGTGACCGAGGCACTCGCCACTGCTAGAGCCTCCTCCCTCTACTCTGTCCTGATTCTCCTTGACCTGTCTGCAGCATTTGATACGGTCAACCACAAACTCCTGATCTCCACACTGGCTGAGATGGGCATCTCTGGAACTGTTCTCTCTTGGTTTACTTCTTATCTCACAGATAGATCCTACCAAGTCTCCTGGAAGGGCTCTATCTCTGCACCTCATCCTCTTTCTACAGGAGTCCCGCAGGGATCTGTACTGGGTCCTCTGCTGTTCTCCATTTACACTAAGTCTCTTGGTTTGGTCATTAATTCACATGGCTTCTCCTACCATTGTTATGCTGATGACACTCAACTCTACCTCTCTTTCCCTCCCTCTACCCCACAGATTAAAGAGAGGATATCTGCTTGCCTGGCTGACATCTCTGAGTGGATGTCTAGCCATCACCTGAAGCTCAACCTCGACAAGACTGAGCTGCTCTTCATGCCACACAAGACATCCCCACTTTTAGACCTGTCCATCACCGTCAACGGAACTATGGTGACCGCCTCCCGCTCTGCAAGAAACCTGGGGGTGGTCCTGGATGACCAGCTGGACTTCAGAGAGCACATCAGGGCAACGACACGGTCCTGCAGGTTCCTCCTGTACAACATTAGGAGGATTCGGCCATACCTGACCACCTACTCTGCCCAGCTCCTTGTCCAGACCATGGTCACCTCACGCCTGGACTACTGCAACTCCCTTTTCACAAGCCTGCCAGCCTGCGCCATTCTGCCCCTTCAACTGGTCCAGAACGCGGCCGCTCGGCTTGTGTTCAACTTCCCGAAGTTCACACACGTCACCCCCCTGCTGAGATCACTCCACTGGCTTCCAGTCGTGGCCAGGATCAGGTTCAAAGTTCTGAACCTGGCCTACACTGCAGCCAAAAGGTCAGGCCCCTCCTACCTACAGGACTTGATCCAGCACTACACTCCTGCTCGACCACTTCGCTCCGCTGGTGCAGGGCGACGTGCACTTCCCTCCCTCCGTGTCAACGGCACTCGCTCTTCCCGACTGCGGAGCTTCTCCACTCTAGCTCTCCAGTGGTGGAATTAACTCCCCACTCCATTGCGCTCTGCTGAAACGCTGTCTGTTTTCCGTCGTGGTCTGAAAACACACTTTTTCAGACTCCACCTTGATTAACTACATATATAAGCAGGGTGCGATTTGTGAAAAAACCAGAGGGGGGGATTGTTGACGGGGGGGGGGGGTTGGGGGAGCATTTCGCGGACCTCGATTGAAAGTGTTGACGGGGGGGGGGGGGGGTGGCGGTGCAAAAAAAGGATTTACCTGACCTCGATTGAAAGTGTTGACGGGGGGGGGGGGGGGGGTGAAAAAAAAGTATTTCCCTGACCTCGATTGAAATTGTTGTCAAATACTTATTAAATTGTTCATTTAGCGTATTTACCGCGATTGTTCGTTTGCGTGCCTAAGTTAACAGTAAATCGCCGATAACGAGCCACGTAAATACACGCGTTATATTGCTATTTTTAGAACATGCCTCGCGGGCGACTGAGAAGGATGTAATGGTGAAAATACTTTGGGTGGGGGGGATAAATTTTGTCCCCACCGAGGATAACAATAATTCAGCAGAGGGTAGGACGTCTAAACCAGAGGGGGGGAAAAACACCTCCATCCCCAAGCAGAGGGTAGGACGTGCAAACCAGAGGGGGGGAAAATCCCCACCATCCCCACCGGCAAATCGCACCCTGTATATAAGGCCAAATATATATAGTATGTTCTTGCTGTTTATTTTCTATTTGGTTTTGCTATTTCATAGCTTAGAATGTATAGCCGTCTGTATTCTGTTGACTACTAGCGATAGCTCCTATGTTGTGAGAAAGTTGTGCTTTGTTGGATTTGCTTTGTAGATTGTGTCTAAGACCTTCAATATGCACTAATTGTACGTCGCTTTGGATAAAAGCGTCTGCCAAATAACTGTAATGTAATCTAACGTTATGCTAGCTAGTTAACGTTAATGTTAACAGTTTGCGTGTCTGCAAAAATGATACCCACAATGCAACACTTTTGTGACGTTGTGCCTGTTTTGTATAGGTGTCCATTATTAAAGCTGGAAACTCAGTGACGATAATAAAATTTTATTCAACCCTGTCTGTCCGACTTCCTAGGGATTCCTAATAAACGTGAATGACTAACGCCTGCATGGCGGCGGCTGAATGCTGTGCTTTTCTTTCTTTACAGGCTTGCAGAGATCAGCAGTGAGTTGGCTGACCTGAAAAGATCAGCCACCAGTTCCACCCATCGCCTCCCCGCTGCACAGGATGTTTCTCCTGACTTTTTTCCCCATAGAGTTCTAGAGGAAAATGAGGAGAAATAACCCTTGCAGTGATCCATCCACATCTACTCCATATCTGGCAACAGAGTGATGGTTTGGGGCTCGTTCGATAGCTCAGACCCTTGATGATGTACAGACATTTCGCCAGTCATGTGTTCCATACTGTACCAGCGTAATTTACAGCTGAATCTAGTCTCACCCCCAAATTCCCATAGAGATCAGTTCAAATGCAGAGAGCTTATAGTATCGCTTGTAACAGTACCTGAAAATAAGATATCGAGAGTCTTTTGATGTTGATTGGTCACAGACTTCAGGAAGTAACAGCATGCAAAGGATATGCGACCAAATATTAAATATACTTTAAAAATATGCTAAAGCTAAATATTCACATTTTCTGAGACACTGAATTTTGGGTTTCATTAGCTGTAAGCCATAATCAAAATTACAAGAAATAAAGGCTTGAAATATTTCACTCTATGTGTAATGAATCTATATAATATATGAGTTTCACTTTCTGAAATGAGTGACAAAATATATTGAACTTTTTCACGATATTCTAATTTTTTGAGCTGCACCTGTAGGTCTGCGGACGGCATTTATATTTTCCTTTTAAAGAAACGCAGGAACCTTGTTTAGATTTTGAGTGTAGGATTAGATCTGTTGGATCTTTCTTTTCATTTTGTCGCTCCGTTCTATTTCTTTTCTTTTTGCTTTTCTGCTGTTCCTTAGGCAGTTACCTTATTTTTCCTTTCACCTCCTTACTAGGGCTCGTTTATAGTTTATCGAGTCAGAGGTTTTCGTTTCTTTTCCTTTTCTCTGCTCAAGCCTTCGAGCGTTTCGCGCTCGTTTCCTGTGTCGCTTTCTGTTTGCCGTATATTCACCGGGAAGCCTTTTTTCTTTTTTTTAAGTTCTCCTTTTCCTTTATTAGTGATTTTCCACGTCTGTGGAGAATTATTGGTATCCTCACACGGTGGTGTTTGGTCATCCACACCCACCACGCTCACATCTCTGCCATTGCCTCACTCGTTTGGCTTCCATGTCATATTAGGATCTACCTTTTTAAAGTACTTTACTAAGAAAAGACATAGCCTAGAGAAGACGAAAAGGAAAAATCAAGGTAGCAAACATTTAATAGCCAGCCAATCAAATTCAGAGGCTTTCTTGTAAATAAACAAGTATTGAACTTTATTTACTTTTTACTTTTTAAAAATGTATTTATTTTTATTGTAGGCTAGTTTTCAAGTTCAGTCCCACTTAAGACAGGGCTGAGGTTAGGGGCAGAACAGGTTAGTATGCATAGTGGTAGTTTATGTATAGTCTTGTAGGCTGACCATAAGTTTATGAACATTTTTCATCAGAGTACATTTGCACATATTATTAGCTAGCTGTCTATCCAAAAAAGTCAGCTAACCAAAATTGTATTTATTTCACATCTTTCATTCCCCATGTTCCAATAACAAAGAAAATGTGGATCTAGTCTCAAAATTTTAATCTCAAAGAGCACCAAATTGATACATTTAGCTGTTGAAATGAGCAAAAATGTATTCCAAGGGGGGGCGTGCCCACGGACCCCCGTAGACATTTCAGGGTCCACCCACCACAGTTTCAAAAAATCCCGTGGGAAACACTGGAAGTACAGTTCTCTGTGGCAGCTCTGTTCACACCCCTCACCCCCCTATTCACACCATGACTGGGAATCAACACGGCTGGAGCAGCTAGTTTAAAAGTTTAGAAAAACTCTGCATTGTAATGTGATATGAAAAATATAATCTATCCACAGAAGCAACTGGGGGCGACACAGAGTAAATTTCAGCAGAGAATTTCTGTATGCACTTACTGTATGTCGCTTTGGATAAAATCATCTGCTAAATGACTGTAATGTAATGTTATGAATTGCATTTTTCGTAGTTCACATCATCTGAAATTATGGAAATTGATAGGAGTCGTTTTCATTTGGCAGTATGGACTGATTATAGTCATTTCCCACTGTAGAGCTGGAACCAGGCTGGCTCATTATACCCCTTTCTCACTGTAGAGCTGGAA
The DNA here is from genome assembly GCA_022702515.1 of Ilyophis sp. 1 JC-2022. Classification (NCBI taxonomy): domain Eukaryota; kingdom Metazoa; phylum Chordata; class Actinopteri; order Anguilliformes; family Synaphobranchidae; genus Ilyophis; species Ilyophis sp. 1 JC-2022. The sequence goes on along the minus strand of CM040405.1, from coordinate 13,314,328 downwards.
CAGACTGGCTCATTATAGCGCTTTCCCACTGTAGAGCTGGAACAGACTGGCTCATTATACCCCTTTCCCACTGTAGAGCTGGAACCAGGCTGGCTCATTATACCCCTTTCTCACTGTAGAGCTGGAACAGACTGGCTCATTATAGCGCGTTCCCACTGTAGAGCTGGAACAGACTGGCTCATTATACCACTTTCCCACTGCAGAGCTGGAACAGGCTGGCTCATTATAGCCCTTTCCCACTGTAGAGCTGGAACAGGCTGGCTCATTATACCCCTTTCCAACTGTAGAGCTGGAACCAGTCTGGCTCATTATAAAATCACGCACCGTGCTTCTTTTGAAAATAATCACATACAAAAGACGTCTTACGTGAAGCTTCCTTTATTAACAATATCTCTCTACAAAATCTCAAAGACACTCAGTCTCAAATGTCTCTCTCTCCTCTGACGAAACCCCACGACTTGGGTATAAAAGACCAAATGGCTATATTTCTGCAGAATGCGATGTCCTGGAATAACGAAAACTATGGGTTTGCGTTGATTATTACCTTTTTCATTACGCTACCATGTCTATGGCTGCCCCCTAGTGGCTGTTGTTGACGTCCCAATTATAGTTGCCTATTCATATTTCTCTGAAATTATAAATTAATTTAACGTAACCCTACATTTTAACAACTCCTGTAGGCCACAGTAGGGCGTTTTACAAATAGACTAGCTGTTCTGGGAAATTTGAAAATAAGGTAACCTGTTTTATGCAGATATTTCTCACGTTTATTTGTCGAGAATTAAGCGAGTTATATTAGGCTATATTGTATGAGTGGAAGTCTGCATCAGTCAATATAATACCGATCTAGACTTATATTTATATAAGCTATATAAGCAGCGAGGAAAGCTGAGCGGATTCTAGGTTTTTATATATACTACTCAAAAGATTTTAAGGGTCAAAGAAGTATTGTAAGTATGTCTTTTTAAGCCAGATAGGGTTAGAATATCCCCCTTTGGGTGGTCATTTGGACTATAGACATCACGTTATTATGGGACATGCATTCATTGCCCTTATCTTTAGAAACTTTTTAAATTAACCCAGATTTCCTTTTCATGGATTTGAAGCACAAACTTATTCAGACTAAACTGACAAACTGCCTCGAAACACCCATTGTGACACCTCATGCACCATTTGCACGTGTGTTGCATGAGTGTCATTCCATGCATGCCAATTTTAGCAATAAAATGGCTGAGCATTTTCCATTCATCATCACATCATAATTTTGGGGGGTGCATGACTTTTTTCATCAGGGTAATAAACTAGTGTCTAATCAAAAGTGTTTTGTTTTGTGTTTTCTGTTCTTGAGCCATCAAATAATTATTTTGTCATGAGTCGTCTCCATTTTAGCTCGTTAGCATATATTTATATGCACACATATTTTTGACCCTTAACTTCTTTTACATTACATTACATTATAGGCATTTAGCAGACGCTCTTATCCAGAGCGACTTACACAGCATTTTTGCATTTATACATAGTATCCATTTACAGCTGGATATATACTGAAGCAATTCAGGTGAAGTACCTTGCTCAGGGGTACAACGGCAGTGTCCTACGTGGGACTCGAACCTGCGACCTTTCGGTTACAAACCCAGTTCCTTAACCACTGTACTACACTGCCGCCCGAGTAGAACTTTTGAGTAGAATATATGGACTGAGCAACCAATGACCACAGCTGACCCTCCCTGTCCCTTTCATGTTTGACAGGCCGATTCGTTTTGAAATAAATACGTGACGAAATAAATAAAAGATGCATAAAATAATTAATAGATATTTAATTGCTTATTTATAAATTTCATTGCTTAAATATTTATTAAATTATCGATTTCATTGCTTGTTTATTTATTTAATTTCGTCCATACTTGGGGGCGTTTGAACCATTTTTCATATTTTGGACGTTTGTCGGTGGGAAAGGAATTAGCTGATCTGGAATCAGAGTATTTGCACAAAAAGTGAAAAGAGCCTCTGATGCCAGATCCAGTGATTTGAAAACTCGACACCATGTCGACACGTGAGTATCGAGCGTCCCATCCCTCGTAGAGAGAGAGGAGTGCGAGAGAGTGTTATAGCTGTGTGATAGCTGGAACTCTCTGGCTGGAGGTTGAAGTCACTGTTTCTCCTCGGTGGAGTACTTCTGCTCCTGGGGGCAGTAACTTCCTACTGACGTACCAGATCGGGTGTTCCTCCCCATTACTCTCCTGGGACAGAACGACCCCCCCCCCCCCCACTTCAGACACATCAGTGTGGACCACCATCTCCATGCTGAAGTCAGGAGTCACCAATACTGGGCTGGAGCACAGGGCCCTCTTGAAACTCTGGAAGGCCTGTTCAGGGTCCACTGTCCACCTCACCATCTGCGGCTGGGCCTTGTGAGTGAGTTCTGTCAAGGGGGCAGCTAGGGAGGCAAATTCAGGAATGAAGTATCTATCATAACCTGTCAGTATCCCTGATCTGGGCCAGGTTTAGGATATAACTTCTGCAAATATCTCAATTACCCTCCATCACACATAAAACCTGTCTGGGCCAATCAGAAACACACAGTAAACCTGTCTGGGCCAATCAGAAACACACAGTAAACCTGTCTGGGCCAATCAGAAACACACAATGAAACTGAATAATCTAAAAAACGAAACAAAAAGTGAGCTATGCCTTTAACCCTCATATTATCTTTGGCATAATTCAGTGTTTGTCTCTTAAAAACCAGTTAACCGTATTTTTTATTTTGACACTTTTTATAATGTGTTGGGATTAAATAGCAAATATGCAATGAACACAATGCTAAGTTTTCAAAGGTCTTGTAATAATTGGTAAACAAAGGTGTTGTATGGGGTCATTTGTGGCGTAGCTGTATTTTAAACTTCACAAAAGTCCACTTACCTCAGGCTCTAAAATGAGATGAGATTTTTTCATGTGTTATTTTTCATTTTTAGGGATAAAAGATTAGTCAATTGTGAGACACAAAATGTGGAACAGTGTCAAAATGTTTCTATTACAATAGTTGTGTGTCAGTTTAAATATTTGGGGTCAATCTGACACCAAACATATAAGGCGTCATAAAATGTCAAGATAATCTGAGGGATAAACCTCTAGTTGCCAGTGGGACAAAGCCTTCCCTAAAAATAGAGAAATAAAAAACCTTGTCTTGCACTTCTCTTCATGACCACATGGGGTCGCTGTCATACTCATTACAGGCGACAGACTCAGCAGTTCAGCAATGATCAGGGAAAAGTCTTTCTAATATGTCAACATCTGTACATATCTTCTTTATGGTTTATAGTTACCCATTCTCTTTATTCCTTAATATGTTCTTGTTAAACTCTTTCTTGCACTAGAGAGCAGTGCAAAGATTGGGGGTTACAAAAACAGAGGTATTTACTCCTGGTTTAAATGTTTAAAAGTGCTGTTTGAGAGTCCAGCCACGTTCCTGCTGCTCCTGATTCCGTCAGTGGCACTAAAGTCAAGTGAAACTTTATCATCATTTTTGAAGATTTTATTTGGTTGCTATTTCCATACCTTAAACAATCACAAAACAAAATATAAAATATTTTTGAAGATACAAAATGCAGAAGTGTAAAGCCTCATGCCTGCAGGAGTGAATGAGCATTCATGCCTTGTGTGTATTTTGTGTTTTTGAGTAACAGTCAGCCACTCCCCCATGTACTCTTATTGCATAGGCTGGTATAGTGTAGTATATTGCAAGGGGTAGCTAGTTACTGCACTGCCTGTTCTTGCACACCTAATGTTAGCCAAACTACTTAAAAATCACATTAAATGACATTACATTACAATGAGTGAGCAGATGATCTTATCCAGAGTGATGCACAGAAGGGGAGAACATCAGTGTTAGTCTCAGGAATACAAAGTGTGACATCATCAAGAAGGAACAGAAGGACTAAGAATAATCTCCCGGGGTGCGTCCCAATAGTAGAAAAATGCATCCTCCTTTCCTCCACTACCACCTCCTCTCCTCCGTGCCCCGGAAATTGATCTTTGTGTTTTAATTTAATGTTGCTGATTACATCTTAATTACGTATTAATGGTTACATATTCATTAATGTCTTGACGCAAACCACAATGCCAGGTACATATCCAGAATAGGCATATGCAAATACTTGTACTGGAAACGTTGAGGCAGTCTTGCATACTTCCGGGTAGGAGAGGAGTGGCAGTGGGGGAGTGGAGGAAAGGAGGTGAGGAGTGAAGAATATTGGGACGCACCCCAGGGCCGTGACCGAATCAACACTCTTCCACACTATTGAGTAGCCTTGGTGAGTCGACAGGACAAGAAAGTCATTGAGTAGGCAAACATTTTTCAAATTGCAGTAGAGTTGAAACACCCGGATGACACACTTACTTCCGGTGTTTCGCTGAGTACATTCGGGAGCACACTTTATAAGGAGTACACAAACATTTTGGTCACATAAATATGACGTGAAGCTTTTTAAAAAAAATGAGGCGCAGCATCACTGACGTTTTCCTTCAAATACAACAAAAACAACACATGACATGGCAGCGCAGGGGTGCCAGATCTTGCAAGACATTCCAGCCAAATGGCAACTCAAAATTGGCCAACTCAAAATAAAACCAACGTATTTCAAATATAAATCATCTCATTTTTACTTTTTAAAATAAGTGCGTGCTTTGCAACTTTTCATTTTTACCCGTGACTCCCAATTTAGCTGTAAAACTGCGGACATGGCAACACAGATGAGTCGTCTAATGACCTGCTTATGACACTTCCACAGTACAATTGGAAAATAGTATGGCGAATATTTTTCACGGACTTCTACAGTGCAGATTAAACAGCACACTTTTGCCAGTGTACTGCACGCAGGAGACGGTGCAGTAGATAGGGCTCTGATTCAGACACAGTGCAGTGTACGCAGGAGGCAGGGCGCAGTAGATAGGGCTCCGATTCGGACACAGTGCACTGTACGCAGGAGACAGGGCGCAGTAGATAGGGCTCTGATTCGGACACAGTGCACTGTATGCAGACACCCGTGTGAGTGGACAAAGCGCTGAACTCTGATATCAAAGATGTAACCGCTTGCTTCTATTGGAGAAGTTACAGCAAACAATATGCTGTCCAGTGCTCCGCACCTCTCAATTTCCCCTTAGGCCAGGGGACCTCAATCTTATCCAGTAAGGGCCGGTGTGGGTGCAGGTTTTTGCTCCAATCAAGCAGTAACACGCCTGATTCTACTAATAAAGGCCCTTAGCAAAGACTCTAGTGGTTAGTTAGTAGAATCAGGTGAAACTGCTTGGATGGAACAAGTCTGAACCCACACCGGCCAAAACAAAAGCACAAACACTAATAAGAGTAATCGGGGTGAAAGTTACACACGGCTAAAAGCAGGTTTGTTCAGATTCCTGTGTTTTCTGACGTGTGATTAAATATCAGCTCAGATCACTCCTCCCAAAGGGAGACTGTTATTAGGATGTGTTGCAATGGAAACACAGTTAATGAGGGACACACCTGGACCGGCACCAGAGGTTCTGCTGGATCCCTCACAACTCATGAGATTAATATTGTGACCAAAAAATAAATACATTTGTTCTATTTTCTGCATTTTATTTATTTATGGAATTTGATTTCAGTAATTTTATGTCATTTTCTGTTTCTTATCAAAATCTGTACATTTCCAATTTCTGCAACAGATCCCCCAAAAACTCAGAAAAGTGTGATTATACCACATGAATGAATACATTTTAAAAACAGTCATATTTTATTTACCCATTTATAAATTCAGTTTCAAAAATTTTTTTGCAATAAAATGTTCAATGTTAAATCAATTTAAAGGACATTTGATTTATGTTAGAACTGAATGAACTTTTGAAAATGTAGATTTTACTGTGCACTCGTACATAATATTAGACACATGCATAAGAGTGGCTGTTTAACCCTTGTGTTGTCTTCATATTATATCTGCACCCCGTGTCCACAGGGTCAAAAATGACCCCCTTCACCAGACCCACTGTGATGAGCCTCTTCACTGAATTATAATGAAATAACCCGTCATTCTTCACTAAACCAGTCAATAATTGTGCTTTCCTACTTCACGGTCCAGACAGACTGTATTTCTTCAGTCTACACCACTCATTTTTACTAGAAAACAAACATCATAACTGATCTTTTTGCTGTAATAGATGTGTGGCACTTAATTATGATGACATATGATTTCATAACTGCAGGGTTCATAAGACTCATAAAACAATCTTTGTACCTGGATGATGTACCCGCTTTTATGAAAATGTACAAAAGTTCAATATTTACCTTTTTTAATTGTAGGGTCACTCCAGGAAAAGCCATCAAATTGAATGCTGAGAAAATTACATTTAGGAAATTTTCACTGCTGTTGACCTCAGAAAAGGGTCAGTTTTGACCTGAGAGCAACACAAGGGTTAAAAATTGTGACAAATATTTTAAAAAACAAGTTTTATCCATTTAAATTTCCTTTGTTTTTCTGTCTCATTTGAGTGTTTTTCTCTCTTTAATTACAGCTGATCTTCCCGTCACTCTCTGCCGCATCCCAGATCACAGTTTTACAGAAGATCCAACATTAACCCCAAACCCAAGATAGAGGGGCTGAGTGAATGTGGTCTGGACTCTGTGCAGGAGGGTCATTGTGTCAGAGACGCTGTAGAAGGACAGAGTTCCTGCCCTGTGATCCAGGTACACTCCTATTTTGGAGGAGGAGGGAACAGGGATTTTAGTGCCCTTATCATTGTGCATGAAAAAGTAACTGGAGAGAGAGCAGAACAAACTCCAGGACTTGTTATTATATCCCAGAGCAGAGTCATAACTCCCTCCTTTCCTGCTGATCTCTTTATATGACACTGCTATATAAACCTCATCCCCTCTCCACTCAGCCTCCCAGTAACAGCGTCCAGACAGACCCTCTCTGCACAGCACTTGGGGCCAGCGCTCAAATCTCTCTGGATGATCAGGATATGACTGGATCGCTCTCGCATGGGTCACCTCTCTGTTCCCCTCAGATAGACAGAGGCGTATATGCGCTGTGTTGGGGTCCAGTGTGAGCCGACAGGAATCTGATAGAGAAGAAGGAGAAGAGAGCTCAGTGATCATTATAATAAACTTACATATTTTACAAACATTTTAATTTCATATTTTAATCCTTTCTTATGTTATTATTATAACCCCCTCAATGTGGGGCTGAGCATGTCCAATTCCCTCCCCAATTAGGAATGGCCAATCATCTGTAACCGCAGCCGCATTCACAAGACGCGGCTAACAAGCTAATGACACACAGCACGCTATTTACATTTATGTACACATCGACCAGTTAGCGGCTCACTACCCGGTCCTAGCTGGCCAGTTGGTAATCTCCAGGTCACCACATTGCCCCCACCCAAGGGGTCACAAGTCCCCGACGACCCCGCAGTCCACCCACAACTCACATAAAAGTCCCGCAAGTGGCCTGGGGGCCGCCGGTGTCGTTTAGGTCTCCCGGTAGCACTCAGCGGAGTGTCGCTGGGCTCAGGCTCACTGGGTAACACGGTGTCTTACCTTCGGCTCAGCTGCATCAGGGGCCTGTAGGGTGCGAGCTGGTCTTGGTGCAGCACCACCAGGCGACCCTGGCCTGGCATCCTGTTTTACAACTTCCCCAGGCCCCCGCCAGCTCGCTCGCAGCTTGGGCGACAGGCCCTTCTTTCGCTCAGGGCAAGAAACCCAGACCTGCTCTTCCGCTGCAAAGTGTCGTACCACCGCTTCTGCTTAAAGCCGGCGGAAGCCTGGGCCTTGCGGGCGAAAGAGGCGGTCCCGCAGCCGCTGGTAGTACTCCTCCTGAGGGCTCTCAGCCGACACCGCCGACCGCTCGGGGCGCTGCCCCGCCTCCAGCCAGCCCCGCAACTTGCCCAGCATGCTGTCTGCTTCCTGGGCCTCTCGCAGCTTCATGGGTGTCAGCCACCTCTCCGCATCGCCGCTGGCTTGGACCACCGCGACATCTGGGCTCACCTTGTCCCGTTACTTTTGGCGGCTTTGGTGCTGGAGCTGGGCAGTCGTGTGCGATATGGCCCGGCTCGTCGCACCGGCCTTGCAGCCTCGCTGGCCGTTGTAGTGGCGTGCGTGTCCAGTGGACCTCCTCGCCGTCGACCACTCTGACATGCTGGCGGGTTGGTTGTGGAGTGGGCCGGATTGCTAGGGTGTCTTCTGCCCGAGTTGTCCTCATTAGAGCCTCGCTTATGGAACCCGGTTGGGTTGGGCTAGGCTAGGCTAACGTGGTCACGTAGCCGCTCTGGCGTGAGGGCTCGCAGGAATGCCTGCGCTGCTGCACGTAGGCCACCACTTTCCCCCAGCTCTCCTCCTCATAGCGGTAGCGGCTCAGCTGTTTTTCCCGGCTTGCTTCGGTGGAGCGGTGCTGGGTGAACCGCCATTGGAGTGCTGCAGTCAGAGCCTGCAGGACTTGTCGCTCCGCCGGCGGCAGGTCCAGAATCGCCTCCAGCGCTGTGCCCTTCAGGGCGAGTGCCAGGTGTCCCGCTGTCTGCTCCGGCATCCAGCCACCCAGCTGAGCTGCTAGCTCTAGCTGCGTTAGGTACGACTCTAGTGACGTTGTTCCGTTAAAACGCGGTAGCTTAAGCTGCATTGTCGGTTTCGCAAGCGCGCCGTCGCGATTTACCAACACCGGATTCTCCCGTCTGCCGCTGAAGCCGTCCGGTCGCCTGGACACTCGCACCGCAGGAGTCTGCCACTCGGAGCTGGTCATAGCCCCGGCTCTCCTTGCCTTCCTGCGGGTCAGCTCACCGATCGACCGCTCCAGTTCCCCCATCTCCCTCAGCAGGGCTCGTTCCATCCCACTTCCGGACACCAATGTAGCGAGCGCGGAGAATGAGGGAGGGAGACAGCGGCTTGCCGTTCCGAATCGCTCAAGCTGAGCTTCGTTTTAATAGCGCTACCTTACCAGCTCTGAAACGAGCCGTTTGAATTCATGCACAACTATGTTCTCAGCTCTAAAACACTCTTTCACTAACCCGAATCGCTTCAGATACTGCTTTATAAAGGAACTAGTCGGCTGTGATTGGCGCACACACTTACAGATTCCTAGCCAATCACAGCCACACATAAAAAGACAGTTACAAATGACAGTTACGTTTAAACCAAAACAGTTGACACAAGACGCGGCTAACAAGCTAATGACACAATTAGAACACACAGCACGCCATTTACATTTATGTACACATCGACCAGGTAGCGGCTCACTACCCGGTCCTAGCTGGCCAGTTGGTAATCTCCAGGCCGCCACAATACTTTCAATAATATTTTTCTTCGTCTTACCTCATATTCTCATGTTGCTTAATTGTTTTAATTTCTGTTTAAATACAGACTCACATTGTAAGAAGTCCTCTCTGGTCCTGGGCTCTAGAATATGGACGTCTTCCACTGTAGAGAGATCACAAGAAAGATGAGCTCCTAAAGATAACCTTCATATCATAATTCCTGGAGAAATTTTAATCTATTTTAATAAATAAAGTGCATGTAAATGAAACTGCAGCTCATTCAGGAATAATGTAAATATTAAATATAAAGTTTGATTAATATCACATATCATCTTCGTGAAGCTGAAGGTTCAGTAGCTTTTGGCAGTTGGAAATTTCCCTGGTTGCCATGGCGAGCAGAGAGGGCAGGTAGCAGAGGCCCTGTTTACACTCATATCCAATACACACTCCCACACACTTATTATGGGATGTTTTTTGTCAGTAGAAGGCTGACAGGAGAAGACACACACTCAAGCGTTTACATTCAGATCCGATACCAGCGGAACCCAACCCAAACTAACTCCAGATGCGATTCATATCACAAATCTCACCCATATCCCAAATTCTTACTTTTAGACTAAAGTGATCAAATGTAACATATTGCATTTGTAAATAACTTGGATATATGTGGCAGAAAAAGACGAGTTTTCACAGGGCCAGAGATACGTGTCGTACAGTAGAGTCACCAACGTTTCTCCCAGTGATGTCACTGGAAGTTGCAGGATGACATATTTATGTAAAGAAGCATCAGACAGCCATGTGAAAGCATGAGGAAGACCTAAATTTGCTTTCATCTCAATCAAAGGGAATAATGAGAAGAGATTACACTCCCCAGGAATGCTGCATCTCTTCGCCCATCTCACAAATCTCACAAAAGATCAACACTTATTTTTAATGAAAGTGTAAGACTGAAAAAGGCGTTATCAGTCTTAAACCCTTGGAGCTGGTGGTGATTTCCTTGAGGGTGCAATAAAACAATTTACCTGGTGGCCTGAGAACCTTTTCCTCTGACCTCTCATGGCCTCGTACACTACAGCTGGAATTAACCCTACAAATGGACTTTAGAAGGCATCCTGTAGGAGGTTTGATCCTCATAATGAGTAACCCAGGTTTTTCACAGGATCAAAGGCTCTTTAACTGAATGGCTTTTTGGACTATTGACTAAAACAAAGCTGTATATGTATATTGCATCATATGTATGTGCATGTAAATTGGTAATTGTGGAAGTATAAAGTAATTGTGGATAATATGATAAATGTGGTGAACCTGGATAATAAGTGTGTGGTATGTGAAAGTATAGGAGGGGGAGAAAGAAAGAATGTAAAAGGAGGATTGTATAGGTTATCAGGGATGCGCTTGTCCATATAAGTGTCTGGAACCTAGAGTGGCCATCACCGGGACCTCACCTGATATCTAGATATAATAGAGAAGATCATAAGATCACGCGCCGTCGTTCAAAGAGTCTTATCACTGTCACTAGATTGGGAGGGGTAGCTATTTCTCTCCCTGGAGGGGGGTCCCTGGGTGGTGAAACTTCTCTTCCTGCCAGACCTTATTTGGACAAACAAAGGGACTTGTGGAGTTTAGAAATCCTGTATTTAAGGACAACCCAAAGGGATATTCAAGAGAATCTGCTTAACAGTTCTCCTGGTACCATAGTCACACCGTACGGAATCACTTGGTGATATACTTTGTTTGTGAACTTGTTCATATTTATGTGTCTTAGCAGCATGTTATCCTGTGTTTAGTTATAGGCATTGAATGTGTTCGTGTTTGCTCACACAGTTTTAACCAGTGATTATTTGTCATTAATAAATTACCATGTTTTCACATCAACTGCATCTTTCTTTTAATGCCTTTTTCCAGCTTCAATTGCCTGCATGATCTGAGCTGCAGCGTTCCAAGCACTGTGGTGTGTATGCTTGAGTCTCAGAGTCAGAACTCCTGCATCTCACTCAGGGCTAATTCTAAGCTAATGACCTCCCTGCCTGTTATCCAATTATTTTTATATTTAACGTGCGTGGCTCTCATCCATCTTATACCCTTTTCAGCCTAAATTACGACTGAAGACTCAGGGGGACAATTCTGACCAAGGACCGACTGATCAGCGGCCTGGTACAGAGGTGGCGTTCTCAAGTTGGGTAGGCAGTCAAGTTTCTGCGCACAAACAGGGTTGGGTAGTGTATGGTTCTGGTGATTTGATGTGAAGAGAACCCATGGGCGTTCTACGCCGGTTCTTGTCAAATTAGCCTTAAGGAGCCCTTTAAATACACTCAGACCTGGGCTCGCAACTATCTATGATAAATGAATACATGTATTGTGTTGGCTAGACCCCCAACCTCTGCGTTCGCCACCGAACTGAGCTTCAGCAATAATGTTGATTCCGGCAAACATATATTGAAGTAATGGTGGTACCTAAGGGCGAGTTGAGTGTAACCACTCCGAGCACAACGCATGTTTAACCAAAATTCTAAATTATAATTATAAATGGAGTCAGATAAACGAGTAAATAACATTTCTAAATAACTTTTACCTTTTCCCACAGCAATAGTGGAATACATCACGCTTAAATCTTCGCTCCGAGCTATTCCCTCATTGGTCTAGTAATTGCGGATTCTACAAAAGAAATCATTGGGAAAAAGTTGTTTCAGCAGTTCTAACCTGTTTGAGAGATTTTGACTAATTCCTTCTTGAAGACGTCCTCCAGTCGCTCTTTCAGTTCAGAGACAGATTTCCTCACAGCCTCAAAAGAGATTTGTGGACTGACAGTGATGCTGGGTAAGTCTCCAGGCCCAGGAGCTGCACAGAGAGACTGACAGCTCTACAGACAGACAGACAGACAGACAGACAACAGTCTCAATACAGATTCCTGTGCAGATGCCAGTAGCAGATATTTGTAAATGAGGAACACACCTCAACATGTATGTACAATGTACATAGTGCAGACCATCAGAGAGCCAGTGATGTTACCTGGAGGAAATGGATGTGATCCTCTGTGTGTGAAAGCTGCTCCATCTCAGCATCTCTCCTCCTCAGCTCAGCAATCTCCTGCTCCAGTCGCTCCAGGAGTCCTTCAGCCCGACTCACTTCAGCCTTCTCCTGATCTCTGATCAGCTCTTTCACCTCAGAGCGCCTTCTCTCAATGGAGCGGATCAGCTCAGTAAAGATCCTCTCGCTGTCCTCCACTGCTGTCTGTGCAGAGCGCTGTTAGGAGACAGAGAGAGGAGGGCTGTATGTGCAGAGCGCTGTTAGGAGCACAGAGAGAGGAGGGCTGTATTTGACACAGCCACGGGTCCACACTAGGCCATAGCCTAAAAAGGCAGTCGTGTGTTGGTTTTGTAAGACTGGAATCCCAGGGCACCTGGAAACATACCATCGGGGGTGAAAGACGTTATAAACCAGAACTTCGGTGCCGTAAAGTCTGCTGGTGTCAGGGGTAGCGTGGGAACGAAGGACCAAACGCAACAGTAGAGGATCAAACAGTGCTCAACTGAACACCACAGAGCGGGGAGGAAACCCCGCAAACAGGGAATAACGATAATACGAATAAAATAATAACTCTTCACACCAGGAGAGAGACCGCTACAAATCAAAGCGACTCGAAGAGGGCGAAAAACTCTTAACTAGATATTAAAGCAAAACAACAATGAAAAACCCTATAGCTCACAACGAGGGAGCCGAAACACATAAACAAGAGGTAATAGAAACGGCGAAGACAATCTGTCAAAGACAGAAGACAGGGCTGAAAAAAAGAGACAGGATAGAAACGACTAGCCTAATCTAAGTTTCTAGCAAACTCTTGAACATATGCACCCTTGTCCCGTGGAGCCACAACAAGTTGAGGTAATACGGTCGACGCTTAATTTCCGAAAATTACCGGCTATCCTAGTCAAAAGATAGGTAATATGGAAGCGTCTACCACAGGTGACGCGAGGCTTAAATAATGACAGGAACTACAGAACAGGTGAATACACTGAGTAGCAAACCCAAAAACATGAAACGGACAAAGAAACAAAGAGGAGAGACGCAACACGAGCGCTCCCCAGGGAAGTGGACAATGAGAGAAGAGCAGGCTGAGAAACCATGACAGGACCCCCCCCCACTAAGGGACGACCCCAGACGATCCTGCGACCCCGGAAATCCCTGATAAGTTGTGGGTCCAAAATATTTCTGGAGGGAACGCAACAACGCTCCTCCGGGCCATAACCCTCCCAATCTACTAAAAATTGTAACCCTCTCCCAACCCGTCTCTCGGCTAAAATACGGTGGACAGTGTACACTGGACCTCCCTCCATCATCCGAGGAGGCGGCGGTGGCCTAATAAGGACTGGCTTAAGCCGGGAGACATGAAAAGTGGGATGGATACGCATAGCACGGGGGAGCTGTAATCTCACCGTAACTGGATTAACGCGCCGTATAATTTTAAAAGGCCCAATAAACCGGGGCGCGAGTTTGCGAGACTCCACCCTTAACGGCAGATCACGCGTAGCGAGCCACACGCGTTGCCCTGCCCTGAATGAGGGGGCTGGACGACGTCGTCTGTCAGCTGCCACCTTGTGTCTAGCAGCTGCGCACTGAAGCGCAGTACGCACCCGCTTCCAGACAGAGCGACACCTCCGAATAAAGGATGCCACGGAGGGAACCTCTACATTCCTCTCCAGCTCAGGGAATAGTGGGGGCTGATACCCCAGTTGAGCCTCGAAGGGCGAGAGCCCTGTGGACGCGTTGCGCAACGTATTATGGGCATACTCAGCCCAGGCCAGGTGTGCGTGAGCAGGAAATTGGCCGGCAGTGTGGTATAACGGTTAAGGAACTGGGTTTGTAACCGAAAGGTTGCCGGTTCGATTCCCAGGTCGGACACTGCCGTTGTACCCTTGAGCAAGGTACTTCACCTGCATTGCTTCAGTATATATCCAGCTGTATCAATGGATACTATGTATAAATGCAAAATAAATGCTGTGTAAGTCGCTCTGGATAAGAGCATCTGCTAAATGCCTATAATGTAATGTAATGTAATTAAAGCGCAAGAAGAATAACGCCCACCGGGCTTGGCGAGAATTAAGCCTCTTGGCAAGCTGCACGTACTCCAGGTTTTTATGATCCGTCCACACCGTGAACGGATGCTCCGCTCCTCCAAGCCAGTGACGCCACTCCTCCAGAGCCATTTTAACTGCTAATAGCTCCCGGTCGGGAAAAAATCGGGAAAAAATTAAAATGTCATCAATATAAACAAAAACCGATTTCTCAAGCATCTCCCTTAGCACATCGTTTACTAACACCTGGAAAACTGAGCAGCTAGTGAGCCCGAACGGCATCACCTGGTACTCATAGTGTCCCGAGTGGGTGTTAAACACAGTTTTCCACTGGTCTCCCTCACGAATGCGAACGAGGTTGTAAGCGCTGCGTAAATCCAGTTTAGTGAAATTAGACGCCCCCTGGAGGCGTTCAAAGGCCAAATTCATAAGAGGGAGAGGATAACGATTCTTAATAGTTATAGCATTAAGTCCCCTGTAGTCAATGCATGGCCTAAGACTACCGTCTTTCTTCTTAACAAAGAAAAAACCGGACCACGCCGGTGATGTGGAGGGTCTGATGAAACCGTTGGCGAGAGATTCCTCTATGCAATTTTTCATAGCGGCACTCTCCGGAGCCGATAATGAATACAGCGCCCCTCTGGGAGGAATCGTACCTGGGTATAGTTCGATAGCGCAATCGTACGACCTATGAGGAGGAAGCGAAGTGGCGCGCTGCTTACTAAAAACCTCCGCAAGATCTGCGTACTGCTGGGGAACATTAGCTGGCAACGGAAAGTGAAAAGCCCCGCCCACCTGGGCGCTCTCCAAATCTGACCCAGAATCGAGTGGAATGTCCCAATCGATCTCCGAAGCAGATCTCTCCTCCTCCCACACACTGAGCCCGTCAGCGAACGAGTCCCACGAAAGACTCCTCTTGGTGTCAAGAGACGACGCTGCTGCCTCGTGAGCACCAAGGAGAGCGCTTTCCTCCTGTTCGCTGTCAGAACTGAGATCGGTAAACGAACGGGGTGAACCTCCGGATTTAAGCGGTTTAGTTTTAGAACAGTGGTGTCTGCACTGCACTCCCCAGCGGACAATAACCGAACCCTCCGCCCCCCAGTTAATATGAGGCTTGTGCTGAACCAACCATGAGTGCCCCAGAACAAGTGGGTATGTGGGAGAATCCACTAAATAAAATTGAATACGCTCCGTATGATTCTGTGACGAAACCGCCAGTTTTAAGGAGCTGGTAACCCGCCGAATAGAGCCCGTACCCAAAGGGCGACCGTCAAGTGCCGTTACTAACCATGGAACAGGGAGAGAAACTGAGGGAATGCCCTGCTCTCTAGCCCACTTAATATCCATAAGGGACTCGACTGACCCGGAATCAATAAAAGCAATACAGCCGGTGGAATGCTTACTCCAGCTCAACTGCACAGACAATAGGGTACGAGGAGAAATGTCAATATGTCTCACTACGGACCCCGATCCTCCTACACGAGACTTATTTTTTCCCGCTAGCTTAGGACATTGATCGCTGTAATGACCCGCGCGTCTACAATAGCGGCACCACGCATCTCTCGACCTGGTGGATTTAGAAACCCGTACTGCCATCCCATCAACCTGCATGGGCTCCTCAGAAAACGAGGAGACCGGAGCAACCACAGGACAGGGTACACAAACAGAGAACCGACCACTGCGTGGCCCAGTACCTCTCTCTCTCTCTCTCCCTCTCTCTAATACGATTGTCAATCCTGATAGCCGTAGATACTAACGCACCAAACGAAACGGGCGGTTCGAGTGCAGACAGGGCATCTCTAACGGGATCGGAGAGTGCTTTAATAAAAAGAGCGCTAAGCGGCCCTTCAGGCCATCCAGTCTCCCCTGCGAGTGCTCGAAAGGCAATAGAAAATGACGCCACCGTGTCGGAAACCCTGACGAAGATAGGTCAGTCGCATAGCCGCCTCCTGACCGGAGACGTCATGGTCGAAGACCGACGCCATCTCCTCCACCAACCCCTCCATAGTGGCCATCACGGGAGAATCTGCTCTAATTAAGGGGTCCGCCCAAGCGAGAGCCGTACCTGTTAAGAGAGAATAAATGAAACCCGAGCCTCCTGGGCGGAAAAAAGAGAAGGTTGGGATTTTTAAAAAATCTAACACTGCGACAAAAACCCCCTACACCTCCCCATCTCCCCTCCATAGCGAAGCGGGAGCTGTAATTTAGGCTCCCTGAGCTCGCGTTGGACGGGAATAACTGCGGGATGAGAAGGAGCCAGTGCAGCTGAACTGGTTGATTGTGCTACAGGAGCTGAAGGTAAAGTAACGGAAGTGGACGTAATGGTAGACGTCAATGTGTGAATGCTGTCCACAAATTCCCGCAGCCCGTCTCCCTGATAACGTAGCTGGCTGGCGAACTGTGACTGCTGGCTGTGTAGGGCTTGAACGGAGGCTTGAAGGGCCCTAATGCCCTCCTCATAGCCGGAGATAGCTGCCTCCTGCGCTGTGAGGACTTGCCCCAGATTAGCTACCGTCGCTGGTACCTCCCTAATGGCTTCCATATTCTGTCAGGGGTAGCGTGGGAACGAAGGACCAAACGCAACAGTAGAGGATCAAACAGTGCTCAACTGAACACCACAGAGCGGGGAGGAAACCCCGCAAACAGGGAATAACGATAATACGAATAAAATAATAACTCTCCACACCAGGACCGCTACAAATCAAAGCGACCCGAAGAGGGCGAAAAACTCTTAACTAGATATTAAAGCAAAACAACAATGAAAAACCTTATAGCTCACAATGAGGGAGCCGAAACACATAAACAAGAGGTAATAGAGACGGCGAAGACAATCTGTCAAAGACAGAAGACAGGGGTGAAAAAAAGAGACAGGATAGAAACGACTAGCCTAATCTAAGTTTCTAGCAAACTCTTGAACATATGCACCCTTGTCCCGTGGAGCCACAACAAGTTGAGGTAATACGGTCGACGCTTAATGTCCGAAAATTACCGGCTATCCTAGTCAAAAGATAGGCAATATGGAAGCGTCTACCACAGGTGACGCGAGGCTTAAATAATGACAGGAACTACAGAACAGGTGAATACACTGAGTAGCAAACCCAAAAACATGAAACGGACAAAGAAACAAAGAGGAGAGATGCAACACGAGCGCTCCCCAGGGAAGTGGACAATGAGAGAAGAGCAGGCTGAGAAACCAAGACAGCTGGGACCATCTGGCTTGAAGTTTATGACGTCAAAGGATGTCCGAGGATTTAATGATTCTGGAAATAACGCTTGGACTGTCGAAAAAACCAGCATATGAACAGTGCCACAGTGCCACCATCTGACGTTATCAGGGCAGGCCAAATCTCTCTCCTTAACATATTTTCACACACAACACCACATGGCTATAGAGTGCTTTTGTCCTCAAACAGCCTAAAAACATAACATTTTACATTACATTTATTTGGCAGACGCTTTTATCCAAAGCGACGTACAATTAGTGCATATTGAAGGTCATAGACACAATCTACAAAGCAAATCCAACAAAGCACAACTGACGTTTTCCTTCAAATACAACAAAAACAACACGTGACATGGCCGGGCAAAGGTTGGACGCAAGGTTGCCAGATCTTGCAAACTTTCCAGCCAAATGGCGAGTCAAAACTAGCCAAAATATATTTTTCACTGAAACCAACGTATTTTAAATAGAAATCATCATATTTTCACATTTTTAACGGTGACTGCACTTTGAAAGTTGCCCAATTTAGCTGTAAAACCGTGGACATGGCAACACTGGTGGGACGTCTTACGACCTGCTTACGACACTTCAACAGTATGGATGGAAAATTGTATTGCTGATATTTTTCCCACACTGTATGTAGTGTGCTAGACAGTGCACATTGAACAACACACTTCTGCGAGTGCACTGTACGTAGGAGACAGGGCGCAGTAGATAGGGCTCTGATTCGGACACAGTGCACTGTACGCAGGAGACAGGCCGCAGTAGATAGGGCTCTGATTCGGACACAGTGCACTGTACGCAGGAGACAGGGCGCAGTAGATAGGGCTCTGATTCGGACACAGTGCACTGTACGCAGGAGACAGGGCGCAGTAGATAGGGCTCTGATTCGGACACAGTGCACTGTACGCAGGAGACAGGGCGCAGTAGATAGGGCTCTGATTCGGACACCGTGCACTGTACACAGGAGACAGGGCGCAGTAGATAGGGCTCTGATTAGGACACCGTGCACTGTACGCAGGAGACAGGGCGCAGTAGATAGGGCTCTGATTCGGACACCGTGCACTGTACGCAGGAGACAGGGCGCAGTAGATAGAGCTCTGATTCGGACACAGTGCACTGTACGCAGGAGTCAGGGTGCAGTAGATAGGGCTCTGATCCGGACACAGCCCAGATTACTGTTCCAGGGAGGGAGTAGGCAGAATTGCAGGAGTTGGATGAGAAGGAAGGTGATAATTCAGCTTAGAGTGGAGCCAGCAATGTGGTCCAGTTATTGATTTCTTTGGTGTGTCTTTTTATTTATTTTTTATTCTCCTGTTGCATATATATATATATTGTCTCTGTTTGGATCATTCTAAATATGGAGTGGTGAAACGCACTGTATATAATTTTGCACTTTTCTAGGACCACAAAATTGGCCACAAAATTGGTCAATTACCCATTACCTGACCACACTCGTGTTGTGTGACACTGAACATTTTAACTAGGCCTTTCACTCAGCCTATTCCCCACAGTGTGGCTCAGTGGGATTGAGCCTCACAGGACTGGAAAGTGGCCCAACACTGGGCTGCTCACTGGCTGACTGGAGGAGAGCCCTGACTGAGCCCTGAAATGGCTCTTCCAGCAGCACACTGTTGTCTTCTCCTCTGGTCAGTACCCACCTTGAGTGACTGCACAGCCTGTCTCAGATCCTGCAGCTCCTTCTCTATCTCCTGGATTCTCTGCTGGAATTTACTCTGTGTCGCCAGCAGCTGCTTCTGTGGACAGATATTTCTCACATGATATTACAATATTCAGATGTTCAACTACATAGCAGAAGTAGAAAACTGTATTATCCCTCAGGGGGAAATTGGTTTTGCAGCTAAATAAAGTCAATAATGCAAACAAAAACCCAGTACATACAATACTAAACTCTGAGACATTACATTACATTAAGAGCTTTAAAAGTGGACCCAAAAGGTTATTTGCTATTTAAAAAAGGAATGACAAGAGGAATAAATTAACTCTTGTACGTATAATTCTTACTGAGCGGTACAGACAGACGTCTGCCTAAGGGTAGGAGATTAAACTCTGTCTACAGGGGTGGGTTGAATCATATAAAATAATTTCCACAGTCATGCTGTTTTGTGGCTGTCCTATGATTTTGCTACAGAATTTAAGAATTCTTCCCAGTCTGTTCAGGTTGGCTGTACTTGTTTTCCAAACCAACACGTAAAACAGCAGGTTAAAACTCTTTAAATGAAGGATCTATAAAACATTGTAAGGATGGTACAGTCCACATTAATTAATCTCATCAGCTTCCTTTAGAAAAAGAGGAGCTGCTGCCCTTTCTTGTACATCCGGTTGATGCATCTGTTCCCAGCACAGTTTGCTGTCCAACAAGCCCCAGATATTTATATTCTTCCACAACCTGAATGTGTTCACCTCTGATTACTTGTATTGGCCTTGTATTGTATTGTTTAGGCCTTGTACTGGTACTTGGCTTTCCTTGCGTCCCTTTGTACCTGTCTTTGGGCCTCCTTTTTCAACTGATTGCATTTATTTGTCACCCATAGTTTGTCATTTTTATATATTTATATTTATATATTTATATAGTGTGTAAAGTGTACTGGCCTTATAGGTAAAGCTTCTGTGTAAGTGAACTAGCTGCTCCAGCCGTGTTGATTCCCATTAAGGGAGTGAATAGAGTGAGGGGGTGTGAACAGAGCTGTCACAAAGAGCGGACTTGGGTTCACTTCCTGCTCTTACTGCTTTTATTACTGTGGACTACAGAGCTGGATATCACTGTGTTGTCGTCTGTTGTTCAGACCTCAAAGTAACTGCGTTGTTCAGTACTTTTTCAAACTTATCAAACATTTCAAAACATAATCTATCAATAAATACATTGAAAGGCAAGTCATAAACCTACACATTGTGGAAATAATCCAAGATAATATCTGTCATCAGTGTAAAAAAGCGTGAGTGTTTTGTGTAAGAGTTTCAGTCCTTACCTGTTTCTCAGTCCTTTCTGCTGCAGCTGAGACTGTTTTATGGCCTCTGTGTTCATCCATCCTACACAGATAACAGATACACTGCTGATCGGTACGACAGAAAACCTCCAGAACTTTGTCATGATGAGAGCAGATCTTCTCCTGCAGGTTTCCAGTGGCTTTGACCAGTTTGTGCTTCCTAAAGGCAAGAGATTCATAGTGAGGCTGGAGGTGAGTTTTACAGTAAGAGGCCAGACACACCAGACAGGACTTAATAGCTATGCGCTTTCTCCCAGTGCAGACATCACACGCCACGTCTCCAGGTCCAGCGTAACAGTGAGCAGGAGGAGCAGCTTGGAGTCCTGTCTTCTTCAGTTTCTCCACTACTTCAGCAAACATGGTGTTTTTCTTTAAAACAGGCCTTGGAGTGAAGGTCTCTCTGCACTGGGGACAGCTGTAGACACCAGTATGATCATCCTGATCCCAGCAGCCCTTAATACAGCCCATACAGTAACTGTGTCCACAGGGAATAGTCACCGGGTCCTTTAGTAGATCCAGACAGATCGGACAGCTGAACTGGTCCTGATCCAGTAACACTCCACCTTCAGCCATGTTACTGCTCAGGCTGACAGAGACAGAGTTAAGTTTCGTTTCTCTGAAACTGCGTGAGAGAGAGAAAGAGTGAGACTTCCTGGTTCTGCCCACAGCTGTAGGAGGAGTGGTGTTGGGCTGAGGCCAGGCTGAGCGGAGAGTGGATATAATATAGCGTTTATTTAGTTCCAAAAATATTGTGCGCGTGGAGCTGTGAAATTAACAGAACAGTATCGGTGAATGTCCAGATGTGAAGCGAGCGAGCTGAGAACCAATCCGCGTGAAGGAGCTTTTGTTTTGGTGAAAAAATGCAGTCCCGCGACTACCGCAAGCACGGAGCTGTGACACGAGTGAACTTGATCTCGCAAGAAAATTAATTTCCTCTCGATGGGATACGGAGTGTGTCCCAATACTTGAAAAATGCACCCTCCTTTCCTAAACTACCACCTGCTCTTCCCCGTG
This sequence comes from Ilyophis sp. 1 JC-2022, assembly GCA_022702515.1. Classification (NCBI taxonomy): domain Eukaryota; kingdom Metazoa; phylum Chordata; class Actinopteri; order Anguilliformes; family Synaphobranchidae; genus Ilyophis; species Ilyophis sp. 1 JC-2022. Next base: position 13,292,738 of record CM040405.1, on the reverse strand, counting down.
CCCCGTAAACCCTTCTTTGTGTCCTAATCTAATGTTGCTGATTTCATACTAATTACATATTCTCCATTTTGGAGTCTACCTTCACTTCTTCTTCTCTGATTCCCTCCCTACACCTGGATGACTAAGCGATTTTACAGAGCATCAAACAAGCACGGAAGCGCAATGGCTCTCTCAGATTTGTTAAATCCATTCCAGTTTCAGAAAAGGTCAGGCCAGGTCTTCAGTCATGCAGGGTCAGTTCACCAGACAGTTCCTCCAACAAAACAGGTTGTACACAAATTCCAATGTTATATTATCTTTGGCATAATTCAGTGTTTGATGTCTCTTAAAAACCAGTTAACCTTATTTTTTTTATTTTGACACTTAGATTTTTTATAATGTGTTGGGATTAAATAGCAAATATGCAATGAACATAATGTTATGTTTTCAAAGGTCTTGTAATACTCGGGAAATAAAGGTGTTGTATGGGGTCATTTGTGGTGTAGCTGTATTTTAAACTTCACAGACCACTTACCTCAGGCTCTAAATGAGAAGTGAGATTTTTGTAAGTGTGATTTTCATTTTTAGGGATAAAAGGTTGGTCAATTGGGAGACAAAATGTGAAACAGAGTGTGTCAAAATGTTTCTATTACAATAGTTGTGTGTCAGTTTAAATTTTTGGGGTCAATTTGACACCAAACATATAAGGCGTCATAAAATTTAGAGATAATCTGAGCGATAAACCTCTAGCTGCCAGAAGGACAAAGCATTCCTCCCCACAATAGAGAGAAATAAAAAACAAAAAAAGCTCATACAAATTAAAAAGCTCTATTCCAAAGCAATGCTACCCACTATTTCATAAATTATGTCATGTAACTTGGGCCTGTGTTTTTTCATCTTATCATCTGAAGAACCCTGCTCATGGAATCTGCACAGGAACCTGTATTGATTGAGATGGGTGTGCCTGCAATTGTTGGGAAAAAAATAACTGAAACAACATTCAATCCACAATTAAAAGCTAAATGCGAGGGAAATTAAACCGGACCATTTTCAGTTTAATTATGTAAAATATGTAAGACAACATTTATAAGAGGGGCTCTCTTCTCTTCTCCTCTATCAGATTCCTGTCAGCTCACACTGGACCCCAACACAGTGAATCAACACCTCCGTCTGTCTGAGGGGATCAGAGAGGTGACTTATATGAGTGATACCCAGTCATATTCTGATCATCCAGAGAGATTTGAGCACTGGGAGCAAGTGTTGTGCAGAGAGGGTCTGTCTGGACGCTGTTACTGGGAGGCTGAGTGGAATGGGAAAGGGGAAGGTTATATAGCAGTGTCATATAAAGAGATGAGCAGGAAAGGAGAGCGTAATGACTGTGCTCTGGGGCGTAATAAAGTCCTGGAGTTTGTTCTGCTCTCCCTCCAGTTACTCTTTCTGGCACAATAACAGGAACACTGAAATCACTGAAGTTCTCTTGCGGGAAAATCAAAGTTATTCTATTTTATTCTATTCTATCCCTGTTCCCTCCTCCTCCAGAATAGGAGTGTACCTGGATCACAGGGCAGAAACTCTGTCCTTCTACAGCGTCTCTGACACAATGACCCTCCTGCACAGAGTCCAGACCACATTCACTCAGCCCATCTATCCCGGCTTTGGGGTTTATTGTTATGGATCTTCTGTAAAACTGTGATCTGGGATGAGGCAGAGAGTGAAGGGAAGATCAGCTGTAATTAAAGAGAGAAAAACACTCAAATGAGACATGATTCTCTGTATGACTGAAATGTCAACTTCCGTCTCCCCCTGTATACTCACTCTGACTAATCATTGTTTTCTCATATCTATCCACCTCTTACAGCTGTTTGTATTAAACATGTCATGATAGGCCTGTCTGTGTGAATGGCAAACATTAACCCTTCACTGTTAATAATTCATTTCTAAAAGTGGCAGTAAACAAACCTGTCCTAAAGTCATTACACTGGCTACCTATTAGCTCCAGAATTCATTTTATTGGTTTACAAATCTCTTAATGGCCTCGCACCACAGTACATACGTACATGATATGCTCTTGGATTATGAGCCGATTGGATCCCTTAGATCATCTGGCAAGGAGTCTTTTGATTATTCCAAGAGTTAGAACCAAAACTGTAGGGCAAGTAGCTTTCGGTTTCTACGCCCCCTCTCTTTAGAATAACCTACCAGTTGGCCTGAGAAATATATCCTTTCAGTGCAGCTTTTAAATGGTTTTACTTTGACTTTATGGTACAAACTTCTGTTACTTTTATTTTCTTTGTTGTGTGGTTTCTGTGAACTGCTTATGTAAAAAGCACATTGAGTTGCTTCCTGTCTGAACTGTGCTCTATAAATAAAATTAGATTAATGTTTTATGCTTGAATTTCTATTTATTTAAGTTGTGATGTTTAATCTCTACTCAGCTTTGATGCCTGGCAGGAGAGGTGTTGCACTGTGGTCGCTCGCTTGCATGCACACACACACACACACACACACACACACACACACACACCAGTTCAGTTATTTAAAAACACAACAGTATGGAGAAGTTGGGAAATATTCAAACAAAAGCTAATGAACAGCTGCATGTTTTTAAAGTGTGTGGTGTTACTGTAGGCCATCAGAAACAGTAAAAGCCAGTGACTGAATTATTAAATACCGTTCATATTAGTAATTGGACACATGAATGCGTTGCAAGACACAATAAACTACCTGTTTGAAATGAACATCATGCATTAGCATTATTAGCTTGAATAACACTAGTGTTAGTTTTATTGTTATCTGGAGAAAGTTCTGTATGTGATGTGCAGCAGCCTCACCTACACCTGTCCTGTGTTTGTCTGTGACTTCCTGTCTACATTTTAATGATGTCATCAGCTCCCCAGCAGCAAGTTCCCTTCTTGTGTTGTTCTATAAAATACAGCTTATATGAAACTGAACAGCAGCACAGCAGTGAGAGAGATTGTGTGTTTTATGAGCTGCTGAAAGTCTGCTCTCTCTCTCTCTCTCCACTCACTGCTCTGCTCAGCCGGGCCTCAGTCCAACACCACACCTCCTGCAGCTGTGGGCAGAACCAAGAACTCACTCCCACTGTCTCACACACTTTGAGAGGAGGCCAAGGACCTGAATTCTCAAATATTTTTCAACTGCATGTATTTTAATTTAAGGAGGGGGCACATGTGGAAAAGCAACACTTGCATTTGTCAAAGGCTTGTCATAGAGCGTATAGCATGGTATATAACAGGGGTCGAGGTCCTATAACTCTCGAGCCAAAGGCTACTTGGCTCTTTGCCAGTAATCATATGGCTCCGGAAATGTCTCACCAAAACAGGTTAATAATAAAATAAATAAATTGCAAAATGACTCAAATGGTCTAATATTCATCATTGATGTATTTTAGCTCTTCTGAATAAAATGTTATTTTCCAATGTTTATGGCTTGTCGGCTCCAACAGTGTGTCAGACAGCTGAGTGAGAAAGAAAACAGCAACTTGTGAGCAAATCTGGCTCTTAATGGGTTAACCGGCATAATTAGCAGGTAAATGTAGCGTCAGGGTTACCTAGGATAGCTTTCACACCAGCGAGCAAAATGACAAAAAGAGAAACGGCGAGTATCAGATGGCCTTTCCGTGAATGGCGCTCTTATAGGCCAAATAATTTGCATTTGAAGTCTGCTCTGTGCCTGCTATGGCAACCTTGTTTTTAAAGCATGTCACATACATCTGGCCTCAGTCCAAAACCACACCTACTGCACCTGTGAGTAGAACCAGTAAGTCACTCCCACTCTCTCTCTCGCACGCAGTTTCAGAGAAAGGAAACTTAACTCTGTCTCTGTCAGTGTGAGCAGTAAAATGGCAGAGGCCAGTATCTCAGTGGATCAAGACCAGTTCTGCTGTGTGATCTGTCTGCATCTATGTGGCTGACTAGTAGATAGCCTTCCTGGGGTCCTCACATATATGATCTTGGCTTATAGCTACAATATGTAGGGTTCTGACCTGTGCTTCATTGAATTTGTTTAACACCTTTATGAAGTACATTTTGAAAAGGGATATAGAGCTGTCTCACAGGTTATATATTAATAACAGGGTGAGTGATATTTCAGTCTGTCTCACAGGTTATATATTAATAACAGGGTGAGTGATATTTCAGTCTGTCTCACAGGTTATATATTAATAACAGGGTGAGTGATATTTCAGTCTGTCTCACAGGTTATATATTAATAACAGGATGAGTGATATTTCAGTCTGTCTCACAGGTTATATATTAATAACAGCGGTGAGTGATATTTCTGTCTGTCTCACAGGTTATATATTAATAACAGCGGTGAGTGATATTTCAGTCTGTCTCACAGGTTATATATTAATAACAGGGTGAGTGATATTTCAGTCTGTCTCACAGGTTATATATTAATAACAGGATGAGTGATATTTCAGTCTGTCTCACAGGTTATATATTAATAACAGCGGTGAGTGATATTTCAGTCTGTCTCACAGGTTATATATTAATAACAGGGTGAGTGATATTTCAGTCTGTCTCACAGGTTATATATTAATAACAGGGTGAGTGATATTTCAGTCTGTCTCACAAGTTATATATTAATAACAGGGGTGTGTGATATTTCAGTCTGTCTCAGGTTATATATTAATAACAGGGGTGAGTGACATTTCAGTCTGTCTCACAGGTTATATATTAATAACAGGGGTGAGTGAAATTTCAGTCTGTCTCACAGGTTATATATTAATAACAGTGGTGTGATTTTTCAGTCTGTCTCACAGTTTATATATTAATAACAGGGGTGAGTGATATTTCAGTCTGTTTCGCAGGTTATATATTAATAACAGGGGTGAGTGATATTTCAGTCTGTCTGACAGGTTATATATTAATAACAGGGGTGAGGGATATTTCAGTCTGTCTCACAGGTTATATATTAATAACGGGTGAGTGATATTTCAGTCTGTCTCACAGGTTATATATTAATAACAGGGTGAGTGATAATTCAGTCTGTCTCACAGGTTATATATTAATAACAGGGGTGACTGATATTTCAGTCTGTCTCACAGGTTATATATTAATAATAGGGTGAGTGATATTTCAGTCTGTCTCACAGGTTATATATTAATACCAGGGGTGAGTGATATTTCAGTCTGTCTCACAGGTTATATATTAATAACAGGGTGAGTGATATTTCAGTCTGTCTCACAGGTCATATATTAATAACAGGGGTGAGTGATATTTCATTCTGTCTCACAGGTTATATATTAATAACAGGGTGAGGGATATTTCAGTCTGTCTCACAATATATTTGTTTCTCACTCCAATATTTATACATAATTTCTTTATCGTTTTCAAATGGTTTATTGTGCAACAGGGGAAGAAAATTGAATGCAAACGTTTCGGCTGCAAAGCCTTTTTCAGTGTGCCATGGTGCATTGTCTCCAACCCAATTTATAAGCAGAATGTCTCAATTCATTACAGCTTACAAATAATTAATCAATTAAATACAATTACGAAGCCTGTATATCTGCAGTGTCTGTCATTTTTTTGGGTACACCAGTGCTTCCCAAGCCTTTTCCGTCAGGCCTGGTAATATAATTTTTTTTAAGCCACCCCCCCCAAAGTACACACGTCTGTACCTTATCTTTCAACTCCACCCCACCCCCTTGCTGTCTCTCTGCGGCCCCCCCTCGGGGGTAACCCTCCCATCTCTTTGGGAAGCACAGGGCTACACGGTCCCATGGTCTCCATCAGTACACCCAGGTCTACTGCAGGTTACAACAGCTTCTACACATGGCTGGCAAGCTAAGCTAGCCACCTGGCTAAAGGCTGGGACAGCAGGGCTGATTGATGAATATTAACCTCAGAGAGAGGTGAGCCCCTGGTGTCCTGCCCATCCTTTGCTACCTGATTCCTGTGCCAGGAGGAAGTGGCATGTCCGTCTCACCCTGGTACTCAGAGATGCTTAAGGACTGAACGGAACCCTGGCCAAAATTAATTCCGGAATCTTGTCCAGTGGAGGCGGCTGAAAAGGTGGAGGGCAACAAAGCCAGGACTCTCTTCCTCAGGGCGACATACATGCCTTCAGTATTCTCTGTCCACATCTGCTCAGTGCTGCCACCTACTGTCAAACCACACAGCAACAGGTTTGATTATGACTGACAGCAAAAGATGTGTTTCAACAACTTGAGCAAAAAATAGTGTATTCAGTATGGGTTGATTGTCGTTAAATAATGAATTATTGTTAAATCGTTGATTGCAGTTTTTGAAAACGTATTAATCATACAGATTCACACACAAGTTTTTTGATTCTCATCAGCTAATACAGCTGATTAGATACAGGCAGACCATGCTGATGGGGACTAACACAGCTGATGAAATACAGACAGATCATGCTGATGGGGCCTAACACAGCTGATGAGATACAGGCAGACCATGCTGATGGGGCCTAACACAGCAGTTGGTTAGTGGTATGACTCACGTTGTGGCGGGTTAATGTCCAGACTCCTTTTGTCAACTTCTGTCATCACAGACTGGACAGTATTCTTCCTCTCCTCATTCTTTCTCTGTTCTTTATGAATTTTGCGTTCTTTTGCTGTAAAACACAACATTCATGCATTTACTTTTTTTAAATTGTAGATAGGCATTAAAATATTTTGATTAAAAGTTACTACTTATTTTGATAATCCTAAAATGAATCAAGTCAACAAGTCAACTAATGGGTCCCTGTGGAACTAATCAAAGTGAATTATATTTTCTTCTTGGTGCTGTTATTCTTGAAGAGAAATAAAACGCCAAATAGCGAACACACAATTTTGCCATCAGTATATTCACAGTACAGAGTAATGCAATGCTTGGATTAGTATACTCACATTTTAGAGTAATGCAATGCTTGGATCAGTACACTCACATTTTAAAGTAATGCAATGCTTGGATCAGTATACTCACAGTTTAGAGTAATGCAATGCTTGGATCAGTATACTCACAGTTTAGAGTAATGCAATGCTTGGATCAGTATACTCACAATTTAGGGTAATACAATGCTTAGATCAGTATACTTACAATTTAGGGTAATACAATGCTTGGATCAGTATACTCACAGTTTAGAGTAATGCAATGCTTGGATCAGTATACTCACAGTATAGAGTAATGCAATGCTTGGATCAGTATACTCACAGTTTAGAGTAATGCAATGCTTGGATCAGTATACTCACAGTATAGAGTAATGCAATGCTTGGATCAGTATACTTACAGTTTAGAGTAATGCAATGCTTGGATCAGTATACTCACAGTTTAGAGTAATGCAATGCTTGGATCAGTATACTCACAATTTAGAGTAATGCAATGCTTGGATCAGTATACTCACGGTTTAGAGTAATGCAATGCTTGGATCAGTATACTCACAGTATAGAGTAATGCAATGCTTGGATCAGTATACTCACAGTTTAGAGTAATGCAATGCTTGGATCAGTATACTCACAGTATAGAGTAATGCAATTCTTGGATCAGTATACTCACAGTATAGAGTAATGCAATGCTTGGATCAGTATACTCACGGTTTAGAGTAATGCAATGCTTGGAACTGTATACTCACAGTATAGAGTAATGCAATGCTTGGATCAGTATACTCACAGTTTAGAGTAATGCAATGCTTGGATCAGTATACTCACAGTATAGAGTAATGCAATTCTTGGATCAGTATACTCACAGTTTAGAGTAATGCAATGCTTGGATCAGTATACTCACAGTTTAGAGTAATGCAATGCTTGGATCAGTATACTCACAGTATAGAGTAATGCAATGCTTGGATCAGTACACTCACGGTTTAGAGTAATACAATGCTTGGATCAGTATACTCACGGTTTAGAGTAATGCAATGCTTGGTCTTTAACTTAGCTGGCAGTTTGCTTTTCTCTGTGTCTTTCTCCAGCTTTGCCATTAATGAAGATCCAAACATCTCCAATAGTTCTTTCTCTGTCCTCCTCCATTCCTTCTCAAATTGTGCCTTCAGTTCTTTCTTCCTTCTGCTCAGCTCCTCCTCGTAGCACTCCTTCATTTCTTCAACCTCCTTCCTCTTGAACTTGTTCTCCAGCTCACGGGAGACCTGACTCATGTCAGGAGATAACAGCTTCTCATCGTTTTCCGCCACCATCTCCTCCATCTTCTCCAGCAGCTCTGACACCTGACTGCCGTTGCCCTTGATCTTGTTGTTAAAGAGGTGAAACCTGTTCCCGCATTTTTCCACCACCCACTGGAGTGGCCAGCCCTCCCTCTCTATGTGCTGCTCTATGGACGTTTCTCTCAGTCTGTCCCCATAGGTGAACAACACTATAGCATGAGTCCAGATGTCCTGTCCAAGACAGCACAGGTGATCCTCTAGCGCCCTCCTGTGTCTCTCTTTGTAGGCCACATCGACAGGGATGACTAGGAGGATAGCGTGGGCTCCTGGGACACACGGAGACAGACCCTTCATGATCTCTTTACCCTGCTCCAAGGTGCATCGTGCCGGATTATCCCACCAGCCTGGGGTGCTTACAACTGTGATCCGTCTCCCGGAGACCACACCCTTCTCTACCTCACAGCACACGACTCACAGGTGGGGAACGCTTCTCGCCCCAGCATGGTGGTCACCACCACGTTCTTCCCAGACGATTTCTGCCCCATCAGGACAACCCGCATCACAGGAAGATGATTGTTTGCCCCTGCAATGTCAATCGACATGAAATAGACAGTCATTGCTTATCCAAGCCACCGTACGGAGTACCAACACAGCTGAGAGGGCTTTGAGTTTTTTTCATTCAGAACCCCTCGGCTCTTTAGTGTTTAGTTTCAGGGTAGGAGATAAGATAATACTGCAGTTGCAGTTCAGCAACTATGTCCCATGCTCACCTTGACCAGGGCTGTGTCCAAATCAAAGCCCTATCTACTGCGTCCTGTGTACTGGCAGATGTGTGCTGTTCCATGTGTACTGTTTAGTATGTGATGTGCAGTACACGAAGCAAAGCTGTGCCTCACTTTTTTTTAAACGAAGCTGCGCATCATGTTTATGCAACCAAAGTATTTGATGATTCTTTTATTTAACCAGGGATATGCCAATTGAGAGCAAAGCTCTCTTTTACAATGGTGCCCTGAGAATACAGCAATGCAATGATAAAACACAACAATACATTTAAATATTACAAGAGTAGTGTGAACAATATGAAAATGATTCAAAAATAACAAATACATTATGAAAAGCAAGTACAAGATTCCTGAATACTACTCAGTCTGTCCAATTTGAGGGTAACCTGGAACTGATTCCATTTAAAAGGTGCATAGAAGGCTAAAGCAGCCTTTCCAGTTTCAGTATTCACACGTGGGTTACAGAGAGTGAGATATTCTTGAGAACAAGTATACTGTAATAGATCTAAACTAAAACAAGAAACAGATATAAATGGCAACTTATTTAACACTGCTTTATAAATGAACATAAGGCAGTGGTATTCCCTTCTGGCACTAAGAGAGATCAAGCCGACATTCTCATATAATATGCAGTGATGTGTTCTGAAATTAGCACCAGTGATAAACCTGAGTGCACTATGATACACTGCATCAAGTGGTTTGAAGGTACTGGCAGATGCCTGCATGTAGATTATATCCGCATAATCCAACACAGATAAAAATGTTTTCTGTATAACTTCTAATCTTGATGCTCTTGTAAAATAGTTTTTGTTCCTATAGAAAAAAACCCAATTAATATTTTTGTTTTTTTTCACCAGTTTATCCATGTGTCTTTTAAAAGACAATTCTTCCTCTAACCAGATGCCTAAGTATTAAGTAATCTTGGGCTCTCTGAATTTCAAGACCATCCATAGTATACAAATGTAAAAATTTACGATGTTTAGTTTTTGATCTACTGAAAATCATAAAGCTTGTCTTAGTTGGGTTTAGCACAAGTTTAAGATACAATAGAGCATTTTGAATGGCATGAAAGGCAGCCTGTAAATATGTGAAAGCTTTATCAACTGAGGGTGCTGAAGTATAAATTATGGTATCATCCACATAAAAATGAACAGAACTATTTGTAATCACTGAGCCAAGATCATTAATGTATAAAGTAAAGAGCAAAGGACCTAATATGGAGCTCTGGGGCACCCCTATGGAAACCTCAAGAAAACTAGACTGATGCCCATCCACCACTATTGCTTGAGTTCTGCCATTAAGGTAACACTCAAACCACTTACAGTTATTACCATCAAAACCAATTGATTTAAGCTCATCTAGAAGAATAGTGTGATTTACCATGTCAAAAGCTTTTGATAAATCAATAAATAGGGCAAAGCAATGCTCTCTCTTATCCAGTGAACAGATTATATCATTTACCACCTTGCAAGCTGCAGTCACAGTACTGTGCCCAGGTCTAAAACCAGACTGATATGAGTTTGAAATATTATATGTAGATGAATAAAAACAAACTTGTTTATTCACCAATTTTTCAAAAATTTTGGCTAAGCAAGGAAGTTTGGAGATTGGGCGGTAATTATTTGTGTCACTAACCTCTCCGGTTTTAAATAAAAGAGAGACTTGAGCTACTTTCCAAACTTTAGGATTCCTTCCCCCAGCAATTGTCAGTTTAAAAATGTGAGTCAACGGTAAAACCAAAATGGGAGCTGCCAGTAAAAGCAATCTTGAATCAGCACCAGTAGCTTTTTTTTTTGATCAATGGTCATTAACTCATGAAGTACCTCATGTACAGAGAAATACCTCAGTGTAAAATTCAACCTGATAAACCTTTCCATACTGGGTGTGTGAGTGTTGCAGGGCAGAGATTTTTTTTCAAATAGATTACCAGAATCAATGAAATGTTCATTAAACACATTCAATATTTGCTCTTTATCTGATACAGTTTTAGAATCATAAATAAGATGATTTGGTAGAGGAGAGACCTGTACATTATTTAGCAGTTTCCAAAATGTACCAAGATTGCCATAACAATCTAACAATTTCTTAACAAAATATGATGATTTGGCCTCTCTGATTTTCGAATGCACTTATTCCTAAATTGATGAAAAGCTTGCCAATCCTTTGGCGATTTTGATGTGCGTGCTATGGCCCATGCAACATCTCTTTCCCTTAGAAAATCAGAAAGCTCGACTGAGAACCATGGATTGTTTCTATTTTTTACCCTGAACTTCTTAAATGGAGCATGCCTATTTTCAATAAAATTAAAAAACATCAATAAAATGTCTAAGAGCTAATTCAGGCTCTGGAATGCTACATACTCTTCCAATATCACTGTGGAAAAGGTCATGCAGAAATGCTTGATCAGCTTAAAATCCCTCTTGACATGAATACAGGATGGATATGTGAGCTTTTTGGTGTATCGAATACAGGCAATTGGACAATGATCGCTTAGGTCCAAGGAGAAAACACCACTTGCTACATATTTATGTGGTCTATTTGTCAATATCAGATCCAGGAGGGTTGCATTTTCAGGATTCTTTAGATCAGGTCTAGTTGGTGTGGAGATGAGCTAAATTTAATTCAGTACAATAATTTTTCAAACAGTCAGAGGCTTTAGATAACCAATCAAAGTTCAGATCACCTTTAACAACCATTTCAGAGGTCTCGTGTAACATCAAATAATTAACTAGATTATCAATGGCATTTTGTGTTGCTGATGGAGGACCATAAACACCAACAATAACTATGGACTCAAGAGTATTCAAGGAGACAGCGAATGATAAGAGCTCAAACTGTTTGGCTAAAGAGATGGAATGAAGTAAAGATACTACAAAACAGTTTTTTACAAATATGGCGACACCACCCTCACGTGAGGCTCTGTCTGTTCTATAAATATTGTAACCATCCAGTGTTATGATATCATCCTTGACTTTACTTGATAGCCAGGTTTCTGTTAACACTAGAATATCAGGATTCAAGTTCAAGTTCTTTATTGTCACTTTACAGTTTACACAGGTGTAAGCAGAGAGTGAAAAACTTTATGTGCAAACGCCCGACAATGGACAGCAGTTATAAAAGAATACCGGTAAAAATCTAACTTAAAAAGCTATAATTTAAAATATACAATGTACAAAACAATAAGTATATTTAAATATATATATATATATATATATATAAAATAAAAAAATAAATAATAAATTGAAAGGAGCAATATATATATATAATCAATGTAATAAAATATGCATTGTTATATAATATACAATACAGTGCAATATGGAGTGCAAAAGAACAAGTTATCAAAATGATTAGTTATTGAGGTGGGGCAGGGATCTGCAGCTTGTTCAGCAGCCTGATGGCCTGACTGTGGAAGCTGTCTCTGAATCTGTTTGTGTGGGTCTTGATACTGCGGTATCGCTTTTGTGACGGTAGGAGTATGTACAGTTTGTTACTGGGGTGGTTATTGTCTTTCATTATTCGTTTCGCCTTTGCCACGCACCGCCTGTTGTATATGTCCTGGAGGGAGGGAAGCTCACCTCCAACGATGTACTGGGCCGTCCGCACCACCCTCTGTAGCGCTCTGCGCTCGAGTGCGGTGCAGTTCCCGTACCAGACGGTGATGCATCCTGTGAGAACACTCTCGATGGTAGCAGTGTAGAATGTTCTGAGGATGCGGGGGCACATGCTGACTTTCCTCAGTCGCCTGAGGAAGTACAGGCGTTGTTGGGCCCTTCTCACAATGTGAGTGGTGTGCGTGGACCATGTGAGGTCCTCGGAAATGTGCACGCCGAGGAACTTGAAACTGCTGACCCTCTCTACTGCAACACCTTCTATGGAGATGGGGGCGTGCTCCCCTCTCCGCTTCCTGTAGTCCACGATCAGCTCCTTGGTCTTCTTGACGTTGAGGGTGAGGTTGTTCTCCTGGCACCACCGTGCCAGTGATCCCACCTCCTCCCTGTAGGCTGTCTCGTCGTCGTCGGCGATCAAGCCCAACACTGTCGTGTCGTCAGCAAACTTGATGAAGACGTTGGAGCTGTGCATAGCCATGCAGTCGTGGGTGTACAAGGAGTAGAGGAGAGGGCTCAACACGCATCCTTGAGGGGATCCCGTGTTGAGGGTCAGTGGCTCTGAGGTGGTGCTACCCATCCTCACCACCTGGCGGCGGCCCGACAGGAAGTCTAGAATCCAGCTGCACATAGTCGAGTGCAGGCCTAGACCCCTGAGCTTGGTGTCGAGCTTAGTGGGAACTATCGTGTTGAATGCTGAGCTAAAGTCCACAAACAGCATTCGCACATAACAGTTCCTCCCCTCCAGGTGAGAAAGGGCAGTGTGAAGTGCCATGGCAATTGCGTCGTCGGTGGATCTGTTCTGACGATACGCAAATTGCCATGGGTCCAGCGTGGCAGGCAACATGGAGCAAATGAAGTCCTTAACCAACCTCTCGAAGCATTTACTGATAATCGAGGTGAGGGCTACGGGTCTCCAGTCATTCAGGCATGTTACCTTGGAGTGTTTAGGGATGGGCACAATGGTGGACATCTTAAAGCATACGGGAACAACAGCCTGGGACAGGGAGAGGTTGAATATGTTAGCAAAGACCCCTGCGAACTGATCTGCGCATGCTCTGAGGACGCGCCCGGGGATGCCGTCGGGGCCTGCCGCCTTCCGGATGTCCACCCGCTTGAAGGCTCTACGCACGTCAGCCTCTGAGATGTACAGCAGGCTGGGCTCCTCAGGCAGCGCTGACTTCGGCGGGCTGGCGTTCACGTCAAAACGAGCGAAGAATGAATTTAGCTTGCCTGGGAGGGAGGTAGAGGAGTTATCTACACAGCTGGTTCTCCCTCTGAAATCTGTGATTAACTGTAATCCCTTCCACATACCCCTCATGTCATGGCTCTTGAATTTGTCCTCCACTCTGATCTTATACTCCCACTTGGCAGTGCTGATGGTCTTACGGAGGTCGTAGCGGGCTCTCGTATAATCCGCCATATTCCCGGAGTTGAAGGCGGTGTTACGCGCGTGGAGTGCAGCGCGAACATCGCCATTAATCCACGGTTTCTGGTTGGGATATATCCGGACCGATTTAGTAGGAACAACGTCATCTATGCATTTCTTGATGAACCCGGTGACTGAAGACGCGTACTCGCTGATGTTATTGTCCGAGGCTACGCGGAACATGTCCCAGTCAGCGTGATCAAAACAATCCTGTAACATAGACTCCGATTGATCAGACCAGCATTGAACCTCCTTCACAGCGATTGGTTGCTGCTTCAGTCTCTGCCTATAGGTGGGGAGTAGTTGGATAGAGCGGTGGTCCGATTTGCCGAACGGTGGGCGGAGGAGGGCCTTGTAGCCATCCCGGAAGGGGGTGTAGCAGTGGTCCAGGATTCGCTCGCCCCGTGTGTTGCTTGTTATATGTTGGTAAAACTTCGGGAGAACTGATTGTTTAACCAAAATCTCAACGGAATCCAGTTTTGGCATAAGACTCCTTATATTTAAATGCATTATTGCAAGACCACTGCGATTTAATAAGTCACTGGGAGCGTCAAGAGTAGTCCTAGTGTATGTATTGTCAGATAATATTTATTTATTTTCCACACCAGCATAGCCTGCAGCTCGAGTCAAAGAAAAAGGAATATAATTAAAATTGTTACAATGTACTCCATGATGGGACTTAATACTATTTTTAGGAGGCCTACTGGTAATTACAGTGCAAATAGGAAAAAAAATAACGTGAGGCTGTTTTAGTAGGATCACGATCGATTATGGTGAATTTGGGGCCGCCACACCACACGGAGGAGCTAGTAAGTGTGGATGAGTGTTTTATCGGAGAGAAGAAATTTAGTCAACGTTGTGCCCAGACACGTGGGCAATGCATCGAGTCAGTTTCGACGGGTATTTTGGACTGTATAAAATATATTTTCAGTTAAAATGCGTGTACCCAGCCCTTCTTTTCTAAAAACGTACTTCTTAAAAAGCTATACTAGCTGTTAACACATAACACGCTAGCTAGCTAACGTTAATGGTTACAGTTTACGTGTCTGCAAAAATAGTCAAAAATACCCACAACGCAACACTGTTGTGACGTCCTAAAAACGTCCGTTATTAAAGCTGGAAACTCAGTGACGATGTTAAAATGGTATTCAACCCTGTCTGTCCGACTTACTAGGGATTCCTAATAAACGTGAATGACTAACGCCTGCATTGAGCTAGAGCCCAAGAAAGAGATCTCTAACGTTGATGTTTCTGTGAAATGATCCGTCATGTTAACATTCACTATTACGTCACAATGGATTATGACGCTCGTTGTTCTTTATATTTAGGTGTTTTGCTGCTTGATTTTAGAGCACTTATCAGATTTATCGCGTTTACTTGATCTTGTTTTTTCTTGATCCTACAACCGATACATCTGATTGAACTGTTTGGATAATTCCACCCACTTCGCGTCTTCCATAATGATGGCGATTTGGCGTGGAATTTTCTTCGCTTTTTGGTTGGCCTACCTAAATTTTGTGCCTCAGATCCTTCTGAACTTCGTCGAGTTTTTGAATGGAGAACATCAAGGTAATAATTATTGGACATAATTATGCGATGCCTGTCTGTGTCTTCATTTGGAGCAGTTTTATGTAACGTTATTGGTTAATACTGATAAAGGTCTAGCCTCGCTAATATTTTGCCCCCGATGATAATATTCGGTTAACTAACTAGCACCGATCAGACCTGATCTAAAAGCGTCCGTGATGGCATGCTGATCAATGTACACTTAATAGATGCTTTTTGACTTAATTGTTCGCGACCATTTGTCATTAATATCAAAAATGAAATGTGCTCAAGGCAATGTCACCAACAACACCGCGGTTGGTCCCATGTGGTCAGACGGCGCCCTCCTTCCCATCAAGGAGCGGGTAGCGCACTCTGCTGAAACTGTGAGTACAACTTTACTTTTCTTTTGCATGAAAAGTCGAATTTAGCATTTTAATAACGTGGCTAAAATATGCGTAAAAGCGTATAATTTAACCTCCTATGAGTGGTACCTGTAAAATAAAGGGGACCTACGTGCTGTTTACACTGTAGCCTATTTGAAAATAGTAATACAATGGAACTGATCGGCATGGACCCTATGGAATAGGGTCGGCAGTGTAGTATAATGGTTAAGGAGCTGGACTTGTAACTGAAAGGTCACAGGTTCGATTCCCAGGCAGGACACTGCCGTTGTACCCTTGAGCATGGTACTTAACCTGAATTGCTTCAGCTGTATGAATGGATAAATCTAAAGTTGTGTAAGTCGCTCTGGATAAGAGCGTCTGCTAAATGCCTATAATGTAATGTAATGTATTTTGCTAATCAATCCCGTGTGTGGGGAGAGTGTGTGTTAATATTGGGGTCTTTTAACTGTATCCCCTTGGAGCAGGTGTATTACCCCCTGTACTTTTACCTTTGTTCAGCTCATGGGAAACCTATCGGAATTCTGGAATGTGGTCCCAACTGAGTGGTTAGTGATGGGATCGCTGATAATGTTTGCGGGGAACTGCGTAGCGTTGCTCGTGGTGAGTCATTTCTTACATTAATTTACATGATACCGCATGACTTTAGCAGACGCTAGCGCGAGCTACAGAAGCCACCGCTACAGTGGTGCACATTATCCAGTCTGCTTAATCCATGAAACATGCTACATCAGATCATTGCCTCTGGCCACTGTTGACTGAGCTCAAATAAAGCTACTGTACCTGTATCTGTAATTTGTGCATTATCTGTACAGACCATTCGTTTTAACTGCTGAGTTTCGATTGCCTGTTCGTGCCATTGTTTTTAAATTGACTCTGTAGTTAATTCCCCTGTCTGTAGTTAATTGCCCTGTCTGTAGTTAATTGCTCTGTCTGTAGTTAATTGTATTTTTTTTCTCTTTTCTTATCTTTTCCTTTTTAGTTTAACAGCAGGAAACACCGGCGTAAGTTATTTAAATTTTATTTAATATTAGTTTGACTTCAGTAACATTTGTTATTATTCATATTATGTTATTAAAGGCATACGGTTTTAAATTCATTTTAATTTTGTATTATTAGGGACTAAGAAAGAGCTTGATGAAAAAATCCTCAAGCTTCAGAGGGAGGTGATCGTCTCCAACAACTCTGCTTCTGTAAAGACTCTTCTGTATGAGGAGCTGAAGGTGAGATCATTTATAACCGGCTGTTTGGCCAGTGGATTAATATCAGTGATGCTGAGCACTCTAGCATGACGATATCTCATACAGAACATCTAAGATTCGTATTGAATCCGTAATGTTTTAAATGCTTTGGTTTTGTTTTTTTATACAATTTTTCATGTAATAATTTCATATTTGAATGGTGACGTTCCACCAGATGCAACAGGAATCAGTTGCACAGGCGGAAGTGAACTGTAAGGCCGCAGAAGCGGAGAGAAAGAGGAGCAAGACCACGATTGGAAACTTGACGCATGAGCTGGTCGTCATTCTGGACATCTGCGAGAGGAAAGAGCGGAGGCTGGAAGCCGTGACCCAAAGAAACGAGATTAGGGAACAGGAATGGGCTGACTTGGCAGAGAAGGGGCTGTCGGCCATGGAAGGGCAGTGTGAGAGGAAAGAGCGCGAGCTGAAGATCATGGTAGAGCTGTTCCAGGAGCGGGAGTACCAGCTGGCGGCCGCGGCTTTCGGTCTTCAGGAAAAGGAGGAGGAGATGGCGGATCTGATGCGGCTCTGCCAGGAAAAGGCAGAGAACACGGCCGCCTTGCAGGAACTGTGCTACGAGAAGGACGGGAAGCTGGCAGCCTTTTCTGCAGCGTCTCAGCAGCAAGAGGCCGTCCTGCAGGAGTAAGTACGGTGGCTGCCGAGGGTCATGCGGGTTTTACAAAGTAGGCGACAGGAGGATGGCGAGTCGTTGTGGCGGCTTTCAGCTGCATTGCCGTTGCTGTCATACAGCAGAGGAAAGGTGTGTTTATGCATAAGAGCGGTGCAGGCAGAGCCTGAAGCCTCTGTACTCTGCTTGCAGGAAGATCGCTCAGGAGTCGGCCCAGCAGCTGGGAATCAGCGAGCTTAAGGAGAGCGTCTCTGTCCTGCAGGGTGAGCTGGCAGCACAGCGACTCATCCTGATGGCCCAGGTAAGCAGCCTCACCTGCACTACCGGTGTGTACAGTTTACCCTTTACCACCATTTTGTACATAATTACTAAGTGTTTGCAATGCTTTGTCCCAATGCTTTGTTACAGGAGGAGGAACAGAGAGAAAAAGCCAGTCTGCAGAAGAAGTGAGTTCAGCAGCCAATCAATTGAGTTAAATTGCAGATTTTCACACACTGCATGGCGGCGGCTGAATGCTGTGCTTTTCTTTCTTTACAGGCTCGCAGAGATCAGCAGTGAGTTGGCTGACTTGAAAAGATCAGCCACCAGCTCCACCCATAGCCTCCCCGCTGCACAGGAGAAGATTGCTGCAGAAGGTGTGCATCTGTCCATTGTAGCTGCAACGCTAACTGCTGCAGTCAGACATCACACTCAGGCACTACTGTTCACCATATACAGTCACAGCCACCTGGATAAATGCATAGCAAAAGTTAGCATGCTAACAAGAAAGACATCAGCAGCAAATAAGCTGCTATCTGTATTTGAGGCTAATTCACGCCTAGTTCCACACAGTGGAGGCTAGTTTGGGCTCTGGCCAGCAATGTCTGAAGGTGAGCACAGATTTAGATGGTTGTAAATGTATTACCTTTCCCCTGATTGCTGTTTTTGTCCTGTCTCTTATAGGTGAATGCATGATCCAGTCTAAGGCTGCTTCAGAAGGACATGTAAGTAATGTGGCACTGGACAGTACAGCATTAACAGAATATTAGAAATACCGGAATGCTTTCATTGATGGTCGCCCATCTTTGGTTGGATTTTGTCTCAAACGCCTCTCTTTAAACTGAGTTAATTTAGCTGTACATGCAGGGGAACGGTGTAGATTTAGTACTGGGTTTTCTGTAGCAGGGAAAGGAGGCAGACTCGGTAGCTCTACATGCAGGTGAACGGTGTAGATTTAGTACTGGGTTTTCTGTAGCAGGGAAAGGAGGCAGACTCAGTAGGTGTACATGCAGGTGAACGGTGTAGATTTAGTCCTGGGTTTTCTGTAGCAGGGAAAGGAGGCAGACTCGGGAGCTGTACATGCAGGTGAACGGTGTAGATTTAGTACTGGGTTTTCTGTAGCAGGGAAAGGAGGCAGACTCAGTAGGTGTACATGCAGGTGAACGGTGTAGATTTAGTACTGGGCTTTCTGTAGCAGGGAAAGGAGGCAGACTCAGTAGGTGTACATGCAGGTGAACGGTGTAGATTTAGTACTGGGTTTTCTGTAGCAGGGAAAGGAGGCAGACTCCGTAGCTGTACATGCAGGTGAACGGTGTAGATTTAGTACTGGGTTTTCTGTAGCAGGGAAAGGAGGCAGACTCAGTAGCTCTACATGCAGGTGAACGGTGTAGATTTAGTACTGGGTTTTCTGTAGCAGAGAAAGGAGGCAGACTCGGTAGCTCTACATGCAGGTGAACGGTGTAGATTTAGTACTGGGTTTTCTGTAGCAGGGAAAGGAGGCAGACTCGGTAGCTCTACATGCAGGTGAATGGTGTAGATTTAGTACTGGGTTTTCTGTAGCAGAGAAAGGAGGCAGACTCGGTAGCTCTACATGCAGGTGAATGGTGTAGATTTAGTACTGGGTTTTCTGTAGCAGGGAAAGGAGGCAGACTCGGTAGCTCTACATGCAGGTGAACGGTGTAGATTTAGTACTGGGTTTTCTGTAGCAGAGAAAGGAGGCAGACTCAGTAGCTCTACATGCAGGTGAACGGTGTAGATTTAGTACTGGGTTTTCTGTAGCAGGGAAAGGAGGCAGACTCAGTAGCTCTACATGCAGGTGAACGGTGTAGATTTAGTACTGGGGTTTCTGTAGCAGGGAAAGGGAGACTCAGTAGTTGAGAGGGAAGGCAGTGAGCTGGAGGGATCCAGGCAGCAAGACATGGCTCAAAAGCAGTGAGTATCAAAAAAGGACGGTGTCTGTGGAAATACTGGCATATCACACAAGGGGGCGACAAACACAACATTTGGGACATTATGAACGGCATCGTAACTCTGCAATCAAGAACAAGGCTGCAGTAAGATGTGATATTTTCCCCAGACAACTTGTGTAAAATATCAGAGACTGAAGAGAATGTTAAAAACACAGTCATATGCTTTGATGGAGAAAAGATTAAAAGATTCTGCAAAAACACAGGATATAGTTGAGGTTTGAGAAGTTGCTGGAATGAGTGTGTGAGAATGATTTGTGTGGTCTCGATCTGATGTTGCAGGAAGCCGGCTCAGGAGGTCGTGGCCTGCAGGCAGGAGGAGAGACCCAAAGGAATCAGGGTGGAGTTTGGCTCTTATCGGCCCCGGAGGATTTACACCGAGGGACAGCAGACCACCCAACACTCGGACCAGACGGTGAGGAAACACTGCCAGTGCTAATGCAGAGCGCTAATACTCACTAATATAGCACTGCTACAGAGCACTAATACTCACTAATACAGCACTGCTACAGAGCGCAAATACTCACTAATACAGCACTGCTACAGAGCGCTAATACTCACTAATACAGCACTGCTACAGAGCGCAAATACTCACTAATATAGCACTGCTACAGAGCGCTAATACTCACTAATATAGCACTGCTACAGAGCGCTAATACTCACTAATACAGCACTGCTACAGAGCGCTAATACTCACTAATATAGCACTGCTACAGAGCGCTAATACTCACTAATATAGCACTGCTGCAGAGCGCTAATACTCACTACTATAGCACTGCTACAGAGCGCTAATACTCACTAATATAGCACTGCTACAGAGCGCTAATACTCACTAATATAGCACTGCTGCAGAGCGCTAATACTCACTAATACAGCACTGCTACAGAGCGCTAATACTCACTAATATAGCACTGCTGCAGAGCGCTAATACTCACTAATATAGCACTGCTACAGAGCGCTAATACTCACTAATATAGCACTGCTACAGAGCGCTAATACTCACTAATATAGCATTGCTGCAGAGCGCTAATACTCACTAATATAGCACTGCTACAGAGCGCTAATACTAATATAGCACTGCTACAGAGCGCTCTATAGCACTGCGACAGAGCGCTAATACTCACTAATATAGCACTGCGACAGAGCGCTAATACTCACTAATATAGCACTGCTACAGAGCGCTAATACTCACTAATATAGCACTGCGACAGAGCGCTAATACTCACTAATACAGCACTGCTACAGAGCGCTAATACTCACTAATACAGCACTGCTACAGAGCACTAATACTCACTAATATAGCACTGCTAGAGAGCGCTAATACTCACTAATATAGCAGCACTAATACTCACTAATATAGCACTGCTACAGAGCGCTAATACTCACTAATATAGCACTGCTACAGAGCGCTAATACTCACTAATATAGCACTGCTACAGAGCGCTAATACTCACTAATATAGCACTGCTAGAGAGCGCTAATACTCACTAATATAGCACTGCTACAGAGCGCTAATACTCACTAATATAGCACTGCTACAGGGCGCTAATACTCACTAATATAGCACTGCTACAGAGCGCTAATACTCACTAATATAGCAGTGCTAATACTCACTAATATAGCACTGCTACAGCACTAAAACTGACTACACCCGTAATTTAATTTGATTGCGCATTTAGGCCGTTAGCCCAGGCAGACTACCAATCCCTTTCTCCTTTGCACTCATTCCCTTGTATTTCCCTCCATATGATAGCCTGTGTGTGGCAGAGAGGATGATAGCGCAGGAATGGCGGGTGAGGGAAGGAGAGGTCGTGGAGGTGCGTGGAACCGAGGCCCGGGACGGCAAAGGAGACACTGGCACCAACACTGCGATCGCTGAAGGGGTTAGGCTTTCATAACACGCGGTTCACAGGTCCACCTGCAGGGGCGCTGTTGCTGAACCCCACCCTTAGTGATCCCCGCTGTTCACAGGTCCACCTGCAGGGGCGCTGTTGTACCATTTGTGTTTTTCTGCCCTTTTTTGCTTTCTCTTTTCTCTGTGTCAAATTGGGTGTTTAGTTTGGCTTCCTGGCTCCGAATCTGCTACAACATATTCCAGATTTGCTCTTAAAGTAATACCTTTGTCGCCATTTATGGGGCAGAGGGGGAATTTTTACCCACTTTTCCCTTTTCTCAGCTAGGCAATCAGATAACGGGCTGACGGAAAGTTGTTTTGTGGTTTTTCGCCCTCTCAGGAGCAAATCATAAGATTGGAGATTGTGGAGACCAATTTTATCCCTATCAGACCATCCAATCACTGCAATGTCCTCCATCGGTTTGGGAACATTTCACAAGAGACTGAAGACTTTATGTTGGCAGCCTTGCCTTGCAGAGCCTCTATCCCACCGGATCAGTTTGCAGCCTGAGCACTAGATTCAGCACAGCTTTGACCAGCAGCTTGGACACAGCCCCCAGGGTATTTCACAAAGCTGGATTACTGGGTTAGCTGGATAACTGCACTGAGTAAAACCCAGAACCCTCCCAAATCTGGAACATGGACTGAAGTAAATGGAACTTTTCCGAGTTTTACTCAGTGCAGTTATCCAGCTAACTCTGTAATCCTGCTTTGTGAAATACCCGCCAGGTCTACCTGGGCATTAAGTAGGCAGGCGAGACACCGCGCAAGATTCCTTGTTGCCTGTGCTTGCTCTACCGACCAATCAGAAGAGCTAAAGAACCTGCTCATATATCCAGCCAACCAGCATATCAGTCAGGCCAACAAACAAAACATAGCTACAGCACAAAAAGATGAACAATGACCACGCCACGCCGAACAGTCCTGATGTCGCCAAGGCTGAGACTCTCGTCCATGATCGTCCACAGCGCTGCCCACAGAGAGGGTTTAGCCTGCCTGGCTGTGCTTCAATAGCAACCCTCCTGGTGAACTGGGGTTTAGCCTACCTGGCTGTGCTTCAATAGCAACCCTCCTGGTGAACTGGGGTTTAGCCTGCCTGGCTGTGCTTCAATAGCAACCCTCCTGGTGAACTGGGGTTTAGCCTACCTGGCTGTGCTTCAATAGCAACCCTCCTGGTGAGCTGGTGGCCTTTAGTGTACATGCAGGCATTTTGGAGGACCATGATTTGGACATTGCAGTGATTCGATGGGTTCTGATGGGGTAAAATACTATACTTAAATAAATACTTCAATAAATATATTTTCTGATTGGAAGACTAGTGTTGACGTCTTTCTTTTAGGATATGACTACAGACTCTCAGTAACACAATTTCCTATACATGAGCTTAGAATAGCTAAGTCAGCTGAAATCAGGCTTGAGCCAGTCTTCAACCCACAGCTCAGTCAAACCAAATTCACATGAAGCGGCTTGCACCAGCACTCGCGTGGCCTGTGTTAGAATCCCTTAGTCCAGCGGAGGGTCAGCTAGGTTCAAAAACGGAAAACCGAACCACGGGCCCCGTAGCCGTGACAGATTGCTGCAGAGCACGCTGCCCAAAAATACAGAAATCAAAGCCCGCCAAAGCACATTTATGAGATCAAAGCACATTTATGAGATAAAAGCACATTTATGAGATCAAAGCACATTTTTGAGATCAAAGCACATTTATGAGATCAAAGCACATTGCCAAAGCACATTTATGAGATCAAAGCACATTGCCAAAGCACATTTATGAGATCAAAGCACATTTATGAGATCAAAGCACATTTATGGAATCCATCTCTGCTGCAGACCAGTTTGTGTGCAATCAAGTACAACAATTGGAAAGGTGGTGTGTCGGAGAAATGGTAGCAGCGACAGCAGGATTGATGTGTAACATCAGTCAGAGATACTAAACTAGGTCAACCTAGTGCATGCCGAGCACTGGAGGTCTTGGCTTGCTCGCCCTAGCGCAATAAGTAGGCTATTCTGTTAGTGGTGCTGCGTATGATGGCGGTTCCTGCCTGGGAAGCGCTTGTGTGGAAATATCACGTAGGCTATAGACCCTGTTTGGATTCTGTTGCCCTTCCGTGGAACCAAATGCAGGACAGTGAAGAACACACTGACGACTTCTCTTAAGAGAATTGAGGTTTATTTACAAAGCGCAAGGGAGAGACAAACTCAGTGTGTGTGTGTGGTTTAAATAAAGTACCTAACATTACATTTCAAAGGGTTGATACAGTGAATACACATGGATTTCTGGAGACAACTGGTTTAGGCCCAACCAAGCAGAAGTGAGCCATTAGCAGAGCTATGCTACAGACACTATAGAAATGTAAATGGATGGTTGATTGTCGTGCTGGCTATGGTCAATGGGGGGAGACATACAGGGCCATTCAGTATACAAAATTGTCTTGCAGTTGCAGTTAATACAATACAGTATACCGTGGTGTTTACAATGAAAACCCGGGAACATATCAACCCGTTTTTTGTTTTGGCTGATATCCCACCTTATGCCAGCATGTTACTGCATTTGTCTTGAGTCAGGTTTTGTTATTGTAACGATGGGGAATGCCGCACTTTTTACATCCGAGTGTCCAACCATGAGTGCGAGAGGTACTTTCTTCTGTGTGCTGTTGTGGAACATGGGTGTGATGTGTCCCCAGAGTGGGAGTAATCTCGTTCTGCACACGCTATAGCAAAGCCGGACATTCTGCAGCACGGGAACATACAGTATTTGGACAGTGTCACAGTTTTTTTTTGGTTTGGCTCTGTACTCTGTAAAAAAACAGACCTCAGCCCTCAACCAGCAAAACGAGGTAAAAAAAACTGTCGGCAGGGGAGAAAAAAACACTCAACAGTGGTGAGAAAAAACTCCCCAGTGGGAAGAAATCTCGGAAAGAACCAGGCTAGAGAGGTGATGCCCGTCCTTCGCTGGCCGGCCCGGTTTAAGCTAAAGGAGAGGGGGTGTCCATCCTTCGCTGGCCGGCCCGGTTTCAGCTAAAGGTGGACTGGATGGTAATGGACTGGAGGGATCTAATCAAACTCGCTGCTAAGTACAAATTCCAAAGAAAAGGATGTAAAATGTTCAATTCAAAAGGGTGGGCTGGTGCATCTGGGACTCTGGTTGCGTCAAGTCGGGAGGATAAACCAAAGGAGGGACAGGACTGGAGCAGTGTGCAAACTCAGGGCGAGGGGGCAGGACTGGAGCAGTGTGCAAACTCAGGGCGAGGGGGCAGGGGCCAGAGTAGTCTGCAGCTCAGGGTGAGAGAGGAAAAGAGAAGGTTAGCCGCCCGCCCCCGACATCCTTAACTATAGGATTTTTTTTTTTAGCCTACGCTTAAAGACAGAAAGTGTGTCTGAAGCCCAAACATACATGGGAAGATTATTCCATAAGAGAGGAGCTCTGCAAGAGAAGGCTCTGCCACCCATTGTAATTTTAGATATAGTAGGAATATTCAAATAGCCAGATACTTTGAGAGCAAAGTAATCTAGGAGGACAGTAAGGAATGAGTAAGTCACTAAGATATTTTGGGGCCAAACCATTTAAAGCTTTAGACGCTATAAGTAAAATATTGTAGTCAATTCAGAAATTGACAGGCAGCCACTGAAGAGTTTTGAGCACCGGGCTGATATGCTCCCATTTCTTGGTTCTAGTAAGAACCCTAGCAGCTGCATTCTGTACAAGTTGGAGATGATTGAGGGCTGAGCCAGTGCAACCAGACAATAAAGCATTACAGTAATCTCGTTGAGAGGTTACAATGGCATGAACCGTTTTTTTCAGCATCCTCCAGGGACAACACCTTCCTTAATTTAGACATATTCCTCAGGTGGCAGAAGGCCATTCTTGTGATATTGTTAATATGGGGCTGAAAGCAGAGGTCTGAATCAATAGTTACACTAAGGTTTTTAACCATCTAAATTTAAGGAAAACTGCAAGAATTTATCTCAAATAATTGATCTCTGCCAGTCCATCACATTGCTCACCTGTTCCACGTAAGCCCAAAGACTGTGTCCACCACATTCAGAGATACCATTGGTGTTTTGCATGCATGCCTCAGCCCTTTGGCTCACTGGCCAGAGAGACGCTGTTTGCAGGGTAGTATGCCGCATGAATTTGTGGAGGCTTTTGGAAACCGCGTTGCCGTTATTGTGGACTGTTTCGAGATTTTCATTGAGACCCTCCAATCTGAAAGCTAGAGTGCAGACGTTTTCTCACTACAAGCACAACCACGCAATGAAGTACCTCATTAGAACTACACCACACGGAGCCATCTCTTTCATTTCCAAAGGTTGGGGAGGACCTGACAAACAGATCAACTTCTAGCTGGTGATTTGGTGTTAGCTGATCGGGGATTTGATATCAGGGACAGTGTCGGATTTATGTGTGCAGAGGTGAAAATCCCAGCATTCACAAGAGGATGCTTCCAGCTGGATGCAAAAGATGTTGAGGAGACACGGCAGACCTGAGAGTCCACGTGGAGAGGGTGTTTGGTTGTGTACGCACCAAGTACACCATACTAAGTGAGACTGTACCAATCAGTATGGTGCTGCCATGTGAGGGTGAGGACATGATCGTCCTGGACAAGATTGTCTCTGTGTGCTGTGCCTTGACTAACATGTGCCCTAGTGTTGTTATGAAACCGTCTAGTTAAAATATATACATTCAGTGGCCACTCTATTAGGTACACTTGCGTTTTTCCATTAGAATCCACTATACTCATTGTCATATATTATGCACTTGTCGATGTGGAAACATAATATATGACAATGAGCATATTAGTGGATTCTAATGGGAAAACGCAAGTGTACCTAACAGAGTGTAATGTTGTGTAACATGCAATAACCAATGTACAATGAATACAATTCTGAATGTCTTTATTTAGCAAAAAAGAAATGGCTTGCATGAAATGTACAAAATTAATAATATTATTTATTTGGGGTAGTCTAGTGCAATGAAGTTCACAGTGCAACTGGTAGTACCACAAGTGGCAGTGATACATTCCAGTCATATATTCTATTCAAGTAATTTAGTCAAGTATTTAAAGAAAACTGTTGCACACATGAACCCCTGTGGGACCAGTTGAAAAGCACAAAGTTCACAGTACAGTTCTGATCCACTCTTGTTTGCGTGTGTGGGGTACAGTTCTGATCCACTCTTGTTTGCGTGTGTGGGGTACAGTTCTGATCCACTCTTGTTTGCGTGTTTGTGACAAAACCAGGGCTCATTTCTGGCCCTCGGCAAAAGCACCACAGTTTGTCTTCCACACTTTTTCTTAGCCTTTCTGTGCAAGACTGCTGTGCATTTAATCGCTGTGACTCAGTTAAAGCCTTGACAGGTGGTGTTGTGGAGGCTGCTCGGGTGTAGTAACAGGCGACAAGCTCAGGTACACAAACTTTGTGGAAAAACTCCTGTGCCGCCTTCAGATGTGTCATCCAGAAATCCACATCTGGCATGACGGACCACAGCAGAATCATTCTGTGTCCACAACACAAAGTCACAGAACTCTGACCTGGTCGCGAACATCTGCGCCTGTACTTAGCTGTGATATCTGTGTATTCGTTTCAGGTCTACCTTCCCATCCGCTAGATGGAGACAAAAGTTATTGTCATCGTCAGCACAGGCCTGCAGGATGGAGCTGTTGCGATACTTAAATGTACATTTTATTTCCAGGCAGCCTTTTCCATAACACTCGCACTGAATGAGCCCGTCAGGTGATGCCCCAACCTCTGGATATTCCGGATTTATTATAAATCCACAATCCTCCACTTTGAGGCTCCTGTGCTGGGGTTCTGTCAGTGTGACATAGGTCCGCCTCGCCTCTTCCTCATGGTCTATCCCCCATAGGGCCGTAGTTGCTGTTTTTTTTAGAACAGCTCACTCTCCTGACTGTTGACAGAGCTGGTCTACCAACAATGGTGGAAACAACGGCACGGATATTAGAAGCGGTTATTGGTCCTGCTCCCCGGGCAGGGGATGGATGTTGCCGTTTCGTTCGAGCCTTCACCGCGGCTGCCTGTGCCTCTGTAACTGCTGCTATATCTTTTAGGCCCTCACAGTGCTGGTGCAGGGCAGAAAGTTTGCGTCCATCCTTTCCTGGGTCACGCAGTCTTCTGAGGGAGGGACTTTGGCAAGAGACACACGGCAGAACAGGATCTGTGTGATGTTTGTAGTAGTCCTCCATGCCTGACAGACAAACAGCCTTGCTGTAACCATGCAAAGTCTGAAGCAGGGGTGACAGGTCGGCAAGTGTGGCTGCTGGGGTTGTGTTGCTGTCAATACAAGTCCTTATGCCAGACCTTCTGGTCTCTCCACTGATGCACCTGTCCAGGTCCTTCTCCTTTGCAGCACCAGTGGTGAAATCAATGTTGTAGCCCAGCTCTGCATGAACCTTGTCCACACTGGTAGGCATCATCCAGTAGGACAAGACATCTGTTTCCCCGTATTCGCACTGCTGCTTCAACCTTGAACAGCAGAGCCCCGACATGTGTGCAAGACTCTGCTATGCCAGCCATGCATGAACAGTGTGCACACTCCACTTGGCCACTGGAACTCAGTATCACCCGTGGCTTGAGAGGAGGTTCATTAAGACGCTGGGAGTGCAAGACCTAAGAGATGAGAAATTAAATTAGATAAATATAAACTAAATACTAAAAATAAACAATACAAATAGCCTTCGCATGTACAGCTCAAACCATAGCACTAGACCGCTCTGCCACAACAGCGTTTTGTACGGAAAGCAGCGACACGCAGTGAAAGCAAACAGCACAAACATGTCATTTTAAGTGTTGTGAGTAATTGCGTTGCAGTGTTGATCTTACAAACAAGATAGGTTACAGACTGTTGTGTTCGTTTTGTTTAAGAGGTGAGTGGTGGTTACCTACCTTTGCAGGGACGTGCAGAGGATATTAGAGGGGCAGGGGCCCAAATTTATAAAAGGGCACGTCGGTGTTTTTTTGCAAATAATTAAATAAATATATGCCTGGAATTACTACTTTTGCGACACTGTTAAAGGGATATTAAAATGTATGTATTTAAAACAAACCCATGACTGCGGTTGGTTCAAACACTGCCACATGACAGTTCAATAATGATACATGCAAAGACATGAAGTCTATTTCAGTAAATTCTCCTCACATGTTAACTAGCCCAACCCTTACCTAGCCCTCTGACTGACATCCTCACTTGCAGAAGCTCAGCTTAATACTGCTGACAAAGATGCACTTCCTCTGGCTGCATGGCTGCCTCTCTCGCCTCCATATTCGTCTCTTACCACCTCTCCAGAGAAGGCATAATTTCTTTAGTAATAACGGGCAATAAGAAGATACTGATATTGCTTTGTGTACCTGTATACAGTTCATATAACAAATACTACTACTACTACTACTACTACTACTACTACTACACCCCCCCCCCCCCATAAAGTAAGCCATCATATAAAATGGTACCATCACTGCTTGGTGACACACACACACAATAACTATAGAAAAAAAAACTATACACTGTTAATTTGTGATAACTATGTACCTGCTATGCCTTCCTGTCACAGTAGAGGGAGGGGGGCCTAAAAATCTATGAGCATACCCTACAACAATCCAGTAGAATGAATGGTTATTAAGTTAGAAGCCTACAATCAAAATTATGCAGTTACTGTTTAAGTCCATTAGCCTGTATGCCTACCAGAAGACCACAGTCAACATGTGTGATCTTAATGATCAATTATGATATTAGAGAACATTTATTTTCTTTAATGAGAGAGCGAGAGTGCTAACCTAAATCTCACGACTAAAATTTTGTTAGGTCAACTTAAGGTCCCAACATGCAATTTATAAAACAGTGAATTTAACCTACGCTTTTATGTAAATATTAGAGACTATCAGCGTAATTTTTCAGATGTAAAGATGTAAGGGGCTCAGCCTCCTGTGTAGGGGGGTCCGGGGGCATCCTTCCCCGGGCAGAAATTTTTGATGAACAACCTCTATTTTGATGCCTTTTCATGCACTCTGGCACATAAATTTCATGCAATTTTTATGTGTACCTAAAAAACTGGTTTATAAAAAAAA
This sequence comes from Ilyophis sp. 1 JC-2022, assembly GCA_022702515.1. Taxonomy (NCBI): domain Eukaryota; kingdom Metazoa; phylum Chordata; class Actinopteri; order Anguilliformes; family Synaphobranchidae; genus Ilyophis; species Ilyophis sp. 1 JC-2022. The sequence continues at coordinate 13,262,800 of CM040405.1, read as the reverse complement.
AACATTGAGCTGCTGAATATAGCCTATTGGACTGACACTACGTGAAGAGAAAATCATTCTCTGCTCGCTCCAACTGGATAGTCCTCATCAAGTGTTGACTCTCCGATGAGTAAAACAACTGGGTTATAACTTTGTTATCGAATTGTGTCAAGTAAAATCACACGTTGATTATTATTATTATATGTATTGTGGGCAGAGTTGGGGCGTTACTGGAAAATTGCAATATATTACATATTACTAGTTACTTTTTTTTAAAGTAAAGCTTATATTATATACTATACAATTAAGGTAATGCGTTATATTACTTTGCATTACCATAAAATCACTTAAATCAGTGTTAAATTATTAACCATTCAGAAGTATGATTAGGATAATTTAACCTTATGTATTCATTACAAAATGTTGTTCAAATATGTTGTAGATTGTTTTACAAAACTATTAAAAAATGTATCACCTTCCTAGCCAGTAGGCCTATAGCAACCGATAAAATAAAAGTCTACCCGTATTCGTTCTTGCATTCTCATGCTTTGCACTTTTGTGAAAATCCTCACAAGGGCGCTTTACGTTAACATAGACTTGACTGAGATTAATTCAACAGAGAAGAGTCAAGACATATGGAAAATAGCCTTTTCAATTGACCTTCTTAAACGTGTTCAGCTCGTTTCAATTGACAATATAAACGTAGTAACAGGGTGTTCAAAATGTTGCTTTTAAAACGACATTAACAAATATGAAAAGCTAATCAAATGAAATATAGGGTTTTCACACTGTCAGTGTGGATTCGTGGAAATAGGTTAAATACGCTACTGCTTTTAACGTTCAAATTATTAACACTTCAACTCATCAAACAATGAATTACATGAAATCCCATTTCAAAAATGTAGCCTATTGAAATGTAAAGGATAACAAAAAATATCCCATTAAATTTATACATATATGTATGCTACAGTTAAACATCACATTAAACGCAATTCTCATTCGCCTTTAAGTGCTGTGCTGCATCATCATAGCGACGGAGAACTTTAATCCCTGAACGTATTACCTAACCAGCTATCTAGACAACATTAAAACTGCTGTGGTGCGATTGGACAGTTATTTTAGGTTAAGTGGATGGGACACAAGAACTCGACCATATTCCACTGATTATCACATTACTAGCAAAAGTCTAACGAAAGCTAGTTTGCACATTTTGAGCTGCTAAATCGTTCAAGCATAGATAGACCCTACTTGCCAAATAGTTTCAAGAAATTCCTAAAGCGCATCAATATCAATATAAAACGAAAATTAACAGTATATTTATACTTTGTTTGGCCACATACCTGATGTCTGCCTCAAAGAAACTCATGACTGACTCACAACTGTCGAGTGTCTATGCATGCAATTTTGCGTGCGTGCGTTCTTTCACCATATAAAGGCTCCGTGCCCACACAGCGCTCGCCGCTGTGGCAGGAAACCAGGAGGGATGGTAGAGGGCATCGCCCGGGAGCACCAATCTTCTGACCTGATATTTTGATTCAATCAATATGTCTGTTCGGCAGGGCAGGCAGTGCGCAAACTAGAATTTATTTATTTAAAAAAAATATATATTATTTTTTTAAAACAGAAAAAGGGCACTTTTCTATAGGAGGCCAAAACGGCAGGTGCTCAAGCCCCCTTTGAGGTCTATGTGTGCACGTGCCTGTACCTTTGTGCGAACGACGCTTCTCTGATCGTTAACTCTGTAACGTTATATCTGTAGATCCTGCACCCATCCATTTGTGAACTGAACGTGAGCCTCCAGTTATTTATAATTTCTAAACTGCCCGAAAGTGTATGCACTCACGCCACAGACGAGGTAGGAAAAGACGTCGGGAAACGTAAATGGTGGAAGCGCGTCAAGATCACTCATCCAATCTTTGTGTTCACATGGGTCTACACCATTGATTTCACCAATTTTCTCCAGGTATTGTTCCTTAGCTTCTTTGTTCAGCTTCTCTGGGTAAAGAATCTTACTTTTGCTATTGACCCTGTCCATTCGTTTCTCTGTTGTGTATAGTCATCTTCGTGTATCTAACGTTATGCCTGCTAGTTAACGTTAATGTTAACAGTTTGCGTGTCTGCAAAAATGATACCCACAATGCAACACTGTTGTGACGTCGTGCCTGTTTTGTATAGGTGTCCGTTATTAAAGCTGGAAACTCAGTGACGATAATAAAATTTTATTCAACCCTGTCTGTCCGACTTCCTAGGGATTCCTAATGAATGTGAATGACTAACAGTATCTTTACAGTATCGCAGAGATCAGCAGTGAGTTGGCTGACCTGAAAAGATCAGCCACCAGTTCCACCCGTAGCCTCCCCGCTGCACAGGATGTTTCTCCTGACTTTTTTCCCCCATAGAGTTCTATAGGAAAATGAGGAGAAATAACCCTTGCAGTGATCCATCCACATCTACTCCATATCTGGCATCAGAGTGATGGTTTGGGGCTCGTTCGATAGCTCAGACCCTTGATGACGTACAGCCATTTCGCCAGTCATGTGTTCCATACTGTACCAGCGTAATTTCCAGCTGAATCTAGTCTCACCCCCAAATTCCCATAGAGTTCAGTTCACATGCAGAGAGCTTATAGTATCGCTTGTAACAGTACCTGAAAATAAGATATCGAGTCTTTTGATGTTGATTGGTCACAGACTTCAGGAAGTAACAGCATGCAAAGGATATGCGACCAGATATTAAATATGATACTTTAAAAATATGTTAAAGCAAAATATTCTAATTTTCTGAGACACTGAATTTTGGGTTTCATTAGCTGTAAGCCATAATCATCAAAATTACAAGAAATAAAGGCTTGAAATATTTCACTCTGTGTAATGAATCTATATAATATATGAGTTTCACTTTCTGAAATGAGTGACAAAAAATATTGAACATTTTCACGATATTCAAATTTTTTGAGCTGCACCTGTAGGTCTGCGGACGGCATTTATTTTTTCCTTTTAAAGAAACGCAGGAACCTTGTTTAGATTTTGAGTGTAGGATTAGATCTGTTGGATCTTTCTTTTAATTTTGTTGCTCTGTTTTATTTCTTTTTGCTTTTCTGCTGTTTCTTAGGCAGTTACCTTATTTTTCTTTTCACCTCCTTACTAGGGCTCGTTTATATCGAGTCAGAGTGAGACGTAGTGCGTGGAGGGTTGGACCCGAGAAGCACGACTCAGAACAACAGATGTAATAAATACCCGCAAGGGCTTTATTAAGGAAAGTCCAGTAATCGTTGTCTTAGCACAAGCAAAGGTCATACACAAAAAAATCCAGCCAATAAACAAAAGTACCGAGGGAGAAGGCAGTCTCGTCGTCGGTAAGCCAGGCAGTAGTTCGGAACCAGAAAGGCAATCAGCGTGGCAGAGGTACAAATGGGAGAAGGCAAAAGAATAGTCAAAAAAACAAGCAGGGTCAGACCGGAGTCCTCGCCGCGTGGCAAAAGTACAAAATCAGCAAGCAGGAATCGTGGTCAGGACAGGCAGTGAAAACAAAAGGCTGGCAGTAAACAGTGGTCAAAAAACAGGCTTGGATCAAAACAGGAAATCAGAAAACGTATACTTGACAAATGCTTAAGAGTGCTAGTGAGGCAACAATTTCACACAGAACCGGTGAAAACTGAGGGCTTATATGTGTGTGTAGACAGGTGCAAACGCTTAGCTTGAGAACAGAGAGAAATTAGAAAGAGCTTGGGAAAACGAGATGAAGATCATTAGTCAATTAGTCTGTTAGTAATTATCCCATCCTAGCGTTAGTAAATTAGTTAATTAGTAAGGACATGCACTAGAAACGTAAGGTAACAATTAACTACAAGAGATTAGATGGTTAGTAAGCAATGATCTAGCTAATTGTTAGTAATCTGTTAGTTAGACAAGGAATGGCAGATACAATGGAAAACACGTAAGCAAAAGCGGGAGAGAGAGAAAGCATGAATGCGAGTTCGCGGAAACGCATAGAAATGTATGAAACTAATAAACTATGACAGAACGTGAATACAAATAAGGGCGTGACATAACAATAAACATAAAACATGGCGTGGAACGGTTAGAACCGTGACAGCTTATCTTTTTTCTGTGTGGAAATACACGGCAGAGCTTATCGGTAATACTATTTCCAGGCCATGGCAGCCATATTGCATTGGTGCCATTGCGGAAGAACCAAATTGAATAGGGCTGAATGGAACTATGTGACCGGTAATCAAGAATAGGGAATCAAGGAGGAGAATGTGTCACATTCATTAAAGAGGGGTTAGCACATAGAGAAATAACATTTAATTTAAATGAGGACAGAACATCAGATCTGGAAAATATAATTCTGGAGATGTGGATAGGTAGAACTAGCTATATAATTGTGAATGTATATAATCCCTGTAAAAAATTGTACCTGGAAGAATTGGAACAAATAAGCGGGGAAAATAGTAAATTGATTTGGTGTGGAGATTTAAATGCCCACAGTACACTATTGCGAGGTAAAGTAACTGATAGCAATGGCAAAGTTGTAGAAGAATTAATAGAAGCAAAAGGATTAGTATGCTTAAATGATGGAAGGGGAACACGGATAAATGTGAGCAATGGTAAGAAAAAAAATAGCTAGAACTAGTGATTGGGAAGTATTAGGTGATAATACAATAGGAAGTGATCATTATCCTATTCTAATTAATCTGGACATCAGAAACAAAAGCAAACAAAATTAAGGATTGAA